>JAAKBH010000571.1:0-196107 GCA_019776075.1 Amaranthus palmeri
TTTTTTTGACATGTAACTTTATAAGATTAATGAAATATACAAGAATTGTTTATATTAACTTTTCATAATTTTTAATTATGCACAATTAGAGATATTAAGAATTAAGAATTGAATAAGTGTATTGGATATAATACATAAAGCAAATGAGACACTTATGGTGAATAAGATGGAGTATTTTTTAATTAGATATGATCTGATCTAAATTTTTTTGATCTAATTTTTAAAAATCAAAAATTAATACTGCATAAATAAAAGAGAAAATTATAAAAAACCACCTTATCTATACACTCTTTTTTAAAAAACTACCTTATATAAAAATTTTTGCAAAAAACTACCTTATGTAATACAATCTTTGCAAAAGACTACCTACTACTCAATTTCGTTAGTTGACCGGTATAATTAATTGAGATTTTTTGGTTTTCTATTCCCGTTACTCAACATTTCAATGAAGGAGAAGGTGAGTTTCTAATTGCGCACGTGACAATATGTGGAAGTCAACCGTTAAGTATGCCGGTAAACTAACGAAATTGAGTAGTAGGTAGTCTTTTGCAAAGATTGTATTACATAAGGTAGTTTTTTGCAAAAATTTTTATATAAGGTAGTTTTTTAAAAAAGAGTGAATAGATAAGGTGGTTTTTTATAATTTTCTCTAAATAAAAAGACATAAGTATTCCATTTGCTAAAGTCTAATCTAATCTAAATTTTTTTTATCTGATCTGATCTGGTTTGGTTTGTTGTAATCTGGTCTTGTCTGATATAATCTGATATGATCTGATCTGATCTAATCTGAATTAATTATATATTATTATTTTTGGATTAAATAAACTAATTAATTACATATTATTACTATTAATTAATTAATTAATAATTAATTAATTAATGTATTATTGTTATTGATATTATTAGAATTATAATTTATTAGTTCGTTTTTTATTATTATATAACTAGTTAAGTTATTAATTATTTAATATTAGAAATATTATTTATTTATATATTACTCTTTTATTAATTAAGTAATCATGTAATTTTCTAATATTAATATTAGTTAAATTATTTATTTATTTTTTTAGTTTTATTATTATTATTACTATTATTATTTAATTAAATAATTAATTATATAATTTTGTTAATTAATTAATTTTTAAAATTATTATTATAATAACACATAATAATATTATAATAATAAAAATAATAATAATAATAATAATAATAATAATAATAATAATAATAATAATAATAATAATAATTATTATTATTATTATTATTATTATTATTATTATTATTATTATTATTATTATTATTATTATTATTATTATTATTATTATTATTATTATTATTATTGTTATTATTAAGTAATCATGATTTGATCTTGTATGATCTAATTTGATCTAATCTGATCTTATCTAGTCTAATCTGGTCTGCACTGATCTAAAAATTTTCTGATTTGATCTGATCTTGTGTGGTTTGATCTGATCTGATTTCCATAAGAACAAGTAATAAGTTCAATGAATAAGTTATTAAAGAGAACAAGCCCTAACACCCAAGGAATGAAGATTAAGTCTCAAGAACAAAACTCACACAAACACCTAAAACAAAATCCTTATGCAACCCACCAAGAAACCAGGAAGCAAACAATCAAAACACAATTAATGTCAATACAAAGATTGTATGTGGTTTACCCCTAATTGGTCTACATCCACGGTCTTAGCCTAAATGTATTATTGCTTCTTCAATGGTTCTCCGATGAAGGTACAAAGATGATGAATACAATTGGGACAATTAGAGAATATGAGAATAGAGAGATTTTGTAGGGAGAGAGCTTAGAAAGCATTAGGCTATAGTAACAATTATATATGTCAACTTAAAAGTCAAATAAAGCATCACTAAATCAGTTTATAGTGGAACTTAAAATAAAAACCAACAATTATAACACTAGAAATATAAATCAATAAAATTGATTTATTATCACTAAATCCAATATGGCAGAGTTAAGTTTTTTAAAGTGCACTATAATTCACAAACAATCCTCTTGAAAGTATTTTTATTGATCATTTAAAGATTAAGATAAGTATAAAAGAAGTAATTTTAGTCACCGAATGAGATAAATTACAAAATACTATATAATGATACAAAAGATGAAGTTAAAATAAAAATTAAGAGTGATATAATGATAAGGGTTCCACCATAGAGACATTTGGGGTCCTCGTTTTGGTTTGTTTTTGAGGGCAAATAATGTGAGTCTTGTGACTTTGTGATCTTTCATTTTCATCATATAATAATATTATATTTTCTTTTTCCTTTTTGTGTCATTCTATTTCTAATGTCCTAATCTCCGCCCGTCTCGTAGTATCTAGCTCTATGTAAAAATCAAGAGTGACGTATATTTCAATAATATATATCTCTTTTTAGGAGCACGTATTTAATACTTTTTCAAATTCTATTCTAATTGGAAAAAAAAAAAAAAAAAAAAAAAAAAAAAAACTCTATCCAAACAAGCTTGAAAATTAAATTCACATTTATTAATCTAAACTGATTTTTCTCAAACAGGTACAAATTCAAATTGAACAAAACTTATATTAAAATAATTAAAACAAGTTGTTTCAACCAACTAATTTATCAAATACTAACATTAGATGTCTTGACCAGCTAATCATCTAATTATATCAAATTGTAAGTTAAAATTTTACAATAAACTATTTTACCCAACATCCTCAAAAAATTTTACCAAATTAATGAAAAAGTCTATTGCAGAAAAAGTCATAATTACTTAGATGAATAATTTGAGTGATAATAATTGTGAGATTAAAACAAAAAGCTAATTGTTGTACTTGCCTTGTTTGACGATGATTACATTATCCGACCAGATTGTTTGTTAGTTGCTTAATTATATATTATTATTATTATTATATTAAAATATACTAAATAAATGAAAGGGAGGGGCACATTCTCATAAACCTCATCTTTTAGGAGCGGCTTAGAGTGAACTACTTGTTTTAATTTGTTGCCACCCAATTAGTCCACCTTTTTAACTTTTTTAATTCATTTTGTTCTTGCCATTTTTTAATTAAGCAAAAAGCAATATCCACAAAGTGATTCCAATTTTTATTTGATTTGACATACAAAAATTGACAAAATGTGTAATTGACCAAATATAAATATAAATTTTTGCTTAAAATAATGCTTACATAGTTCAAAATTTGTATGGCACAGATTTATAGATTCTCAAATTACGAATCACATAAGTTCAAAAAATTTGAAAACAAGAACGTCAATAGAAATTATTGATGTGATTATACCTAAAACTGTTATAATGCTATATATATAGTTGTTGACATTGTTGTTGATTCTTTCTTTCTTATTGGATTTTATGCACGAATTAAAGGATAAAAGTTACCTAAAAGTATGGTTGTTCATGATGATCATAGGAAAATCATCAAAGTAATAATTTTACAATTTGAAAAGTATTTTATCTTTCAAACAAATCTTATATATTCAAATTGTCACCTCATCACTCAATTCACCCAAATAAAATATTTTCTTCATTTTCTCTTCACTCATTTTCCTATAAATTAACACCATCACTTAAACTCAAAAGGAAAAACAAAACAATTAGAAGTCTAATACAAATAATATCTTATAACTTTAAACAAAATAGACATAGTTTAATTCTAATACTAGCTCGGAAAAAATAATGTTAATTTTGTCTAAATTAGGCGGGCATAATCACATTAAAAGAAAAACATTGTCATACAACATATGCAACTCTAGCTCATCCCCTTGCCCTTGTAACCCATATTCCTCTTTACCGTGTCAACAAAAATCTTATCCATTATTGATTTGCCGAGTCCGACAAACTATTTTTTTTCATTTTAAAAATCCTAAAACATTAAGATTTTTTGGAAAGTTAAAAAACATACATTATTTCTTAAATCAACCATGGTGACAAATATGATCAACTCAACACCAAGCTAAATTCTAACCATACTTTCACCTATGTACATGTCCGATAAAAATGTACCCTGTCAAATTAGGCTGGACTTATTGTGAATGCCAGCATAATAAACGGGAACACGAGGTGCACACACTTCATAAGCTAAAGAGATATATGTTATCCCAAAACCATATGGCAATGGGAAGAAGGTCTCCAATAGCTTATAAAGTGTGCACACCATTTTCAATTTGTCGATGTGGGACAACTCATCCCAACACCCCCCCTCACATGCGAACCCCGTCAAGTTCGCATGTGGGAGTAATCAATTAGGGTAGGATCGTCATTCTTTTCGAACCTACCATTTTTTAATTTTTGATCGAACCATCGGCTCAGATACCATGTCAAATTAGGCTGGACTTATTGTGAATGCCAGCATAATAAAAGGGAACACGAGGTGCACACACTTCATAAGCTAAGGAGATATATGTTATCCCAAAACCATATGGCAATGGGAAGAAGGTCTCCAATAGCTTATAAAGTGTGCACACCATTTTCAATTTGTCGATGTGGGACAACTCATCCCAACATACCCAAATCTAGATAAATTATCTTATATTTAACCATATTATATTCATACTTCTTCAAACAAAGTTTTTAGGCTATTAAAACACCAGCTTTCATTAAATTTCATATATTTTCAGCAAACATATATAATAAGTGAAATTTGTCGGTAGATGGATAAAACATTTGATTATTAATACTCCCTCCTATTTATAGAGAATGAGACATTTTCTTACTGAGTTAATTCACTGAAAACGTCTCATTTTTATTTTGTCATTCTTTTTTACCCTTAGTACAACAACACAACACATAAATATCAATACCCTTTACGGAAAAAGAGATTTTTCCACTTACTTTTAAGTGGTCCCCCACCCCTTTTTGATTTTGGTGCAAAACTTAAATGTCTTATTTTCTATAAATAAGAGGGAGTATAATTTTTCAGTTAAAGAGTAGTTTTGACCCCTACTGGTGCAAAAGCTCTTGTGGCTCAATGGATAGAGCATTTGCATGTGGAGCAGAAAGTTTGGGGTTCGACCCCAATTGGGCGCAGGTATCAATTGTGGGGTTTCTTGACTGCGCGCATCTCTTTTTACTCCCTCCTTGGGGGTACGGGTATGATTTGTCTGCATCCTTCAAGAAAAAATAAATACCCCCACTCAGACCCTGCCTTATGCGGGATACCGAAAAGGTCATTTAGCTTTAGTAGTTTTGAATTTTTGATGTTATGTTTTTAAAAAGTTGCATGGATGTTGGATATCGATTCAGTTCAAGAAATTAAAGTTCAAATTTCATAATGGGAATGCTAGTACTAAAGTGTGGTAGCTACCTAGAATTCGTGAGTGTGTTTTTATGTTTGTTTATAAATGATGTTGATGTCATGTTGAAGTAGGTGATACTAGTATATTGTGGTTGTTGTGGCTATATTTGAGGGCATACTTTCTGGTCAACATGCCAAAAAAAAATTAACACTAAGAATGTGTTTCTTAGAGTCAAATTATGACCACTAGTAGACAATTTGTAGTATATACTGGTAATTCTTCCGTTCTGAAATACTTGTTATATTTTTATTTTGTGCATTATTCATCATATAAGCTTATTTTACAAATTGTGACTAGTGCGTAACTAAAAATATAGTCAAGTGCACAGTTATAGTCTGAATTGTCACTGTTTAGACTAGGAGATATGTTCTCTTTTTGGAGTTGACTCTCCCGACCTGGCAAATGACGAGGGGCCTGTCCCTTAGAAGCTTAGGTTGGTTAGTCTTCTCAGTCTCTTGGACCTTTTGTAAGCTTCGGCTATCTTTTTCTCTGGCATTTTATAATACTTACTTTGCCAAAAAAAAAAAATATATATATATATAGTCAAGTGAGATCTCGTTTAAATCGTCTAATCGCATACTTTCATAACATTAACTTTTATAATTTTTAGATTTGTATAGTTCAACATATAAATAAACTAGATAACGCATTGAAATGCGTAAAAAGTGAAGTAAAATGTAGCGAATATAATGGAACGGAGGAAGTGCAAAACTAATGAGTTATAAGAGCTTATTTGATGTATTTTAGGTTGAGTTTGGGAATAAATATATTATTTTAAATTGTAGATTTTAATTGTGAAATTATTAATATATACTTCAAACTAAATGGTTGCCCATTGAGTTGACACTTTGTGGTAACATAGAAAGTGATACTTTATGGCAATGTGAAGAAGTTACTCATGAATTATTTGATGAACATAGAACTAAATACTCTCCTCGAGATTCTCAACCAATTAAAACTAGTGATTATTCTAAATTTCTAATTGATTTGGATGTGGATGATTGCATGTTGGGAAGTAGTGATGGCCAGAATCCGGGTTGAGCCGATTTCGATTCCAATTCCAAAGAAATAGCAGAACCTTGATTTAGACCGTCATATTTTAATTTCGGTTTCCAGGGAATTCTTTGGCGGTTTAGGAGGCCATGCTTAGAAGTTAAACTCCCTGGTTGTGCGGATCGGACTATATATAGGTTTAACTTTTTTTATTATAAATTTAAAGAACAAATATAAGCTATTATAAGAATATGGACATTCATATACCTTTAATCAGTTAATATTATCGAAATTCTTTGCATGTCAATCGTCATTAAAAGATTTACTAAAAATGAAAACAAATATAGTTAATAAAAATTAATGCATTATAATAAAGATCAAACCTACTATTCCGAAGATACACTAAGCTGCCAGCACATCCTAAAGGAATCAAAGCTTGCAGAGTTCTTGTCATACCTTTTATTTGTAATTATTTATCGTTGTCCAATTTGTGTAACGTTAATCTTCAACTTCGTCATCATCTTCTACTTGGTTTGGTATCTCTGATGCCTTTCCTCCTAATGAAATGGAATCATCTATCATCATCCATGGATCATTATCATCATGATTATTATCGTTCTTGAGTCCTTGTATTCGAACATCAACTTGATTTCAATCTTTCTCACAAACACAATATGTTGAGCAAGATGAGATTTCTCATCATCAAGCATTCTCTTACCTGCACTAAAAGTAGACTCCAACGCAATAGTAGAAGTGAGAATTGCAAGGATATATATACTTTGCAATTCATAATAATATTAGGAATGTTATTGATTTTTCTTTCCATCTTCTAAAACATTGAAATATATATTCTGGTGCAATTTCAAAATGATGTTTTAAATTATTAAACATTTCAACACTAAAGAGTATGAAAACGAAGATCATATAAAACTATCATCTTGACTTACTATATTAGCTATGACGAGGTAAAACCTAATTGGAAGTACCAAGATAGTTGCACACATAAACCTATCACGATTTTGGGTTGTATGCACGTGTTTAGGAATCATAAAGTTTTACAACAACAATAACAACAACAATTAACCTTTAATGAGCCTATCACAACTAGCTGGACATTGAAGAAAATTAGTTTGTGCTGTGAAAGATCAACTTTTACCTTTGATTTGTAAGGATCATTATTCAATACATGCTATTTACATGGCTTGTATAGAACCGCATATTAAGGTTAGTTGGGTCAAATTTGTTTGGAATAAGCTTTCAATTCCAAAGACTCGCTTTATTTGTTGGATGGTTGCTTTTCAAAAGCTAGCTTAAAACGAAAGATAAATTACTTCACATTGGTGTGTTGGGTAATGAACTATGTCCCCTTTGCGGCATTGGGTCTGAATCCAATACTCATCTTTTCTTCGAGTGTACCTTCAGTCAGCAGTGCCTACAGGAGATTAAGAGTTGATCAGGAGTTTGTTTTAAACCTTTTCGTCGCATAGACTTTTGGAAGCTCAAAGGTAATATCGTACAGCGAATACGAAATACTTTGTGTGCTATTTTTTCCTCCATTATTTACTGCATTTGGAGAGCTAGGAATGAAGCTCTTTGGGATGGTTTTGTGAGATTGCCTTCACAGCTCAGTCTTCGAGTTCAAGATGATGTGTTGGCTAGGCTTCTAAGTCTTCATCTGATGGCTGTACATGATAGCAACTTTGTATATATCTTTACCTGTTTGACTGCTTAGTACATGTTCTAACCAGCAATCTTGTTTTGACTCTTTTTTGGTTTTTGTTTGTTCTTTGTGTTGTTGGGCTCCTTGTGATGCACATGAAGAGTGGGCTTGAGATACCCTTCCTCGAAGGTGAGCCCTGGTACCATACTGGTGCTTTTTCTCACTTGGTTTGCTCCTTCAGTTGTATCGTTTTTGATTTGGTAAATAATAAAATCTTTATTTACCAAAAGAATAATTAATAATAATAATAATAATAATAATAATAATAATAATAATAATAATAATAATGATAATAACCTAGTAAAGTGGATAGATTTTTTGTCTTATAATCTGAGTCTAAAATTGTGGCTATTCCATAAATATTTGGAAAAATTGATAAAATTATTTTTCCACTTATCCATCATCATCTTCTTCATTATCATCAATTTCTTGTGTTTTTCCACTGTATTATTTGCATAATCACCTAATTCTTGATCGTACTCCTCTTGGTAATTTGGCTAATTCCCATAGGTATGAAACGACAATGTTGTTTATCTCATCGGAGTAGATTTAGTCTTTCTGTTTGAAGCTAGATCCTTTTAATGTTTTTACCACTTTACTAACCTTTAGTGGCTTTTTTCAAATATAAAGACATATTGATAATGGATTATTGGTAATATAAAGAAATAATTTAAAAAATTAAGAGACTAATTATGTAACAATTAAGTAACTAAATAAAAAATATAAGTAGAGAGAAGATTAGAAGGAGTATTAGATGAAAAGTTGTGTATGAATGAATCAAAAGCATTCCCTATTTATAGGCAAATTCTAACGGCTAGTTAATTGAGCAGTTGAATGTAACACTAATCTAAGCTAATACAATTTGGATAATGTAAACATACGAATAATTAAAAGTTACAATTGTAGATTGAAATATTGTAGAACTTGAAATTGTACAATAATGTAGGAATTGAAAATGAAGAAAGAGAAAAGAACAACATTGTAAACTACAAAATTTCCTATTCAAAGGGTGCTCAAACGAGCACACCAAGTGCTTGAACAGGCAGAAGACTTCGTAAGCTTTTGGCATGCAACTTGTTAAAACAAATCTCATAACTTCCTTATCATGAATTGAAATTGAGCGCTTTAAAAACCAAATTTCTATCTCCAACCATAAAAAACGTCAAATTACAAATATGTTGGAAATTATGACTATTTTGATAGACTTTTTCTCATTTACTCTTCAATTGCTATCTACATAAGTTTTTTTTATTCTCCCTTACATTTAACGGCCCGTTTGGTAGGTTGTATTAAATGGTGGTAATGAAAATTAATTATAGTGCAAATTTTCATCAAAAGTTTCATATCATTCCCATGGTAATGAAACTTTGATCACAAAAACTTTTTTTTGTATACAAATTTTCATTACCACCTAATACCACATCTCCCAATGGTAATGTATTAGAATGAATTTTATGAAGAAAAGGAGATTATTGATGTTGAAAAAACATGATCAAAGTAATTAGGAGATTTTCAACCAAAATTACACTAAATTTTACATTCCCATTAACGTCGTTTATTACCACCTACAAAACAGGCTGTAGTTTCTATAATTTTAATAAAAATTAATTTATAATAAATAGGATAATGATTTTTACCATGATCAAAATTCATTGAAAAAAATATAATCTTGTTATTGAAACTACATGGCCTTAAGAGAAATTGACATGAAGACCAAATTAAAGTTTAAAATTTTGATGTAATGACTAATGATAGTGATAGGCACTATTTAGTATTTAGTATTTATACTACCCTAAATTAGTTTTGGCGCCATAAATTTCAAGGTTCCTCTAACCGCGAAATGGGAAAGTTTTGGCGGCAATTCTAAATATTAGGCGGGTTTGGTAGCCTTTTATTTTAACTTTAATTTAATTTATTTAATTTATTGTTAGAAAAAACATAAGAAAATATAAAATAAAAAAGGTGACAAAAGATGAGCAGGCAGTGGTGTCATAATGTCTGGTCAAACAGTGTCCATGCTTTATGGCCATTAGCTGAGCTGGCTGTGCCACTCAGGGTCAAGCATTTATTATAATAACTCACTATGAAACTGCCCATAAAACCAGGAATTTAAATACATAAATGTTTTATATGCAACTAATTATTTTCATTTTGTTATTCTTAGTACTATAATAAATGGGCTGTTAAAAAAAATAAAAAAAATATAAATAAATGGGCTGTTTTATGGCCTGGCATGGTAAATTGGTAACAAGGAAATTATAATCACATAAAATTTCCTTATTATTGTAATTTGTAAAATTATTTGTTAGTAACAACTGCAAAATTTGAGGCTTATGGAGATTATAGACGTGAATTTTTTTTGCGGGTGTAAGTTATCGTGGTCATGGTATTCAGTATATTTAATTGGAGATAATCTTTTTGATTTGGTTTTTAAATTTTAATGTGACTTTTGATTTTATTGTTCTAATCCTTTTAAAAATCAATTTATGATTAAATTTTAACTTTTTTTTAATAATGCTTTTATTAATACTTTAATATTAATTGTAAAATTACTTTTGTCCGCATATTTCAAGAAAAAAAGAAAAATCTCCCACCCGGACCCAACCTTGTGCGGGATAACGAGATCAGTGTTTTTTTTTTTACTGTTTCCCCAAAAACAAGTGTTATAATGGGTAAAAACTACGTCAAGAATTTTGTTAATTCATGTTGTGCAAAATGATTGCAATTGTCCGCTATTCAAAAAACATGCTGCCATTGCTAAAAATGGTTTTAAATATATTCTAAGTTTTTTGAAAAATACTAATAACACCGGTAAAAACGATGTTGAACATCTTTTTGGTTTGCATGACAGAATAATCCGCATATGAGTACTCATTTAGATCAATTTTTCAAGCCAGCTGTCCTTTAAAGATGACAGAATGTTCATATTCAAAAAAAAAACTTACCATTGGTAAAAGTAGCGTTTCATATCTTGTCGATTTGCGTATAAAAAAGTCAATATTTAAGTACTTATTTCCATCAAATTTTAATAATAGGTGCCTCATAAGGATGTACACGACATTCTTTTTTCGAAAGCAATTAGCACTGATAAAAAAGTTGTTTTTTTTTTACTAAAACTAACAAATTTTTCATAAAACGGACGCCAAAATTAATTTGCACAACACAGTTTAATAAAATAATTAACGTAGTTTTTACTCGGTGTAACAACTTTTTATAAAAGAATTAGTAATTCAAATATTATTTTTTAAATGTTTAAATAAAAAATTATATTATACTTCTTCTATGTAATTATATATATATATATATATATATGTTATTAATTGTGACATTGTCCCACACAACGTGTTACAATCGGGTGCGAGCATAATTTTAAAACATATGAAGTATTGAATAAGCGAAAATTCCACATTTTAGCATCAAATTTTTATGAAACCCAGTGGTAGCACTTTTGTAAGATTTTTCCACGTACTATCATCCAATTTATGTCTTATTTAACTGTCGTAGCATTATTTGTTTAATTCTTTTCTGTTTTTGTTTGATTCACCATTTTGACGTTTTTATCCTTATTAACTGCTTGTTGTTGTCTTTATGATTTGCCCTTAACATTTGAAAGGTTGATGAATTAAACGTAAAAATGGTGAATTAAACATTTGAGAGCATAAAAATGGTTTAGGGCAAGTTGTAAAGACAACAACAAACACTTAATAAGGATAAAAAACATCAAAATGATGAATTAAACGAAAATTTACAATAATTTAACGGAAAATGCTATGACTTTTATATAAGGTATAAATTGGATGCTACCATGTGGAAAAATCTTACAAAAGTGCTCCCACTGGCGTTTCATGAAAGCTCGATGTTGCCATGTGAAATTAACATTTTTTTGATAATCTAATACTTGAACAAATTAAGGATTAAATGATAACAATAGCCACATATATAAGGTATAAATTAGATGCTATCATGTGGAAGAATTTGTCTTTTACACTTGTGGTAGAGGTTTTGTTCTCATCACCTTAAGCAAAGTGTTTACGTACGAAACTCAAAAATATAAATAAAAGGTGAGAAAATAATCTAATACTTGAACAAATTAAGGATTAAATGATAATAATAGCCACATATATAGAATGTATATGACTGATCTTCCAAGATTTAAATTCTATGTCCTGCAACTACAAGGGGAGACTACTCCGAGGTTGATTTTCCGAAAAGCCCCTCCAACTCTTAAGTCAGTTTAGAAATGATGATAAAGAGATTAATTAGACAAGAAAATCTATATTTTATTAATTATTGATTATTTATCATTTCTAATATACTTTTTATTTATTATTTATTATTTAATATTTATCAATTGATTTTTATTATTTATATTTCATTAACTATTATTTTATACTATTGTTTATTATAATATTTATCGTTTAGTTTACCAAGGGTCCAATTTGATTTTTGGACACTAATATTTATCTCTTACTCTTAATTTGTATTTTATTATTAATCTATAAGTTAAAACATAGCTAAGTGATGTTGAGTCAAGCCCGAAATCTTGAGATGATAGAGGTGAGTCCGATCACCTCGTAGCGTACTCTTTAAGACTTTAACTTGCACGTTTGAGAGTGAAGTGGTAAGTGGTTGATGTCTATGATGGTTCGAGGTGTCTTGGGGAAGCCAAGACTCGAAGAAGAGATGTTTTTAAGAGTTGCTCGACCAGGCGAGCTGAGAAGGAGAGGTCGAGTCCCAGCTCGAGCAAGCAGACAATAGTAGATTCATGACTCGTGAGTACTGACCAGGAGCTCTACCAGGTCGAGCCATCAAGCTTGGGTCGAACGGTTTGACAGCAAGAAGCGCAGTGGGTTTTCTGTTTTAAGTTTCGGATTGTGGGCTTTTAAAGCCACTTGTCTTATTGCTTCTAATAGGTCTTAGGACTATATAAAAGAGTCTTAGGACTTAGGAGTATGTTAGGGCATTAGAGAGAGCTAAATACAAAAGGTTTGCTAGGGTTAACACCAAGAGAGTATATTCCATTGTATTAGGACTTATTTGTGGGAGATTGAAGTAGAGCTTCATTCTTTGGCTTTGGAGGATTGTTCTTATTCCTGCTGGGAAGAACAATCATCACTCTCTTTGAAGGGGGAAAGAATGTCTTTTAGGATTCACAATAGATATGAATCACTGGGGAGGCACGAGATAGCTTGCTTTTCCACGATATATGCACAGGCTAACAAACGAGAGCCGGAGAGGGAACTTTCGGGGGGTCCACCTCCGATGGTAAAGTCAGCAAGGGATTATGAATAAGGCTTAAGGAGCATAGTAAGAAGTTATTTGATGCTCAATATAGTATAAGGCTTTTTTTGTATCAAGAGTTACGTTACCATATGTAGTGCATGGCACTGTGTATTTATATTGGGGGATAAAAGAGGGATTCTCAAACCCTAGGGGCCGTATTGGCTTTTACATTGGATGAGATTCTTTGATGTCAACATAGAGGAGACAAAGAGTATCTTTATGGCTGTCGTGGCCTCTGTGGATTGGTGGACCTCTATAGGGTGGTCCTCCTTTGTGGTTTCTGGCACATAATGGTACAGTGATGTACGAGGTAGGTGTGGTGCCTTGCCTTATGCGAGTTATAAAGGTACTTGAACAGTACTTTTACAGTTGTCTCATTGCCATATCATCATATCCGTTGTTATCGTCCTGCAGGATGAGTTATCCTCCAGGCATCTCGATTCTTATTTCTTTCTGCGAGGTCTATGGACCTGTAGGCATCCGGTTTCTGTATTCTTTCCACAGGGTGAGCTACCCTGAAGGAATGGTGAATCTCCTTCTATCTACAGGACTGGGAGTCCTGTAGGTTATTTGCCCTAACTACTTCTTTAACTTCGTAATTAAGGTCATGTGTGTTTCGGCACATACAGTTCTAAAGCTTGTAAGGTGAGTCACATGTGTAATGTTGATTATATAGATGACAAGATACTTTGTTTGAGGGGGAGGTATCATTAGATATCTCATAATTGTTGTGTTTTGTGCTCATTGTCATGGTGCTCCGTTTTTGTTGGTTCTTTGCACTTATTTTTGTTATTTGTTTCTTCATCAAAGTCTTAGCCCATTCACAACAAGTGAGATTTTGATTCATCGCAATGCAAATATTATTCATATCAACGTTTCATGAATTTTAATTATGCACAACTAGGGATATTATAGATTGAATATATGCATTAGATAGAGTGCATAAAGCAAATTAAACACTTGTGATAAATAGACAGAGAGAATTTTACTTTATTTTTTCGTTAAATGATAAAATGAGAGGAAGAGATCGCCTGAAGTGATAAAAAAAAACCTTGAGAATGCGCCTAAAAGGCTAGGCAACGGTAGAGAAATGGTGTGAGCAGGTAGGGTTAAACAAAGTTTATTAAATGTAAATCAAATTGGATCGAATTATAACTTGTGTAATTGTTATTTAAAAAAAAGGTCATAGGTTGATATTTCTAGATGTAGTTATCTTTATAGTAATATATACTTGATTATGTTGATGTAATCAACTAATTACAAATTATTATATTTGATGATTGTAGGTGCGAAATATTTGCATAAGCACATGTATTAATTTGGAAAATATAAAAATAAAAAAGTAGACCTGACCACATTAGATCGTTGTAGGAAGGTTTGTTCTGGTCCGGTCTGGTAAAACAATCCATTTCGGTTTGAAAAAGTTTCAGACCATAATTTATTGTTTGATCTGATTTTAGTATCAGACTATTTCAAACCGAACCATGTGCACCCGCATGAGCAGAGTTTCATGACATTTAGTCTAAATCGTAACAAAATGTATTCTACTTGTGAGGTCCAGTTTACGATTTCAAACTTTCAGTCGTTCTATGGAATAGGTCTAACTATAAACCGTAAACCTAAATCATTAACCGTATAAACTATTAAACTTGGATACTACAAATTAGAATCAGGTGATTCTTAGCTTGTGAGAGACTTTCTCTTAATCATATGACCTCCAAATAAGGAGCCAATAAGTTAATAATTTTGTTAATTGGGTTACTCAACTTATATATAGAGGTTGTCTCACACAAAAATTTGTAATTATTATTAGAATTCCCATATAATTTTGAAAATTTGATTTGTTAGCAAGGGATGATCATGGGTCGAGACTCAATGGACTATGACAAGTTTGGGTGCTAAACCGATCTAGAGAGTGGATATGACGTGGATCTCAAAAAAGTTTGACTCAAACCCTAACTTAGGATTGGGTATGTCGTGGCTCCAAGACCCTATTAAGATATACCTCAGTAACTCCATAGTTAGGAATTACAACTAACTCCGAATTCGACACTAATCCGACTCGATTCGAGTAGATAATTAGATTCAAATTAGAAAAAAAAAAAAGTCAGACTTCGAATTCGATTGTATACTCCACATGTCTCCAACTTTGACTCGAGTCTGATCAAAAGTCAAATCTCACTAAATATTCGACAATTCGATTTAACTACGACTTCAATTCCGACTTTTATTCAGATGAATTGACGAAGGTCGGACATTCCGAGTGTGCATAATCTAATCCAACTCCAACATTTCATCCGTACCTAATGATCAATGGCTATTGTAAAACAAAAAATTGACAACCAAAAATTTTGAAATTGGAACCACAAGGAGGCAAAAACAAAACCGAAACAAAGTCAAAAATTGTGGAAACAAAATGTTTGGCGGGAGAACAAATGACACATAAATAATTTATTATTATTATTTCTAATAAATATATCCAAGGGGCAAATAAGTCACTACAAATACCCCAATATACCCTTTCAAAAAGTGAGAAAAAATTAGGGTTTTTTCAAGTGATCACAAATTAGCCAAACAGTTGCAGCAATTCCCAATTGCAGCAGCCAACACACACACACACACCCCACTCTTTTTTTATTTATCTCTTCTCCTCCATTCGGCTGCAGATAACTCTCTGTCTAAAATTTCTCTGTCCTTATATATTTGCATGTCGGTTTAATCTTTCTTTCACCTATTTATAATCTTAACCCTAAAATTTCTCTATTTCACTTTCTTCTCTCTCTATCTCTATCTCTATCTCCTTTCTTTAGATCATCCATTTCTTTCCCGCTCTCTTTTCTGATTTCATTTTTGATCATTTATTTTTGAAAACATTTCATTTCACCCTTTTTTTGATCATTTGATCGTTTTATTTGTTCATCTACTCTGTTTTGAAACAGGGGAATTTGATCAGTTGATTAGGGTTTATGATTTTTAGGGATTTATCTCATCGTTTGATCAATCTAGCTTCTACCCGTTATTCATTTGGGGTTTAATTTTTCTGGGTTTGTTTCAGATCTTTGATAAAATAACAGTAATCATGGTGGATCTAAATGACAAAGTAAGTTGATCATTTTCTCTGTTTTAAACCTTTATTAATTTAATTGTTTGCTTAATAGAAGTGATCTAATGGTATGATTTTGATCAAATAATGCAGAAATCATCAGACCCAGATGGAGTTTCATCAACAGAAAGCCAAGGAAATGAGATTAAACGATGTGCTGATTGTGGTACTTCTAAAACCCCTCTTTGGAGAGGCGGTCCTGCTGGCCCAAAGGTTTGTTTTTATCCTTTTGATTTTCTCTCTCCTCTTAATAGCCGTTAGATCAAATGGGTTTTTTTTCTGATCATCTGATGTTTTATTAACAGTCACTGTGCAATGCATGTGGGATCAGAAGCAGAAAGAAAAGAAGGGCAATTTTGGGATTAAAACAAGACGAGAAAAAATCAAAGAAAATCAATCAAAACAATACATCATCATCATCATCAACATCATCATCATCAAGCAGATTAAGTAATGGAAGCCCACTTCATCAACGGCTAATAGCACTTGGAAGGGAAGTGATGATGCAAAGATCGACGGTGGGTAAGCAACACAGGAGAAAGTTAGGAGAAGAAGAACAAGCTGCTGTGCTTTTAATGGCTCTGTCTTATGGGTCTGTCTATGCATAATAATGTTTTTTTTGGGTTTAATTAATAATAATTAGGTGATTAAGAAGTATTATTATTAGTTTAATTAGATTAATAGAAGTGGCTTAAAAGTGTAGCTTGAAGAATCAAGAAAGGGCTACAAAGAAGGAAAAAGTTTCTCCCTTTATTAAAGTTTTTATTGTGGAGATTTAAAAGAGAATTCATTGTAAATTCTCTCAACGTTTTGAGTGGTGAATCTTGTTAATTAATTATATTAAGAGTGGATTAATTTATGCTAACAATTTAATATTTTCTCCCACTCTTTTCATAATTATTTAGATGTTGATTTTTTTTTTTACCTCAAAAAAAAAAAAAAAGATTTTGAATTTTTTTACTATAAATTATAGTTTTATATTTATAAATTTATTTACTCTCCCCTATTTTACTTGTTTTGACAAAGAGGTCAAGTTCTTCACTAAGAAAGAAAAGGATTAAATTCTAATTAATGATAATAATTGTAAGTTGGAGCAATTTTGTGCTGATTATAAGTCTTATTCTGCTTGTATGAAGAGATTTTGTAGTAGTACTAATGAGCTGCTTTTTAGTTAGCAATAATATTAGCAATCTGAGGGCTTTTCATTTGAAGTTTTATGGGTTGGTGAAGTGGTAGCAAGAAGGTGATCTATTGAGAGATTATCTTTTGTAGAGACGACTTTTAAAATGTCAGTTTAAAACTTCAAATATATAATTAGATTTGTAATAATATATATTTAGAATTAGACTGAGCTTTTGAGAGCCGTCTTTACAAAGAACCTGGATTTTTTGTTTTGAGATTGTCTTACTCGGACAGTCTCTCATAAGAATAGCTCAAATGTTAATTATAACACCAGTGAGTCAGTGACCAAAACTCGATGACATGGTTATAATTGCATTTTTCGCTTTATAATGGTTATAACTTATAAATATCGAACATTGTGACTATAATTTATAAATAACTCAAATTTTACCGCTATCATTTATAAATTATTCTTAGATTTTAGAATTAGAATTTGGCCCTGATTCTTATCAAATTAGCTATATAATATTTTTAAGATTCATTTCATTGTTTATTTTTCAATTTTTTTTATCTTTTTGAAAACTCATAACTTAAATTGTCGAAAAACAAAAGACAGTATTGTTTTGTATACGTCATACATGCAAGTTTTGGTGATTAATTTTGTCATGCAATTGATTGGGATTGATAATTTATTATACTTGATCTGAATCATTTTAGATGTCCCATTTGGGTTTTCACGGTTATTAAGGGTGGTGTGGGGTCTATTAAAAAGGTCATAATTAGGCATTTTAATTGATTAAATTAATTGTAAAGGTGGTAGTTCGGGTATTGGAATGTAGTAAAAGTGGGGTAAAAGTGGTAGTTGGGTATTAGGAGTTATAAAATTGGGGGTATTTAGGTAAAAAAACGATAGAAAAAAAAAGAAAATGAGACAATTGATATGAATTTGTCAAATAAGAAAATCGGACAATTAAAACGATTCAGAGGGAATACTATATCTATACTACTTCAATCCTTATAAATTGTGTAAAAATAAAGAAATAAATATGATTATTTGAGTTGTATAAATGACATTAAAAAAATAGAATATATGAATGATAATTAAAAACTAATAAAATCATTCTCATAAAAAATTATACTCCCTTCGTTCCTTAAAGAAGTTTCCATTTACCATTTTGAGTGTTTCAGTTGTTCAAATAAAAAATCTTTTCATTTATGTAATTATGTCACAAATTTTGGACAAAATTAACCTTATTCATACGCATTTTAATATTTTTATAATGCTTATGGAGGAAGTCTTGGTAAATAACGGCGTTTAGGAAAGTTAACAAATCACTCTTATGTGGTACATTTTGATTGGTTGAGAGTTTTTTGATTTCAATTTACCTTTTTTGATTTTGTGTATTTTATTATTAAAATTTTTGACTTTTGTGGTGATTTACAAATCACAGTGATTGATCAGGAATTATTGATGCTTATGTACCCCACATATCCTCCATCAACTTCAATTTAACATTTTAATATTCCTTATGGTCCCCTCATGTTTTCCATAAACTTTATAAAACTAATTTTTTGTTTGTTGTAGTACCCATATATATTTTAATCCACTAACTTTCTTTTAATAGAAGTATTTTTTAATACTTGTGGGCGTTCTTACTTTTCTCCAATCAAATTTATTATTCAATTAAATAATATATATTCACTATCTAAAATATTCTATTTTCTTAATTACCGTGAACATTCCTTTCAGAAACTTAATTAGGGAACAAAGAGATTAGTAAAATAATAGAAGTATTTTTTAATGTTTGTGGTTCCTACTTTCCTCCGATCAAAGTTATTATTTAATTAAATAATATATATTCACAATTAAAAATATTCTATTTTTCTTAATTAACGTGAACATTCTATTAAGGAACTTAATTACAAAACGAATGAATTAGTAAAATAATAAAAATAGACTAAAAAGAAAAGTTTAATAAAATGGGACATAAAAAGGGTGGAGTAGTATCAAGTATGACGTTGGTCATAGTGATAGGTCAACATAGATATGGATATTTTGCGGCGTTGTAATTGTAAGCACAATAATTGGGAAATTTAATGGTTGTAAATTTGTAAATGAAGCAAGGATTAAGATTGTTTTGCGGCGTTTTGCCAAAATTATGAGAATTTCATAATAATCAAAACAATAATGTGTGGCATTTGAGCCTGCCCTAACCTTCAGTAAACAGAATCTCTTTAAGATGTGTCAACCAACGTGTGTCTTTTTTATTGAACAGCCAACAGATGCTCACCTGCCCATTCATTTTGTTACATGCCTTTCTTTCCATATTTTCTCCGTTTCATATTAGTTACAACATGTGATAGAATAATACTTTTTCGGAATCTTTTTAGTTGTCCTATTTTTTTAATTGGCAAATTCATATTAATTGTCTGATTTTTTTTTGTCTATCTTTTGTTACCTAAATACCCTCACTTTTATTACTCTCAATACCCAACTACCACCTTTATAATTAATTTAATCAACTACTACCTTTACAATTAATTTAATCAACTACTACCTTTTTAATGGACCTCACACCACCCTTAATAACCGTGAAAACCCAAATGGGACATCTAAAATGATTCAGAGGGAGTGCTATTTATTCATTACTCTTAATTTGTGATTATTTTTAATATATAAGTCAAAACATAGTCAAGTGAGAACTTATTTGATTTGTTTCATTGCAAAAATTATTGATATAAAATTTTTATATTTTTTATTATATATAATTAGAGATATTAAGAATTGAATTGGTGCATTGAAATGCGTGAAAAAGCAAATGTTGTAAGTAAATTGGAATTGGGAAATAACTTTATAGTGTTCTTGCTTCATTGTGGCTTCCCAATCATTTCCAATTTATAGCTCTATCTCAAATCCTTCCTATGGAATGAGTTTAAACAGTAGAATAAACATTCAAATAAATAAATAAATAATTGTATTATATGTTTAAATTTTTAGAATATATTTGGTACAACTATACTATAAAAACATGTGCAAAGCAAAACAAATTCTTGTATGAGAAAATTTATTATAAAATGTATTTAATAATATTAAATAAATATATAATTAAATGTTATCATAACAAGATGTTTTTTCATTTGCTTTCTTATAACAATAGTTTTTGCACTTTTTAACAAGGACATCTAATCTCAATTGTCAAGCTATTTCTACGACCAAAATCCAAAAACGCATCTAACCCTCTCATAAATCTTAAACTAAACATTTTATTTTTTCATTTGTTTTACATTCAACTTTTTTCCATTCACTTTTAACATCTATATAATATAATAATATAATTATTCAATTGATTTTTAAAGTAAATTAATGATAATAAAAATAATTTATGAAAATGAAAAAAATATATGTACTAAATTATAAAAGAATGAAATTACTAACCTTTGTCAACCCCGCTTTGCTTCCTTTTTAAAATATAACAATAAAAGGATACTGCTCATTTATTTAAATAATATATGGCGACAACGCGGCGACCACATGAACATTACCATATTCAAATTCAAATTTTTTTAAATAAGCGAAAAAATGGCGACGAGGTGATTACGACACAACTATCGTCAGCAATTAACAAAATATTAAAAAAAAATTGGCGATGAGCTGGCTATGACCCCAGCCGACGCCATTTTCGGTTTTCAAAAATAGTAATCATTGAATGGATTGGCGACGAGTTGACTATGACACCCAGTCGTTGCACGGCCGTAGCTATTTTTAGTAACACATTGCTGAGGAGTTTTTGCCATCGCTCATCTATCACCACATTTAACACGATAGGTGGCGATGGGCATGCCGTTACTAGTCTATCGCTATGAGAAATGGGTAGAATAATGTCGTCTATTCATTATCGCTATTTTAAAACTTATTTATAGTGATAATAGATAAACAATAGAGAGTTCAAATCGTATCATGCTTTAAAGATCCGGTTGTAATGGTTTAGAGATTTAGAAAAACATGTTTATAAACTTCCTCACAAGCAAATTTAATTTCTAAGATGATTGCAATTGATTGTTTGACCTTATATGACACTTCTGACACCACCAATAAATTGTCATTCCAAAAACTTGCTTTGCTTTAAGATTCAAGAAGTTGACCGCAACCATGTCATCTTCCACGGACACTATATTGTACTTCTAATTCCTAGTATCCGTTTGGTTGTCGATATTAAATAATGAAAATAGTATTAAAAAATTAGTGTAATTCTCCCTTTAATAATTGTATTCTCTTTGTAAAATTCATTCTAATATATTATCATTTGAATTACAGAATTAGATGGTAAAGGAAAATATCTAAATAATGAAAATTTTTTTATGATTAAAGTTTTAGCACCATAAATTGAAACAATATAATACATTTTATTCATCTATCAATCTTGAATCTTGAGTATTTGATTCACCAAGTCAACTAAGTTTTTTTTATCCAAATTAACTTGACATATCTCTAAAGAATATAAGTATTTATTCGTTTCATAATACTTGCTATACTTTATTTTTTTTACATATTTTATAATATTTGCTTCATTACTATATATGTCATAAAATAAATTACAAATTAATTTATTTACTCCTACTTTATTCATATGCTATATCTCATTTATTCTTACACTTTTGTCATTAATTGGGAACAATAATGATATTTTACTATAGATCAATTATTTTCTTAATACTAGCAAATATTCACTCCGTCCATTGAATTTGTATCATTTTTCATTTTGGTCCGTCCCACTTAAGTTATATATATATATGTGTGTGTGTGTGTGTGTGTGTGTGTGTGTGTGTGTATGCGCGCGCGCGTGCGTGCTCAGGGTCGACCCTAGGTTTTTAGGGGCCCAGGGCGAAAGATTATTTATGAACCCCTAAACTATTGTATACAAAGAAAGATTCGAACCTTAGCACTAATTGAAAACTAAAATTCAAGAGGGGCTCTGGGTGTAGGCACGCCTTGCCCTTGCTCAGGACCGACCATGTATATAATTACGAAATCTTATTGGATATTGTTTGGTTTTTCAGCTAGTCTCTTGAGATACCGTCTCTCTAAGAGACTTATATCAAGCCTAGTCCATTAAAGATTAATGTGTACTTAGCATATTCTTAATGCATGCATACTTACATTATCTTTAATGCTAACTTACCGTATCCTTAATGCCTACTTTCAATATCTTAAATGTCTACTTACATCTATTTTTAAAAATATGAAATAGGCCGGTCCAATTAGAGATGGTTTCTCAAAAAAACCGTCTCTCGCAAGAATTTGTGTTAGTTTTTTTTATCATGCATTCTCTCTTATTCTCCTTAATAGTTCCATTTGACTAGGCACATTTGCAAATACGTTAAGGTTGCGTTTGGAAATAAGTATTTCATTTGGAATTGTAGATTTCAATTATGAATTCATTAAAGAAGAATTTGAGAATCACAAGCTTAGGGAAAGGATTCTCAAATACTTATCTTTAACCATTTTTTAAAACATTGGTGGATTTGACTCAAATCTAAATTTGAAAATCTTTTACTTGCCAAACACTAAATTTGAGTCAAATCCACATTTTCAAATGAAATCAACATTTCCAAACATAGCATAATAGAATTATAAAAATTGATATTAATAATCTATTCATTAAAATGAATCAAGCAAGATCTCACTTGACTATGTTATACAAGTTAAAAATGATTGACGAATAATATCAAAAGTTAAATGTGACTAATAGCTTGAACTGGAAAAACAAAAAAGATCGAAGAGAGATTAATACTTATACATATCTATATGACTATATCTACTTAAATCATACACTTAATTAGAAAATACAAATTCCAAAAATGAAAAAAAAGCAATGTCGTTGCATAGGGAAATCCTACTATAGTATGTGAATTGAGAAAATCAATGCTTAGAAATTCTAACAGATCTTGTTTTAAATTCTGTTTTGTAACTTGTATGTTAAAATAATTATTTTGAAAATAAAAGTAATGTTTTTTTGCCATTGAAGTGAAATCATACACAACTCTCTAACTACCTTTTAGTTATACAATAATTATTTTGAAAATAAAAGTATATTAATTACATTCCGCTTGTCAAGGTAATTGTATCCAGCTTTAACCATATTTTTATACGCTGTTTTTAATGTTTTTTTCCCAATTTATAAACAGTTGGTTAGAGTACCTCTAAATATAAGTGGAGAGAAAATTAATTTTTAGGGCTCGCCTGGTATTGAGGTAAAAGGGAAGTAATATTTTGCTGTGGAAAAAAATTTGAAAGTTGAGTTGCCTGGGATAAGGGTTAATTGTTTTGGAGTAAATTATTATCCCAAAAGGAGGAGAATATATTTACTCCAATGGGGACTAGTGTAAATATTCTCTTCCAAAAAAAAAAACTTAATCTATGTTCTTCACAAATTTATCAGATATTTTCATGTCTTTGTTTTTTTTTCTTTCTCTCTCCTCAACATAATTGACATTATTCTCTCATTCTCTCTCACAAGTTTATTTTTTTGGATTTCACCTATTAATAATTTAGCGTGAGGCTTCAAGAAGAAATAAGATCAATATTAACTGGAAGAAAAATACCAAACTCATGAAATATAATAATTACTGAAATACTGTATTTTGTGGGGAATTTCTTTCCATAAATTTTCCTCCCTTATTTAGTAATGTGATTCCAGGCATACCCTTAATGTAAGAGGTAAAAAAATTTATCCAACTTTAACCATTGTTAAATTAAATCTCTACCATAACAGCAAAAAAAATACAGTAATCAAATAGTAGACAATTGCATAATTCTTTACTTTCAATGTTAATTTTGCGATTTTTTTTTCCTAAAATTCTCAGATGATTGGTGGAAACTTTTACAATGTTTATGATGTATTCCTCTATTTTCAATTTGTGTCCCTATAAATAATGATTAGGAAAAAGAAAAATGATAAAGATTAATGAGTTGTCTTCAACAAAAAAGAAATGAGAAGTCATCAAACGTGATCTTTTTAAGACTAGAACGTTCATTTCAAAAGTGGTAATAAGAAAAATCATTTCATCAATTAGGAAACCTTTGAATTGACAAATTTACTCCCACAAAGATTTTTTAAAAAAGAGAGCTAAATAGTAGCTAAAAACAACACATACTGAGAACAAATTCATGCTTGATTGTAAATTAGGTTTATAATTATTATACATATCTGGGCCACTGTCAATTATAGGGCAATATGTTATCTTTTATTAAGGGTGTCTCCCCAAAATCATTTTCATTTCAATTCAGTTTAGTCGATGACATAATAACAATGTATCTAAGAGTACTTAACAATCTTGGCTCTAGCATAGTTATACACTATACAGCATCTATTAAGTGGGAATTTAACATACACATCATGCATTCAAACACAAAAACTAAAATTCAACCAGAAATAGGTCTCGATGTTTACTTCCAAATCTATCCTCGGAGTAAGAAATACAACTCCGAGGAAAACAAAAACTTTGGGTAGCTTGTTTCGAATAAACTACTAATCGTAAACAAGTATCCAGATGACTGTCCAATGACTATAGAACATGAAACAATGATAACATTTTCAATCCTTCATACTTCCCCTAAACCCCTCAATAAAAAAAAGCCCTCAACCCCACAAAGAATCCAATAGTAAGACATAAACCCCAACAAAAGGGTATAAATATGCGGAAAGACATCATACTAGACCACTATAAATTACCAAGATGGTCTTTATTTTGACCACTCATCAATGACAGACCGACTGGCAGCACCTCCTGGACTACACACAAACCAACCCATAGACCCCATGCAAGATGTCGTATGACCAAACCCAGCCCGAGCACAACTGAACCTTGAAAGCCCACCTGATATTAAGCTGAAGTATACAATCCTTAACTGTTTGTTGACTTCGATACAACTGCAACTTCACGAATTCATCAAGCCAATGCCTGTGTTTCAATAAACAATTAGTCTCGTGATAAAAGGAGAGCCCATCAAGCAATGGAATTCGGAAGCTACAACTTAAGGGTAGAAAATTCACAAAATGCCACTAAAAAGAGGCCTATATGCAATGATTTTAGATTCAAGGACCTTGAACAGTCAAGTGACACAACCTTGGAAGAAAGTGCACACCAATACTTGAATTCTTACAAAGAAACTCAGAGATATAAGACACGCAAGAAAAGAAATACGAAATCTCCATCAATATGGTAGGGTAAACTTTTGAACGCAAGAAAATATTGTGCTTGATGCTCTATGATTAGCAGAAGAAAGTTTCGACACATACAGAGCTAGGGACATCTGGCCCATGTAAGATGGAATTAGGACTCTCCGTTTTAATTCAACACCCATAATTGAACTAAGATATAACAGGTTTATAATTAATCACTTTATGGGCTACATATGTGCACTTTGTTTCTCCCCATAAGCACTCAAATCATTAAATAAAAATGAGCTAATAAGAAAGTAGGAAGTATTATTTTGGACCAAGTCAAACAAAACAGTATGACCAAGTCAAGAAGGTATGGTTCTTCAAGGTGACATTTATCTACATACCAAAGCTCTACAAGACAATACTACCATGTTCAACAGTCAACCAAAGAAAGGAATGTAACTGGTGTATCAAAAGACTCCGATCAGTGCCCCAGGTTCTTTGTTTTGGGGGGAGGGGGGCTGAGGTAACAAACAATACTTTTCAAGGGTCTCAGATCTTTATGCAATAAGATGAGGAAAAGCTACCTTCAGCCGAACTTAAAACCACCAGAAGGACCCTCATTGCTCCACATTTGGAAACCAGCTTGAGTAGCATCAGCAGAAGGTGGTACAACTTCTTCCTCTTCCTCCAACCAATATGTCTCCAGAATTTTTACTGCTTTCTCATATATCTCGTTGTTATCATGACTTTGTAAATTTTCAATTTTCTCCAAACCCTCCGCTTCATCTATCAACTGGGCGTAGTAATTTACATCTCCAGACGCGCTCATATTCTTCTCCGCTTCACCGACCTTCAGAATGTTCTCCAATCCTTCTAGACAGACAGTGATAATTCTCGGATCAGGGCACACAAGAAGATCACACAATGGTTTTATACAACCTTGACTCACGAGATACCTAGTAAACAAAAGGTCACCATAAGATTACCATCTTGCAAAGTTGCAACACAAATTAACTAAATGCAGCTAGAAAAAAATACAAACTTTATTTGCTCTGGAGATCCGCCAGACGTAGCATTAGATATTGCCCAAGCAGCTTCTTTCTTTATGTCAAATTCTGCAGTTTGAAGCAAGTTGACAAGAGGGCCAACTAAACCAGCTTCAATAACAGCCTGAATCATTTAACAATACCATTAATCACAGTTAACTACTACAAAAGACTAATATTATAGATGTATAACCTGCTCCCTCAATTAACCTCAAATTCCTTCAACATATGAGAAAATAATGTGCAAACTCAGGAGTATTTAGCAAAGCTACTTAAAAAGTTTCAGTTCAAACTGTAAAACTGTAAAATGTACAACCAAAGATTTTACTACCACTATAACCCCTGCTCTATTCCAACAAGAAAACTTGGGAGATACCTGGATCTGTGCCTTGTTTCCAGCTGTGATGTTTGATATTGTCCAACACGCTTCTTTTTTAATGCTCTTTTTGTGATTATGAGTCAACAGGTTCAAAAGGCATGGTAAAGCACCAGTGTTTATAATGAACTGCAATGGCAAATCAAGGCAATTCAGAAATAGTATTAAGAAATTCAAGTAACAAAAATTAAAAACTATCCAAACACATTCCAAATTACTGAAATTCACAACACAACAAAAAGAATGACATTTCAATTGACTTCTTTATATCAATTTTATTATTGTATTTCACTATTAATTTAATTAATTCACTGAAGCTCTATTCACTTCAATAATAACAATCACATTAATCAAGTTCAACTGTTATAGCTCCATTCGTTTCAGTTAAATTCAGCTACCGGCCCTATTAACCATGTTAACATCTAAGGGTAAGTAAAAAAAACGGTAAATTCATCATTGCAAATTAAAATTTCATCCACCAATATCATTCACAATATGTGTGTGTGGGCTATCAATTGCTAAACTCAATTTCAAAAGCAAGGCACACTAAAGAGCAAAAGGTTCCTAGATCCTACACACAAAGCGAAAGCGCGAGCTTTTCGTAGGCAAGGGGCAGCATTTGGATTAAAAGCTTGAAAAAAATTCCAGAACATATTGAGGATTAAAATAATATAATATACGTATAATAATAGCATCAAGGATCTCAATAAATTTATTATCATTACGCACATATTAATACAGTGCAAAATAGGTGACGAGGGTACCTAAACCCAAGGACCTAGATGCCCTCATGTGCCTGCACGTGATGGTCCTGGTGTTTTAAAAAAATTTTGAAATTTTGATTTAACCAAATCCCTAACCTCCAACATAAATGACATGAGTCCTACCAAATGAGCTACGAAGATATCTAGTAAGATACCCTATGTGTTTGATATATATTCAAGCTCATCTTTCTTTATATTGCAACCTATATATACTCTCCACACCTCCCAATTCGCACATTCACATAGCACGAAAACCTATGTTCTGTTGAGACGACCGCCACCATGCCAGGTACGGAACTTCCGCCATTGTCGTGCCCCAAAACCCACTAATTTTGTAGAATTAAAGAAAAAAAATGTTTTTTTATAATAATAATGGGAATTATAAAGAAATTGATTATGATTTTAATTTTTAATTATGCTCATGGTAGTGTACATGTAACATAACTCATGTATGAAAGAATCTAGAGAGATTGATGATAAATAATCATAAGACACATATTTCATCACTTAATTGAATAAAATAATTTCAACATCTAGGGTAATAATTACATGGTCATGATGAAACACAAGATTAAATGGAAGAATTTTTTGTGAAATTCAACAATTTTGGCTCCTCACACAATGAGGATATATCAAAATTTGTCACGAGCAATGCTCATGAAATCAAAAGAATCTACTCAATGCTATTGCAAAAGATATGACAAAAACTATTAAAAATAATGTGTTTAGTATTTCAGCTCGTCTTGTATGAGACCTTCTCACTGTGAGACGAGCACACAATCCATATAATTAGCGCATCTCTCTAATTGATCACTTTAAAATTATAAATATACATGAGTTAGCTCAATTGAGATAGTCTCACCATAAAACTAAGAATTTGTGTTATAATTTTGGTTGATGAGTGACGTTATATATATAAAAGTAAATGACAATTGATTTATGTTTTGTTAATAGGTAAAGGGGGATTAAAGAATGATTTATTGGTATCACTCCTGTTAGGGATACTTGCTATTCCCCTCTTATGAAAAGCATTGACTTTGTTCTTTCTGAGCACAATTCGAGTATATCAAGATGAATTTGATGGTCTTAAAACCTTAACCATGAGGGAAATAGCTCGGTCTACTATGTTAACTATTTTTTACATCAACTTCAACTTACACTTAATCCTGTTACAAATCGTCAAAATGAAATTTCTCGTTTCTTTAATTTGATGACTATGCTTGTTAATGTTGTCAAAGGCTTTAAGATATGTCTCAAGAGGCTAAAAATAAGAATGGTTAACGGTGGTAAAGGTTTCAACCAAGAAACTATTCTTCAAAGCGCTAGTGACACAAGTAACTATTCTTCACGGTTTAAAAGGTGCATAATAGAAAAAACTTTGTAAGAGGAAAAAATCAAAAAGTTGTAAGGTTAGGCCTTGTCTAAGAAAAGCCTAAATCTTTTCTTTACACTATGTGCATTGGTTCAATAGAATTTTTACGCCTTGATCCGCCTTGCACCTTTGCAAACTAAGTTTAGCACTAATAAAGCGTCCCAACATCTACACATCAGTCATGCAAAAAAGGGCTCCACAAAAGCTAACCTGTGTTTGGACATCATCTCCAGTGACAATATTGCCAACAGTACGAAGAGCAGGGATAAGCACCGATGGAGCAGGGTGCCTGGATAATAGCCCAAAATAATATAACTAAAAGCACAAGATAAATTTACTCCAAAAATAGGTAATAGTGATAGAATTCATACATGAGGAGCTCAACCAATCGTGGGCATACTCCCGCCTCAATTACAGCTTGAATCTTATCATTTGGTCCATCAGACAAGTACGAAAGTGCCCAACATGCATCTGTCAACACTTCTTCATCATTTGAATGAACGAGGCGTTCAAGAGCAGGAAGAGCTGGCCTCACCTGAACAAAGAACATCAATTTTTTAACTTAAAGACAAAATTGTGCCTTTTAGACCAAGATATAGATACAAAACAGGCACCCACCTGGTCAAAGGGAGGTTGTGGCTTTCCTCTACAAAAGTTTGACAAAGTCCACGTGGCATTTCTAAGCATGGAAAGCTTCGAATGCTCATTTAGCTGAGCTAGCAGTGGAATCAACGCACCACTACTAAGAACTAGATCTCGACATCTAGGAGAGTCACCGGCAACATTACCTAAAGCCCATACTGCCTACAATTTGCAAAGAATGTCGGTCACCAAAAACTGCACAACCTGTTGACAAAGAAACAAGTTGATGGTTTCCTATCTTACCTGCTCACGAACATCATCACTAGGAGAAGCAAGAAGCTTCACAAAAATTGGAACAGCCCCATGATCAATGACAACCTTAGTGTTCTCTGAGGTTCCTGATGCGATGTTTGTGAGAGCCCATGCTGCCTCGAACTACACATTACAAGCCAATTTTCAGTAAAAGAATCCCTTAAATACAGAGACACAATAACTGACGATTAAAAAATAACAATGCATCAGGAAAAAAAAACCTGTAGCTGTGGAAAATCCTCCCTCTGAAGAAACTCCACAAAACGAGGTACAACTCCAGCTTGTATAACTTCTTCAATTGGCGGGCTTCTTTCTATAGAAGTCAATAGATAACCAACAGTTTACAATGATAGCTCATTCATCAATTTTACAGGCCAAAATACGACAAGGGTGAAATTCATCATATCAATACCTATTGAAAGCAATTTTCGAAACTGTGTAGTAGCCTCCAACTGCATTTGATTATCTTCAGAGCAAACCCCAGCAACCATATTTGGCAGAGACTCTAGCTGCAAAGACAAAAGTCATCAGTTGAAGCATCGAAATTGAGATACAGAAGAAATTATACTAAGAGCTACAAGGTATTGAGCCAATCGAAACTGCTCAATCCCAATGCATAGGCCCATCTTTTCAAGCTCAATGAAATATAGATAATAGTACAATGCTCAAGCTTCTAATCCAAAAACTTTTTAAAAGTGAAAAATAAAAAAAAACCTATAAGAGAATAAACTTGAAAAATGTGGAAGACAAAAGACAAAACTATAGGAGAGGAAATTGAAAGAAGAAAATTATAAATAAAAACTAATAAAAAATAATACACATGTTACAAAGAAAAGGAAAATTTGAAAAAAAAAGAAAGAAAACTAGAAGATATAGAATCGAAGATGCCATAAAAGAGAGAAGAAAAGGCTTAAAAATCTAAAATAAAAACACAAGACGAAGAGGATATAACAAGTAACAAAATAACATAAAAGATTGTATCTAGTTGTGTGGAGGCCTAGGGAGAGGTCCACAACGTCTTAAAACTATAAGAAAATCTTTATTTTGTCTATTTTTTTTCTCTCTTTGTAAACAATAGCAAATACTCCTTATCTTTCTCCAAAGCAGACAATATTTTAGTCTAGTTGTTATGAAAAGTTACTAAAAACATTTTATTCCATTAAAAACCAAAAGCGCAACAGGAGCACAAGAGCATATGCCTTCGGCACACTTTATAATGAACTAATGATTGACTAATCACTATGCTTAATACTCCAAAATCTACGAGGATAACAACGTAAGAAATCTCAATTCCCAAAATCACATTCCAAACAACCCACTATAGCAGATTAGAAAAAAGGAAGTAACAGGAATAGAATAGTTGGTTTAGTTGGAAATAGGTTTCTTGGTAAATCCCAAGTCTGACATATCAAATATAATTGAACAACATCACAACAGCCTCAAGTGAACAACTGATGTATCTCAATCACAAAACAGCTTCTACTCCTAAAATTCCACAATAAAGAACAAGAAAGAAATCCGAACAGTACACTTCGCTGTTCACCCAAACAAATTCCCGTGCATATTTAAGCACGATGCACTAATTAGATGGAATCCTCGTCTATCCCCTCCCACTACTAATAGTAGTGAATCCAAAAACAACACTAAGTGGTTACATTACTTTTCTATTCCTTTGTTTCACGTAAAGCAGCATCTGCAAACTTCTAGAACTACGATCTAAACTTAAAAACTCCTCTAACAAATAAACAATTAGCATTGAATATACGTAATATATGCTTCCTTTTTCAGATCGAATCATTGCATCCAAATAAGCTATTTGGGAGATACGCCACTGAGACAGAACAGATGAAGTACAAAGCAACTTAAATTATTCATAAACTAAAAATTAGGAATTATTTGCAGCTAAAAGAAAACATACAGGCTTCAATATAGCATAAGTGTTGACTAGGCGATTACCGTCTAAACAGCACAAAATCAAAATCGATAAAGCAAAAATCCAGAAAATTAGGAGACACAAATTCGACCTTCTTGTCAGTAGAAGTATGAAGAGGAGCAGGAAATTGTTGCTGAGCTTGAAGACCTTCACGACGCTTCTTAAGCAAGCTTTCTTCTCTCTTACTTTTTCGGATCTCCACCATATTATCTTCTCTTCGTCGGCGACCTTCATCGGCATCGACAGCAACTTTGTACCGATTCCGACGAGTTTCCGTCCTTGCATTTGGCCTCAAAGACATCGTTAGATTCCGACGATCAACCTGAGATAGAAAAAAAGTCGAAACCCTAATTAGTACACCAACTTCGAAAGTGACACAGAAAATGAGGAATTCGCAGGAATTGATTGAAGAGGAAAATAGGTGAAGGTAGAAGGAGAAGTTACCTAGTGAAATTCGAATGAAAGGGTGGGGGTGTGAGATGTGAGAGACAGAGAAGAAGGGTTTTGGCTGTGGAAGTGGGAAGAGACGCAAAAAATAGGAAAGTTGGATTTTAAAATGACATTTTCCAATGGTTTTGATTAGGATGGATAATTGAGATTTTTGTGGAGCAGTTTTATTTTTAAATCGAACAAAGAAAAGGTAGAGACCGGAGACCAATTAAACCGATTTGAACTTGATAACCGCTCACGGACTATGGCTCCTCCCTCCCCTATCCACACAAACGATTTAAAGGTTAATCTGTGTTATCGGATTGATTTTAGGACAAGTATTTTGAATTAGGATAAGTATTTTGAATTACAAATTTTTGTGAGAGAAGATTTTATAATAGACCATTTTTAATTAGGTCGATTCATTATATATTGTTTTTTGATATTTATTGTAGATATTAAGAATGATGTAAGTAAACATTTAAGATATTGAAAGTAAACATTAAGATACGTTAAGTAGGTATTAAGAATTATATAAGTAGGCATTAAGAATACACTAGACATTAATCTTTAATGGACTAGACTTGAGATACGTCTCTCAAAAAGACGACCCCTCAAGAGACTAGCTAATTTTGAAATGTTTAAATTCATATTTTGTGTTCATGTTAGATTTTATGTAATTATAAATTTATTTTTAAAGTCGAATCAAATGGATTTTGTTATAGCTTATAATGTCTACTAAAAATAAGGTCATGGGCATGTTTAAATTGTTCTACCATTATAGATTTAGTATTTGTATGGAACTATGTATGAAATTTTTACTTGTATTTCGAAACATTTTTCATAACTAGTTGTTGGAGCGCGTGCTATACATATGTACCCCCAAGAAATCATATTTTAATGACAATCTTAAAGCTAATTTGAAACAATCAACCGAAATTGAATTGAATTTGTTTAATTAATGCTTAAATTTTGATTGTTGAACAATGTGGTTAGTTGAACCAAAAGCAATCCAGTATGTATAATTGCACGAGAATAATCTACCATGGCATTAGCTAACAAATTCGTCACAAGTCACAACGAACCAAAATCTTTAGGTTAATATAACGCATGAATATGTACTGTATCATCAAACTACAATCTTTACCTAGCTATAGTTTTTGATGTATACAATGACAGTAAATAATGAAGTTGACGAATTAAGAAAATAAATAAACTTTTAGATCAAATTATGGAGCTTAGAAAACTAAATAAACTTATGTAGTAGTCAACATTCTAGAATGAAAACAGTTGATTTTAAAGACTCTGGGGATTCACTTGTAGAAGTTACGTACTCATATGCTGAAGATGTAAAGCCTTTTACAAAAGGTCAGTTCAATTCTCATCCCCATTATTCAGCTTGATAAGTTCTTAATTTTATTCATTCATGAGCACTATTAAGACTTGGAGCGTGTTTGGTATTAGATATGAAAATGTAATGGAAGGAAATTTGTTAAAAGGAGTAAGGTTATTGTCAAGGGTTATTATTAAATATTTTTTGGTATAAACAAATGTACGGAAATGGAAAAAAAGGCATATACGCATCATCTACGTCATTCTCAAAACTAGACTTTCTTCAACCATCAAAATAAAACTCGTCCCACCACATAAACCACGTTGAAGAGCATGAGTGAAGGAGGAAGATGATGATTTGAAGCTTAAAAACACGTACTACTGTAGAGAAGAAAAGAAATTACCACCCACAATCCATTGGAAATAAAGTAAGGGTGTTCATTGCCTTTAAATAATAGATTGGGTTAACCCAATCTTATACCAAACACCAACTAATATAATGGTTGAGCAAATACCTTACATAGACTATAAAAAACCTATACCAAACTCTCCCTTAATGTTTTAGGTAGTTTGTAAATGACAATACCTTTAGCTAAGTAATTACAGTCGCTCTCCCATGAGACGGATTTAGCCGTACAATTAGCCCAGGCCCAATAACTTTTTAAAAAATATTTTGACATACTACTTTAAAACTTAAAAGAACAATTTCAAAACTTAAAATTTCTATTTTGAGACTTCAAAGGTCAATTTCATTGTTTTTACTATTAACTTTAATGTTTGAGAAATCATATTATAAAGCTGATATTTTAATTTGGTTTTTTAAGTATTAAAATTGACCTTTTAAGTCTTAAAGTTGTCAAATTGCATGTCTTAAAATGCCAATTTCAAATTCTAGAAATTGGTCTTTTAACTCTTGAAGTTGATATTTTAATTTGTGAAATTGGTAAAAAAAAATACAATTAGACCGGCCTAATAAGATACGACTTACAAGTGAGGCGGTCTCACACAAGTCTTTGGAAGTGAATATTATGTTTTGACGAAAATATCGCAGTACATAATCATGTGCTATGATCCAATATTTCTAGCACATGTATTTTTTGTATGCAAAAATGTGTATTCAACATGTATACAATGTTCTTAAACAACTATATTGTGCATGTTGAATATCTTTTGACATATACTTTTAGAAATGTTACCTCAAACAAACACAAACTAAGACTTTAGTAAAATGACTAAATAAGCCTTAGTGAATGGAACTAGTTCAATTAATGATCAGATTAGGAAGAGGAATGCTCTGTCAAGGAACCAACTCAACCAAAAGCTTAAGCTGATAGTTGAGGCCCCAGAAAATGTTATATACTCTGACATGCTCCAATTAATGACGTACAACATGGTGATCTTAGTAAGAAGACGATGGATGGTAAGGTTTGATGTTGATGGAGACACGTGATGGTGGTCAGGCGGGTGATTGAGTGGCAGAGTGGGGATAATGCTTGAGGGCTATAAGGCTACTATGTCTTAGAAGTTTTGAGAGACCGAAATTGTATCTTTGGGTAGTAGTTAAGTGTTAAAGATTATTTAAAAAACAAAAAAAATGTTTGCAAGTATTAGGATTCAAACATTTTTTTAATGCCACTAGATTCAATGTCGCAAAAAGCTAAATTTGTTGTAGTGTCACTATAAATCCACTCCAAGAGAACAAAGCATATTCATTCTTCATGCACAAGAACAAAGTCTCAAATATTACTTGAACTTGCTTGTTTTCAACAACAAAAAAGTATTGATTGACTATATGTAAGAAAAATTCTTGTAATATATATTTACACTCATAAAAATGCATGTACAATTAAAATTATGTATGTATAAAAATCCCCTTTTAAAGTATAACAATGTCAAACACATTGTGATCTTCAACATCTTCATACCAAACAACTTTCCTTATTGTTTAGAATTGTTTGATCTTGAGGCAATGTAGGTGTTTGCACTCTTTGATCTTGGCTAACGACATTCGTCGATGCGTCTTGAGATGTCCGATTATGTTGGGGTGATCTAGGAGGAGATGCATATAAAGAAGAGGCTTCCAAAATCTCTTGTCTAATAATCTCTTGGTGTTGGCCAAGCCATTGGATTCTTAATGCTGTGGCGTATAAACCAGCAGCTAAGAAGACTGATAAAAGAGCAAATACTCCTGCAGCTGTGAAAACTCCTTCTCGAATGACTAGGCAGCTTGAATTTGGAGTAGACCAATCTTTTAGGTGGCCTGATTCTACACTTAGGCCTATCAATAGCATTATCTCCGCAATTGCAAAGCAAATCCTATATAGAATACAATTGCAATATGGTTAGCCAATTTATGATGTAAGTGTTAAAAGGAACCAACTCAACCAAAAGCTTAAGTTGATGGTTGAGGCCCCAGAATATGTTATATACTCTAACACGCCCCCTCACACGAGAGCCCTTTGGGCTAGAAGTGTGGATGCAGCACATGCCCTCCTCATACATGGCGCTAAATTTTCCACTTTAAATGAGGGGTGGTTAAGATTCGAACCTGTGACCTCCTGTCACTCTGGCTCTGATACCATGTTAAGGAACCAACTCAACCAAAAGTTTAAGCTGATGGTTGAGGCCCCAGAATATGTTATATACTCTAACAGTAAGTCTCAATAACATGAACTTTTAAGATGTATCTGGTAGAATAAGCGTGACTTTTTAATTGAATTTTAATTTTTTTTCAGTCAAGCAGTTACAAAATTATTTGATAAATGACTTTTAAACTAGCTGGAAAATTATTTTGAAAACCATACAGGTACTATGGATTTCTTTTTATTGCTTTTGGCAGTTTGATCCACTTTTTTTTCTAATAATCGGTAAATAGCATATGACTAATAATATATCCATAACAATTGGTTTATACATCTTACTTATCAGCCAATACTATAAAGTGATCAAAGTAACTGACACCTATAATCATCAACCATTTGATAAAGATTAAAGAGTTTAGATGAAGTATATATATGACTAGAAAAGATAGTACACTATTGGTTTGGTCAATAAATAGTCTCTATTGGATATCATCTGATTTGTCAATTTAAATATCTGATTTGATTGCATATTTCGAATTCAATATTTGAATTTGTTTACTCCTTATTTAAATTTATTAAAATTAAGAATTAGTATTATTTTGTAAGCTACTTAAAATTAAAAGGACCCTTCATTAATTAATAAAAGTGGATGGCTTATTTTCATTTGCTTTTTAGGATGTTCATAAGGGCATGAATAATTAAAGAAAGTTTAAAAAAATGCTATGGTAGTTACAAGATTCTTTTCAAGCCTTGCCTAATTATACAACTTTTTAATTTAAAATATACTTAACCACTGAAATATTTTAATTAAATAAAATACACCTATAATATTATGAACTTTATAGTCTTAAATAACGATTCGTTCCAAAAAAGTTTGATTTGATCACTTCAACAATATACCACAGGGCTTAATTAACAAAGCTATCTAATACACTACACCTTTTTTAAAGTTTTAATTACTTAAATCTTAATTGTTAATTCCTTTTTTGATTTAGAATACATATTTCTTAACAAAAAATTATTAGTAACCACCTAATGTATAATACGGCAAAAAACTAACAAACTTAATTTATTTTTTTTCAAAAAATACCTTATATAATTCAAATGTTTGCAAAACACTACCATTTAACAAAAACTGATAATTGATCATTAAATGGAGGTTTTTAATCAAGCACGTGTTTGGCACATGATGATGCCGCTAATTTAACCTTATGACGGAAGGTTTTGTTATCTTGGGAGAGAAACATAGTGGCGGTTCAATTAGTGACATCACATGCCAAACACGTGATTAATCAAACCTACATTTAACTTTCAACTGATAATTTCTATTGGTAATGTTTTGCAATTATATATGGTAGTTTTCTGCATAACAAATAGATTTGGTAGTTTTTTTTGAAAAATAATGGGAATGTTTGGTTCATAGCTTTTGGCTTAGTTTTTTGGTTGGCTTTTGACTTGTTGGTTGGTCAAATAGCCAAAAAAATGTTTGGCTAATGGCTTAAAGTAGCTGAAAAGCTGGCTTTTAAGCCAAAATAAAAATCTGCTCAAGCTAGATTTTTAAGTTGACTTTTGGCTTGTTGGCCCACTTTTCATCCAATAAACAACTAACAAGAATACTCAAATTTACCAAACATCTCTACAAACAGCCGACTTTTAGCTAGCTTAGAAGCCAATAAAAACAGCCAACAATTTCAGCTGGTCAAAAAAACCAATTACAAAGCTAACAGCCTACAACCAACAATCAATTGCCAAACACCCCAGTATTAATCTTCAATGAGTAAAATTTTCTTTGAATGTGAAATTGGTGGTAGTAGTCACTAGAAAGAATCGTACAACTCCAATATCTTACTACTATAATCTGGTATGTTCATATCAGGTAAGAGTTTAAGACCTAGTTTAGTGATAAAGTCAATGTCTTGCTATTAATATAAATTTTTAAATCAAACAAATACCTTTAAATTGAGATATTTTTTTTTTTTTTTTTTTTTATTCTTGTTGAGTCGTTGATATGTTCATAATTACTAGTAAATTTAAAACTTTTATATATCTAAACAAAAGTTACTCTAAACTGTCTAAATTTTGATATATCTTTTCACTAAATCACATTACTAACTAGTTATATTTTGAGATGTTCTTCATGATAGGTCCAAACTTTTGTAAAAAGGTCATGACTGCAAATCTTAAAAAAAATTTCATAAAATAGCATTGTACTTTTGGAATGTAATCAGCCGTAACATTAAGAACCAAAAAATATTTAAATTGTCGTTATTTTGAGAAATTTTCTTTTTGCCCTTGTGTTATTTCCGTAAAATACAATTCCCCTTTTTCCTTCATGTATCTTCTTCTTGCATTCGTTATCTTTCATCAATCTTCAAATTCCTTCAATGTCGTCTTCAAATTTGCATACTCAAGAAGTTCTTCAAGGCCACCTATAAGGCTATACTACAAATGTAAAGCTTACTCTTTCTTTAGTTGGGTGAAAGAAGAAATTTGAATGTAAAGAAGTTCTTCAATGTCGATTATGAGATAAAAGGATGAAAGAAGAAAATACGTGGGAAGAAGAAGATTGATGAAAAAAGATGGATGAAAGAAGAAGATGGATGAAGAAGACAAGGGTAAAAAGGAAATTCTCAAGATAATGTTAATTTTTGGTTCATAATCAGTTTGAATTCCAAAAATACAATGCTATTTTGTAGAACATTTTTTTAAGATTTGCTACTACCGGCCTTTTGCAAAGTTTCGTGGCTAGCATGTCTAATATCCCTTATATTCTCTAGAGTAAAAGTACAAGTTTTAGCTACTAAAAGAAAATAGTTTGTTTCTTCATAACACTGAAGATACTTATAATTTTCGTTTTAATATATTTTTTTATAGCATTGAAGCTAATTATACTTTTCATAACACGTTATCATATATAGATTTTGTAAAGGATGCAATTTAACAAAAAGTTTAGAACATAAAATATATATTCGTACTTTTTTAACCAACTTATTAATAATCCCCCATTATTTAATTTTTGCCAAGAAAAATAGTTAGATTTTATTTATAAAAGTTGGAATAAAATTATGAAAAAGTGAGAATCTCACATGAAACATGAGATAAGAATAAAGAATTAAAGAAAATAGAATAGAAAACATACCAAGTAGAGAGGAAGAAGGCACCAGCTTGCCAAGTAAGGGACTTCATAGGTCTAGAAGATTGTGGGTCCCAACTAATATAAACAGGATGAGAAGTCTTACTAATTGCAATTAGCATAAATGAATGCTGAACAAGCATTGCAATGGCTAGTACTACAAATGCAACGGATGCACATATTAACGGTACTTTTCCATTTCCACTATACATACATTCGTATTCTTCTTTTCCTTTTTGTCCTTTATTATTTGCTAACACCCACGTCACCTACAAATTACAATTCAACATTATCACATCAATTTCATATACTAGTATAGAAAATGACATCTTCAATATGATTGATGGTATACTATTCTCTTTTTTATTTTCATAAATGTCACTGTCAGTATTAGGCCGTGACAATTCGTCACATAATCTCACTGTGGCCCACTCGTAGGGACACGGGAACTCCGTGGGCTCGGGCTCACAAACCCACGGGTTAAGAGCGTTGACTTGCACATACCTTCGGTGAGGTTCATTGTTTCCCAAAACCATATGACAGTAGGAGGATTAACTCACCAAGTATATATGCAAGTCCACAACCCACTTTTTTTTATCAATGTGGGATCTTGTCTCACATGTGACGTATTTTCAACAGTCAGAATGTTAAAGGTGATAAATTTAGGATTGTACACAAGACAAACATAAGAGCAGAGTTGAATGCACATAAACCCGATAAGGTTTCTTCGTTAAACCATTAGGTAATAGGAGGAGTAGTTCATCAAGTATATATGTTAGTCAATCTATTTCTAATTCTTCGATGTGAGATCACACGTGAGTTAATTTTCAATAAAAGGGAGTTTTACTAAAAAGTCAATTTAATTTTGTCCCTTTTTAATAGAACTATAAGGAATTCTTTTTGATATTTTGAAAATAAATGTACGTTGTAAGTTTATTATGAATATGGAGCTATTAATAAACTAATTAAATAAAATTCTTAGAAAGAGTTCCTTTTTGAGAAAAACAAAAACATCCATAGACTACTATGGTTCAACCTAAAATGAATGGAAAATAAAAGGTTAAAATTTTCATCCATATCAAAATGTATTTATAAAATCTATTTTTATGTATAAAACAAAAGAGAAATGTTATGAAGTATTGTCGATAATGTCGATCTTAATTTGCTATATTTTTCAGTTTTATTTTCTCCAATGAATTTGTGACGTTCTACTACGAATATTAAACATTTTTTTTATAATCACACTCATAAACCCAATCTCTTCCTCATCATCACCGATGATTATTTCTTGATAATTTAAGCTGAATTTATTATCAATGACAATATGTAATTCGGAAAGACGAATAAGTCAATAAAATGCCTTCCAAAATCATATGCCAATAGAAGAAATGACTCCAATAGCTTATAAAGTGTGCACATCATTTTTAATTCATCGAGGTGGGATAAAACATCCTAACATTTTTTTATCGACTTGTTTTTTTATTAGTCATATATAATCGATGAACCTAACTACTAAAAATCACTATAATTAACAAATAGAGAGAGACTTAAAAATAATTTGATGTGAAATTAAAATAGGAAAAGAAGAACACAAAAACTTGGGTGAGACCGTCTCACTTGTAAGACGCGTCTTATTGAGCCGGTCTAATTGTATATTTTTTCACCAATTTTACAGATTAAAATAATTTTAAGAGTTAAAAGACCAATTTGAAGACTTAAAAGAACAATTTCAAGGATTCAAAATTGACATTTTAAATCATGGAATTTGACAATTTTAAAACTTAAAAGTTCAATTTCAATACTTAAAAAACCAATTTTAAAGCTTAAAAGATTAATTGCTAGACTTACAATTCTCATTTCAGCTTTAAAGTAGGAGACTCAAACATTAATATTGATATTAAAAACTTTAAAATTGATAAGTCTTAAAATAAATATATCATAATATTCTATAAAACTTATTAGGCTTGGGCCGATTGCACGGATAAGGCGGTTTCATAGGGGAGTTTCTGAAAGAAGAAATAGCGAGGTGAAAACTACCTGAGAGCGAGTGGCTTCAGCAAAAAGGGAGAGAATGAAGCAAAGAAGACCGGAGAGAATGCAAAGAATAGTAAGAAGAGCTCCTGTTTTGCTGGAAAGATGAAGACCTCTTGGTTTTACGGCCAAATCTGCATGTGTTATTCCTCTTCCTGATCTTCCTCTTGTATTATTAGCCTCACCCCTAGCCATTATTATTTTTTGTACCAATAATTAATAACACAACAATTTAATTTATTTCTTCAATCAATATATAAGATTTTGTAGTAGTTTATTATATGTGAATTAATGATATGAGATAATATTAGATTCAAATGGGATAAAATTTGTTTTTAAGGTTTAAGAGAAAATTTGAGAAGAATAGAGAATTGCTTGAAGAAAAGGTTGCTTTAGAGGAAGGAGATTCTTTGAGGCAACTTAAGGGCTGATCTTCTTCTAGGGAATTAACCTTTATTCCTATGATTTCACACCCTTATTTATAGAGTAGAGTAGTATCATCATACAATTCTATAATTTTGCTGCTAAATGACAAATGACAGTCTTATAACCATCCGCAAAATGCAGCAGGATTATTAGTCCTTCAATATTAAAACAATTTAATTCTAAAAACACATTTATTTAAAAAATAAATAGCTTTCAGAAATTATTTTACATTAATATAATAGTTATAACATCACACATTAAAATACTGGAATGGAAAAATAATAAACCTTTCAAAAATATTTTAGTAAGAAAATATTACTATTTTCTTTTATTATTGCATTTACAGGCAAATTCAATAGCTGTGCCTGTAAGAAAATACTGTACATCATAATAAAAAAAACAATTAATTTCCTACAATAAAACAGTGCATGATCACAATAGTTTCATTTTATGCTAAATATACAATATAATTATAAAAGTTACATTTCAAATAAAAGAATTCATTCTACAAAACTTCATAAAATGCACGAATTTTATACTAGTAATATATAATACTACTATTTGCCTATTTGGCGCTTCTTCTCGAACATAATACATGCTCTACGTACCGTCTTACTCTTTTAGCCTTAGCCAACTAATTTCACACCTTTGTATATTATATTATTATTAAAAATAAAGTGATATAGAGTTCAATTATTAGCTTGAATTTGACTTGTAGTAATTTATATATAGGTTGACCTAAAATAGAATGAAATTAACTTACTGATTTGGAGTGGTGCACCATTAATATTAGTGTGTGATCAATCGAGTTGAATGTTTTGAGATTACTTTTCATAACAATGATGAGAGCAGCTTTCGAACATTTTTTACTTGTCCTTTGTTTAGACGAGATGTAGGTATGGTTTGTTTGGTGTTGCTTCTCCAACCTTACCAGCAGGCCCGTTCCTGAATTTTTGGTGGCCTATGGGCGAGATTAGAAATTGGGGCCCTTATTACCTTATCAGTATCGCTAAAAGTTTTTCATCATAATGATTTTTATCGGCTCCACGAAAAGATAAATAACTTTGTGATTCTTATATTTGTTGAATTCATTTTGTTTCTTTATTCACAGTTCGATGTATTAATTCATGGCAACATTATTACAATATGTTATCACAAATTCTTCAATGAGACAGTCTTACCGTGAAATGGTGTCATACAAGACAGACTAGTTAATAACATAAGAAAAATTATGATGGAGCAATATGACCTGATTCTTATATACTGAGTACCAAACTCTCCCAAACTGCAATCTTTTTATTGCAATGAATATTTAACATTACATGCTAATATTATTCCACTATTACTTTTAATTCTTTGATTTTTTTTTACTTTTTTTAATATTTAATTATACATCTACCGGAATTTTAAAATATGGGGCCCTGGGTGTTTGCCCCACCGGCCCTAGGTCAAATACGGCCCTGCTTACCAGTTAGGCAGTTATCACTAAACGAAAATTAAATATAAGGGTCTGATATGAATATGATAGAATAGTGACCATGAAATTATAAATCGAACCTCAACATAAAACAACCTTAGTCCTTAGAAGTACTCGAGAGCAGTTGAAAGTTTGAAACCAACGACTACAAGTACATATCAAAGCTATAGGTGTTCATTTGGGTGATCGGGTGAATTTTGGGTTAAATGTTTCGAGTAAGTTAAAATCGGATCTAATGTTTATGTTGTTTTTTTTAACATTATTGTTAATCCATTTTTCATTTTGGACAAATGTAGTTCGGTTACAAGATCATTTAATTTCAAATCATCGAATCTGTTTTAAATGTGTGTCATCAAATACATATAAGTAGTGGCATTATTATCAAAAGCAATACTCCTTCATAATTAATTAAATTATTAATTAATCACCTAACCCCTTTAGAGATAATGTTCTCCATCATTAATTATTAATTATATAATTATAAAAAATTGAAAGTTTATATGATATTGCTATTTGTTTTATAGATTCGTGATCTTTATTCAAACTGCTTTTTTCTCTATTTAAAGGTCAATCTTAGAATAATAAATTAACTTTCTAAACGCAAGCCTAATGGTTCATTCAATATTCCACGCCCACCAACACACTATAATTGTTATTAAGTGGAATAAGGCTTGATTACTATTTACCAACTACTTGAGCATATGCCCGGAAAATAGTCTATTTGACCCGCAAGAAAATAAAAAAAATGTCAATTACCACTTTTTTTAAATTAGTAAACACGACGACTTTATGTTTATCCGACCTTGTAATTCAACTTTTTTTGATCCAATATAAAAATAAATTTACAATTATGTAAAAATTAATGTGGACACAAGATTCGATTTTGAATCCACCCTAATCACCTAAACCCAATATCGACTCAACAATCTGAAGAAACACCTTTTAATTATTATTGTGTTTTGAAAGATCTTATAGATAAGCTCACTTGTACAAAAATCAATTGGGACGTTGAATGAGATTCAGAATAGCTCACAATGTTGAAATCTTAACTATAGGTCTTTAAAATCTAGTGTTATGGAGTAGGTCTTTAAAATCTTCGTTTAACTCATATCATGTTTAAATCAAAACAATTATTAATGAAAACATCTAACAATCTCAATGTTAATAACTTTTGTGTGTGTGTGTGTGTGTGTGTGTGTGTGTGTGTGTGTGTGTGTGTGTGTGTGTGTGTGTGTGTGTGTGTGTGTGTGTGTGTGTGTGTGTGTGTGTGTGTGTGTGTGTGTGTGTGTGTGTGTGTGTGTGTGTGTGTGTGTGTGTGTGTGTGTGTGTGTGTGTGTGTGTGTGTGTGTGTGTGTGTGTGTGTGTGTGTGTGTGTGTGTGTGTGTGTGTGTGTGTGTGTGTGTGTGTGTGTGTGTGTGTGTGTGTGTGTGTGTGTGTGTGTGTGTGTGTGTGTGTGTGTGTGTGTGTGTGTGTGTGTGTGTGTGTGTGTGTGTGTGTGTGTGTGTGTGAATTGTCTCTTATACAATAAACCAGAGAATATTATTAGCTTAGATTATTAGATTAAAGAATTTCTAAATAGTATTACTAATCAGCTCATTTTGTAGGAGACCGTATCACGTACTGCGAAACAAGTCTCTATAAAATTAGTTTTTTAATTTTGTTAAGTGATCAGTTGATCACTTTAAAATATTAAACGTATGTTGGCTCTAGCCTCAACCAATATATATCAAAGAATCTTTTTATTTTTATATTCATTATGGTCTCCATATGTTTCCACTAACCTTCTTTCAATATTTTTATACTCACTTTTCTTCTATTAAATTTATTAATTAATAAAATAATACAATCACTATCAAAAAGTAACTATTTATAATTCTCATGAACATTCCTTGTGATAACTTCATTAAGCAACTGATGGAGTAACAATTGTTTTAGGAGTATGTTATTAATTAATGAATGTATGATAAGGGTATAATTAGGGCTGCACTCGGTCCGGTCTGGTTTGGTATGACAGAATTATCAGACCAGACCAGAAATTTTGGTTTGGAAAATTTTTAGACCAGACACCAGATCGTTCTAGAACGGTATGGTCTGGTCTGGTCTACGGTTTCTTCTTTTTTTATGTATTTTTTTAATTGAGAATTTAAGATAATGTATTCATCTATATGCAATGGCGGTTCTTGGCAAGTTCCACAAGTGCAATGGAACAGGGCCTCAAAATTTTTGGGGCCCCAAAATTACTGATGCAATTCTGATTCCTGTGTATTTATCTCCAATCTTCAATGTGCTTCATCTATCAAAGTGTACAACAATGGGGAAGCTTAAATTTACAGTAAAAATGGTGAATTGATGGTTCAAAGAATATTTTATTTAACACTAATTCTTAAATGAGACGGTGTCAACTGTCACGGTGATACCATGTTTATTGGGTTAGTCCAATACACCCTTTTTGTTTTAAAGTGACCACTAACGATTTTAAAATAATTATTTTTTATAGTCTCAGGTAATTATTTTTAGCCTTAAAATGACTACTTACGATCTTAAAGTAATCAATTTAAAAAAATAGGATAATTATATGGGTATGTCTCTTGGTAAGACGGTTTTACACAAGGCGAGCTGTATATTTAATCATTGATGGGCCTCATATTAAAAGTCAAATGCTAATATAGACCGGGCCCCCAAATACTTTGCTCCGCCCCTGTCTATATGTACATAAATATAAATATATTCCGAAATATTCTGTTTCACATATAATCCACCCAAATATCAATATAATATCAACCCAAAAAACTGAAATAAAATTGGAAAATCAAAACACCAAGTAATAAATATTCGAAATACAAAAACTGAACAAAAAAACCCAAAAAAATCAACCAACATTCTACAATTGATTTTGTGGTGAAAATCGACCGTCAGCCTTGGGAGTTAGGGCTTGCAGACTGCGGGTGGAGAAAAATAGAAAAATACTATAACTTAGCAAGATCATGGTCCGTGATGGAGATGGTGATTGGAGAAGCCTATAAAATAAAAAAGAAAACTATAAATTAGCAAGCAAGAAAGAGTTGAGATGGAGAAAAGTGAAGACTCAAGCAAGAACGAATCAACATACCTGAATCTTGGCACAGAAGGTTGAAGGTCAAAAGCAAGACTGCAAGTGCGCCGTTTGAGTTTGCTGAAGCACAGAGAATTTCACACAAAGAAAATTAAAGAACTAGGGTTTCTAATTTAGATAGGAATTAGGTTTAGTAATTGCTATGTATTATGAACACATACAAATAGAAGATAAGCAAAACAAATAAAAGAACAAGAATTATTTATTTCATCATTATTAAAAATACAAAGGGAACAAAGAAATATATATAAAGGTTAGAAAGAGAAAGACATTTTATCTCTCACTAGTCTAACAAAAATATACATAACACATGAGAAAAATGACATGACGTGGCAAGAGGATATATTATGTCTCTGTATTCTTAACACCCCCCTCAAGCTTGAGGTGATGTCAACCATGCCAAGCTTGGTCATGAGAGGTTGAAGGTGAGTCGAAGGGATGATCTTGGTGAGGGCATTAGCAAGTTGTTGGGAACTTGGCAAATAATGTAAAGCAATTAACCCTTGCATGATTTTTTCCCTTGTAAAATGGCAATCAATTTCTATATGCTTGGTTCTTTGATGGAAAACTGAATTATAAGCGATATGCATGGCGGACTCATTGTCACATTCAAGAGTGACAGGTCGAAGATTGTCAACACCAAATTCCTCTAATAAACGAACAAGCCAGGTTATTTCTGAGGCTACAACGGACATAGCACGATATTCTGCTTCTGATGACGATTTAGAAACAGTATGTTGTTTCTTGGACTTCTAACTGCCTAGTGACTGACCAAAAAGAATCACATAACCAGTTACTGACCTTCGAGTGTCTAAGCAGGCGCCCCAATTCGAATCACAATAAGCATGGAAAATCATACTAATATTGTTTTTTCAAAGGATGTATGTCTTCTTCAGGAGCAATCAACAAAGAAATGTTTACTCTTTGGTAAACTCATTCATGGGCTTTATTATACAAGGAATAAAATTGATAATATTGACATCTCCAAGAAGATTCTAGACTATGACCTTGAAACAACACATATTAGAAATTCTACAATTTCTAAAGCTTGTACTGTTATTACTCAAAACAAGATAGATTTTGTTAAACTTTGGTACGCCTTGGACATATTCCTTTTGCAAAAATGAAAATTCTTTATCCAGATATTGATACTAAGACAATTAATAATAGCTTTATCTGTACAATTTGTCCAGCTTCAAGACAAACTCGATTTGTTTTTCATGATAGCTATGTTAAATCTACTAGTCCAATTAATCTTTTATATATTGATGTATGGGGACCCTATTCTTTCAAGACTCATGATTAGACCTGGGAAAACGGTCGGTCAGACGGGTTACGGGTCGGGTCACTTTCGGTCGGGTCATTTTCGGGTCGGGTCATTCTCGGGTCGGGTCATTTTCGGATCGGGTCACTCTCGGTTCCGGGTCGGTCGGTTTGACCCAACGGGTTATAACTTATGAAATTTTAAAAAATGATTTTTTCATATTTTATTATTTATGAAACTTTTTTAATAAAAAAACTATTTCTCATCCCTATGATATTAATCCACTTATCAATTAACATGGTATTAAAGCCTTATATTATGTGATTGAATTCAAGTTATAAGAAATCAGTAATTGCGACCTCGTTGTCTAAACTTTAAATCTCTATGTATAGTTGGATTTGTAAGGTACGTGTCACATTAAAGAAACCAGATATGCGATTTTCTAAAACTAGTTGGTATATCAGGTTCTTTTTTTTGAATAAGGAATTTAATATTTATTTTGAAAGACTTGTAATATACGTGCTTAATAAAAATTATTGCGTTTATTAAAGTTGTAACGTTAGATAAAAATGACGTTAAATATCTTCTCATTTTCTCATAAAAAATATTTGCACAATTTCATGTTGAAAAGATATACAAATAACTAAGTACTTATTTCGATTTATAAGATACACGTTTTATAATCTAAGTTAGCGACATTTCTTTTCTAAAAATCTCATTCAAATGTGAAAAACGTTCTTATAAATTATATCGATTTGCTTACTGAAATGTAGAAGAACCAAAAATTCATTTGACTGATTTAACAAGATATATGTATTCAATTAAGATGATTATGACGTCCTTTTTTCAAAGAAAAATAATTAAGATGGTAAAAAGATGTTAATTACGTGTTTTTAAGATCTATTAATGAGTTTTAAGGTTCAAATAATATAGTGAATATGTTTAGATAAGTTGAAAACAAAAATTTTATTTGAAATGAATTCTATCATTGAGATTACTCTAAAAATTGACATTAGACCTGTCAAAACGGGTCGGTCGGGTCGGTTGCCGGTCGGGTCATTTTCGGTCGGGTAATTATCGGGTCGGTCATGTTTCGGGTTAAGACGCTTTCGGATCGGTCGGGTTCGGGTTTTAACGGGTCGGGCCCCGGGTCCATTTTCGGGTCGGATCAAATTTTCCCAGGTCTACTCATGATGGATTCAATATTTTTTTTAACTATAGTTGATGATTTTACCAAAATGACATGGGTATTCTTAATGAAACATAAGAATGACTCTGTCCACATATTAGAACACTTGCTTAAATATATTCAAATCATTTCAATACGAATGTCAAGATAATTAGAACCGACAACGCTAAAGAACTTTATCTCGGTTTTATGGCCAAGCTAAGCTATGCTCTAAGTACGGAATTACACATCAAAAGTGTTGCACTGAGACACCCCAACAAAATGGGGTTGTAGAACGAAAACATCGACAACAAACTTTGTCTCGGTTTTATGGCCAAGCTAAGCTATGCTCTAAGTATGGAATTACACATCAAAAGTGTTGCACTGAGACACCCCAACAAAATGGGGTTGCAGAACGAAAACATCGACACCTTATAGAAACAGCTAGGGCCCTTCTTTTCTAGTCCAATTTACCTATATCTTTTTGGGGAGAGTGCGTTAACGTTCTTTATGCCGCCTACCTTATTAATAGATTGCCCTTGTCATGTCTTAATAATATTTCTCCATACCAAAAGCTTTTTGGTGACACACCCAAACTAGGAGGAGAATAAGTAATCCACTCATAAACCCAAAGAAGGTTCACTACTGAAACCAATTGGTGATAGTAAGAGTTACTCCTTGAGTTTATAAAGTGATGCATACTCTTTTCTTTTTCCGATGTGGGACAACTCACATGTGGGTAACACATGGGCACTTCAACACTCCCCTCACATGTGTGTCCTTAGAATTTTAGCCCACTAGAAAGGTTACAAACCTATTAGGAATGAACATTCAATTAAAGACTCATTAACTAGTGGTAAGATTAAATGCCCAGTATAAAGGCCCAACAACAAACCGGGCTCTGATGCCATGATAGGAATTAGGTTTAGTAATTGCTATGTATTATGAATACATAGAAATGGAAGATAAGCAAAACAAATGAAAGAACCATAGTTACTTATTTCATCATTACTAAAAATACAAAGGGAACAAAGGAATATGTATAAAGGTTAGAAAGAGAAAAACATTTTATCTCTTACTAGTCTAAGAGAAATATACATAACACATGAGAAAAATGACCTGACGTGGCAAGAAGATATATTATGTCTCTGTATTCTCAACATTAAGCTCTATTTAGTATTTATACAAAAAGAGTATTGGGCTAGAGTCAGAAATCTAAATTTTAAACTTGGGCCTTTTCATATATTAATGCAGTTTTCGATTTTCACCAGACCGGAATTTTATTACGGTTTTTCGGTCCGGTCTAGAAATTTTAAAATCTAGATCAAACCAAAAACCATAATTTTTTTTAAAATAATCGAACCGGATCATCAAGACCATAAACCAGACCAAATACTTAAAATTACAGTTTGATCTGATTTGGTTTACGGTTTAGACTAAAGTTTGTTCGGCCTTAGGCATAATGAGTGCAAACGTGCAATTGAGTCTGAAAAAGTTAAATGAAACAAAAATTTTTAGTTTTGTTTCTATTTCTTTGAAAAAAAAAAATATCACAATAACTATCGCTCAAGCAATTAATTTTTTTTTTCCTTTGGTTTGACAAAGTATGTGATTATTTTTTCCAAGTGAGAAAGAAACTGTGAAAGTGTGAGTGCTATTCCCAGGCCCCAGCCACTGATCTCGCTCGAGTATCATTCCATTCTCAGCCCCTCTCCTTCGTCTTGTCTCCGGGCCAGCCTACAACTACTGTCACCGGCCATCTCCTTCGAAGCTTTGCATGTATGGCTTCTTCCTTCTCCTGCTTCCTTCTTGTTCTATTGTCTTTGTCGTGCGATTTTAGGCTTTTTTGTTGTTGTTGTTGTTTGCAACTTAGGGTTTTGATAATGGAGTTTTGATTTGTTGTTAGTAATAGAATTATTTTGGATCGAAAATTAGGGTAAAATTAGGGCTTTTTTTAATTTGTTATTGGCTGAATTCTAACAACAAAATTAGGGCTTTTTAATTTTTGGTTGAATTGGTTTAATTAAGTAAATATGTATTAATGCTCGGAAGGCACCTTTTGATATAAATGATTTGCACCCTTATGAAATAAGCCGTTTGAATTATTTATTAGTGATTGAAATGTTTTTTTTGAATTTTATAATGCCAACAATTTGAATGAAAATAAAATTATTACAACATTTATGGACCTTAATGATTAAACGGTAAATTAAATATTAAAATTGTGAATTTAAAAAACTGGATGTTTCAATGTGGAAAAAACGTGCAAAATGATGAATTAATCGAAATTTAACAAGAACTTAATGGAAAATACTACAGCAATTAGAAAGTGCATAAACTGGATGCTATCATATGGAATTTTCTTAAAAAAGTGTTACTACTGGCATTTCATGAAAATTAGATGCTATCATGTAGAATTTTTTTTAAAGATTAATCATACTTAGTAATATTAATATAAATGATCTGTTTATAAAGTATATAAAGTTCTCTTATAAAATAAAACAAAGAGAAAAGTAGCAAAATAAAATTTCTCACAATTTGTTGTGAAATTAAATTTAAGTATATTCACTAATGGAAATTAGTTTTCAAAACATTGATCATTTGATAAATTATATTGGTTATAAGTTCGTTGAAGTTAATCAATAGATTAATAAACTAAACCTAACCATAAAATTCTTGGAATTTTGACTTGTTTTTAATCAAAAATCATTTTGGGTTTACAACAATTTAGTTAAAAATCGGTTTGGGTTTATAAAAATTCATTAAAAAACGATTCGGGTGAAGCCGCTTTTAGCCAGATCCAATTGGTCTTTTTTGCATAATTCGGGTCGGTTATGACTCGGTTCAGTCACTATATGGTTTCAATAATCTCGATCAGTTATACGTCGGTTAAAAAATCGATCACAATATAGATTCAGTTTTCTAATTTTCAATTATCAACTAATTCTGATGCTTTGGTTTAAAATTATCATTTTAATTATCCTAATATATATATATATATATATATATATATATATATATATATATATAGGGGAGGGATCCAATGAGAAAGGGGTCGAAAATGAGAAGGGTGAGAAAGGTTCTACACCCTTGATTTCACTAAAATAAAAAAGCTATGGTCACGATTAGACCAAAAGCACATAATTGTAAAAGTAATTATGTTACACAGAAGAGTAACTATAACATAAATTTTAGAATGTTGTTAATTTACAACATAGTATCCTTTTTTGTATATATAGTAACCAAAAAAACAAACAAAAATCATTTTCATTTTAAAATCCTTCTCATTCGATCCTATATATATATATATATATATATATATATATATATATATATATATATATATATATATATATATATATATATATATATATAGGTCGGATTACTATTGATTCCAGTTATATTTTTCAAGTCGTGTACATTTTAAGAACTTCACTCGAATCCATTGCAAAAAAATGCACTTTGAAACCATATTCACTCCTTTGTTACAAGTATGCATACTTTTTCTGACTTTTTTTATAACAGCTAGTCTCTTAAGAGACCGTCTCTTAAGAGACCGTCTCTTTAAGAGACGTATCTTAATCCGAACCCATTAAAGATTAATACCTACGTATCGTATTTTTAATGCCTACTTACATTATCTTTTATGCTTACTTACCGTATTCTTAATACCTTCTTTTAAAATCTTAATGTTTACTTACATCATTCTTAACGCCTACTTACAATATTTTACAAAATATATAATGAGTCTCTCAAAAAGACCGTCTCTCACAAGAATTTGTGTTTTTATAAGAAGATGTCTCATGTCAGGATATAATAGTTCCTACTCCTAGTAAATTTTTTAATCGTTCCTGTTTTACTCTTTCTTTGTAATTTGAATTTTAATCTGAGCAAAGAGACGTTGCAAAATTTTTGTAACTATATAAAATTACATCCTGCCTTCAAAATTCAATCTATGTTAGCTCTCCCTATGAATGGTACATTATTGATTGTAAACGTTGCCCATCATTGGTAGGAAAGAGAAAAACAAGCACATTGAGATTTTGGAGAATCCTTCTTACATCCTATCATTGTAAGTTTTGATCACTTTTTCTCTTCTTTAATCTAAGTACTTGTCAATTGGATTTTCAGTAATGGTTTGTACTGAATTGTTCTGTTGGTTAATTTACTGAATTTGGGGTAATGGTGGGAGATGGGTTTTTGTTGATCATGTGATTTGTGAATGGGTAACTAGTTTAATCATAATTTTAACTCAAAATTCTGGGTATGAGAATATGCAGTGGCTAATTCAGTTAGAAAAATGAGGCCTATTTTCTTAATTGTAAAGATGAAATTGATTTTCATTTCCAAATTATGTGCCTGTGTCTGTGGGTGTTAGAAATCAAAATTTGCAGAAATGGTTGTTGAAAAGATGAATACTGATTAGATCATTTCCAAATGTGGTTGAATCTTGTTATCTTTTGAAGATTTGATGAAAGGAATTAGTAGTTACTAGTTAGTATGTCAATTTGTCTTATGGAAGGAATGAAGTATGAACAGGGATCATATCCAAATGCATTTACTGCAGTGTTGTAGATCTGTTAGGGCTCAATTAAATTAGTTGCAATGTGTTTTCGAAAGGGGGTTTTGGATGGGATGGGTTAAGGGTTCCAGTTTTTGTAGTTTAGATATGACATTGAATCCTTCCCCTTTATTCTGATTTTGATCCCTAGTTCCCTACACTATTTGGCCAATACAAGCTTGGATGATCTAAGATAACAACTAAGGTATATCATCACAGGCATTCAAGGAGTAATATTTATAAAAGATCCCATCATGGATCTCATATCACCACCAAAACAGAACTCAAATTTTTACAATCTTTCCTAATATTTATCCAGCCACTAAGATTCCATAAAACAAATTTGTGTAAAATAAATTAGAAGTATAAATATTTAAACAAAGTCAAAGTCGGATGTCAAACTGTATCGTAGTCGGAGTCGTAGGGGAAGGAGTCAGAGTAGAGTAATTGTTTATGTAATCCTACTCCGATCTAACTTCCAATTTACTTGTAGCTAAAACACAACATAGCTTGTTTATTTTGCGCTACTCTAGTGTCACATGGTAAAAAGATGAATAAATTGTAGTTAATATCTATAATCTATAAAGAATACTAATGAAGAAACGAGAATGACACGTGTCAGACTCTCCTTCAACGTTTTTCTGCCCATTTACTCTACTTGGCAGCTGATTATTTGGTGAAAATAATTTTCTAAAATACTTGAATTTATTTAAGTGTGCACAATCAAAATTGGACAACTTTTATTATTTTCTAATAAGATTTCTAGAATATTTTCAAACTGAAATGTAGTAGAATGATAATCAGTATCATTTTTATGTATGATTTTCCAATATTATTTCCAAATTAATATTTAATATTACAAGATAATTATGTAAATTTGTTAACAACTGTATAAACATATAATCAATAAATCTGTAGAATATTGTAAATTATTGATCTAGCCATGAGATAATTACAATGATATCATTTTTGTAGGAAACCATATAATTTAAACTTTCTGTAACATTGTCTATGGAAACATATATTAAGAATATCGTGAAATCTGTTTAGAATATATAATTACAACAAATCAATAAATCAATAATCATCAATAATCAATAATCAATGATCATGGGTCGAGCTCCAACATGTATGAGTATCTAATGATCAATATACCTTTTTAGTCCATAATGGTCACATAATTGTTTACATCTTCTCTTTACCCGTGTTGATCAAAACCACTTCACTATATCTTTAATGGGATCTAATAAATCACTTAATTGTCTAATACCTGCTTGGCAAGATAAGTTCACAATATGAGCACAACAACGTATGCGTAATAATATACCACAAAGGATAAAAACTAAAAGCATGTTTGTTACACAAAAGTTCAATGCATTTAATGTTGGCAGTTGCGTTATTGGTACAACAACAAAATTCCTTATCTAACAAGTTTCATTATTTACATATCTCTATTAATCTATATTTCATGTTATCACTAGTATGTCTTTCGGGCTTTAACTCAAAAGCAATTATTATTTTTTGAATAAATCAATTTTAAAACTTTAAAATTGTTTTGAAAACTGTGCAAAAAGTAAATGGAAAGAACAAAAAAGAACGGAGGGAAGAACAAAAACTGTAACAAGTTTATCGCTAATTACTTCTGCTGCTAACAATTAAACAAAAGAATCGATTAATTTAAATTAAAATTTTAAAAAATAAAAACAAAAGATGGGAAAGTAAGGAATTGTGGCCGGTTGTAAGGAGTGAGTGGAGAAGTTTATGTTACTCCTCCCTAAGGGTGTGTTTGGATAGAAGGAAATGGAGGGAAAGGAAAGGAAGAGAATTAGAGAGAGGAAGATCCCTTGTTTGGATAGCAAAATGGGAGGGAAGGGATTTGGAGGGGAGGGAATTGGAAGGAAAATGGGGATAAATTTGTTAAGAGTTATAATCACTTCAAAAGTGGAAAGATTTAGAAAGAAAACACAATCTTCCTTCCTTTCTCTTCCATTCCCTCCTAGACAAACAAGAACCAGTTTCCTTCCATTTCTCTTCTTTCCCTTCCCTCCCTTCCCCTTCCCTTCCTTTCTTTTCCATCAAATCTTGCTATCCAAATATAGTGTAAATGCTTAATTATTGGACAATCATGCTTGGCAATAAAGTGAGGAATTAAGGGTGCTTAATTAGGCTTTGAAATGTCACATGAGGCATTTGTATATCATTAAAATTTCAGAAAATTCATCCATTTCCCCTTTAGTTTTTAGGCCAAAGAACAAAAGGAGAGCAAAATGAGAAAAAAAAAAATTCTTAAGTTGGTTTTTGGGTGTTCACTTGTGCTAATTCAATCTTTGATTTTTAAAATTGTTAGTTTTTGATTTATAGTTCTTTAACAAATTTTAATTTGTTAAATGAATTTTGTTCATAGTATCATTTTATTTATTTTTCCACGATTTATAATTCTTTAACAAAATTCAATTTGTTAGAAGAATTATGTTCATACCTTATATGAGTATAATTTTTATTAATTCATATTTCTTTAATAAAATTCAATTTGTCAGAAGGATCGTGTTTAAAATTTTAGTTGATGAGGATTTTATGAAATCATAGTTCTAACAATATCTTAAATTGTTAGAGAAATTATGTGTGTACATTTTTTTATTTTAGTCATCATAACTTTATAATTATTTGGCAAAATTTCATTTTTCTTGAAGAATCATGTTCATGATTTTTAAATTGCATACATAGGGAAAAAATGATGGTGTTGAGAATATTCTAATTCAATTATTTATAATTTTCTTTCATGATTTAAGTTGATAATGGAATTTTTTGTATATGTAGATGTGCATATCTTGTTTTATGAATTTGTTAAAGTTTTGGTTGATATCAATATTGTGATTTATAGTGGTAGTATATGTTAATTTGCATGTGTTGTGGATATAATCATTGAATCATGAAAGGAGATTAAAGGGATTTAATTACTTAAATAAAATAAATAAATAATAAAAAAATTTTCTAGACAACAACACTTTCTCTCGAGAGTTGTACCTTGAACCTCGGGGTTTGAGTGCGTTTTGTTTGTCGTTTCGGCCGATTGCATTAAAAGTCTTGTAGACACTAAAATTAACTAAAAATAGTAAATGGGCGTTAAAAATTATGACATTTGGTACCCAACGTATTTGATGCTTTGCGGATGCAGTGGTAAAGTCGGATTTTCTGTTTGAATTTTCTAAACTATCCAAAAAGGCCAACAAAGTTACTAGTTCTTTTTAAAAGTTAGGAAACTTTTGAAATTGTGATTTAATCATTTAATATTATGAAGTTTAGTGATGTCTAATGGTATAAAGTGTCTTGAATGTGTAATAACTAATAAGTATTGATACGTGATTTTTGTATGTGTTATTGTGTGTAGGACCTTCGTCATAAGAGGTTGAGATTTCCATTTGTGAAGTGCTTTGAGTTGACTTATAGTGCTACTAAGGTACACACTTAGACCATATTTTTATAGTTGGTTATGTAAAGTAATGTTGTATTCATTCGATGATGTCATTAGTGAAAAAAACTTCATCTGCTGATCAACAAATGATGAAGTTCTTTTAAAGACGCAACATAAACTAGATTGAAAAATGAGGGAAAAAAATAAGGGTTAAATGTTGCGATTTTCTTGGAACCGCAACAGTCAACCCTTATTTAAAAAAAATTCCACCTCCCTTATTATTATGCTACTGTATACCTGTTGAAGAAAACCCGATTCATTTGTGCATGTTCGTTCTTCTTCTTCAAGCTTTGTTGATCTTCAAGTATTAACTCACGAAATTTGAGTTTAAACCCACTAAATTTGTGCTGTTCTAAAAATCCCCCATTGTCTTAATCCTAGTACGCACGTCTCACGCTATTGTCTTCAATTTAAAATTTCACCATTTTCTTCAAGCTCTTCTTATTCAAGTATAAACCCTCGAAATTTCAACCTAAATCCACGAAATTTCATCCCACTAAACTCCTTCAAGCTATAGTTTAAGGTAATTTTATATTTCAATTTCTTTAATTTCTACATTGAATGTTAGTGCTTAGTTTTTTAAAAATGTTTGTGTAGTAATGTTGTTGTTTTTCCATTGTAGGTTGCATAACGTCATTGTAAAGCACACCATTATCCTCTTAATCACAAAGTAATTTCTATTCATATATCATGTTTTATTATATTTTTAAGTAATTTCTTCATTTTATTAATGAATGTAGTTGTTGTTTTTAAGGTTTATATTTATCATAATTTTTATTAGGGAAATTATCAATTTTACCCCTATGTTATAGCACTTTATCAATGGTACCTTTGTGGTTTTTTTAATTCTAATGGTACCCCTACTTTTTGAGCTAATTACAAACGTGACACTGTTCACCTTTTCCCGTTAAGTTGATGTTGAATGTCATTTAAAAGCAAGAAATTTATCAATGGTATCCTGTGTTATAGCACTTTATCAATGGTAACCCTGTGTTATAGCACTTTTAAATGACATTTAACGGCAACTTAACGGAAAAAAAGGTAAACAATGTCACGTTGTAATTATCTCAAAAAGGTAGGATTACCTTTAAACACAGGGGTACCATTGATAAAGTACTATAACCCATGGGTACCATTGATAAGTTTTCTTTTTATTATTAGTTTGTAAATTAGGGTTAATTAGGGTTGTTTATGGTTAAATGAATGTCGTTAATATGAATTTTAATTAGCTGTCCAAGTTTATGAATGTGATTGTGTTTTTATTGTTTTTATATGTTAGTATGAATGTTAATTATGATTATTAGAATAATCATAATTTGGACACTAAAAAAAATTGTACTATATATTATTAGAGAAATTAGGTTAAATCAATGTTATTAGTATATATATATATTTTGAACAATTTATACATTATGAAGGTTAATTATTGTAAATTATTGTAAATTGAATGATTATTATTTAATTTAGGGTTAAGTATATATGTCAAAAAATGATTATTAATTTTATTTTGAATTGATCACACTTAGGATGACAAAAGATCGTTCTTGGATGTATGGTAGCATGGAATCGTCAGAATTTGTTGATGGTGTATTAGAATTTTGTAGTATTGCCGTTGAACATCAAATTAGGACAAGGGGAGTTGATTTTTATTGCCCATGTGTCAAGTGTGGTAATGTTTCAAAGGTAAACAGTGTTGATATCCTTAGGGAGCACATACTTCGGCATGGGTTTAGGCCTCAATATCATGTTTGGATTTGGCATGGTGAGGAAGGAATTCATAAAGACAAAAGTGTTGAGGATGTCAATGTGGATGTCAATGAGGATGTCAATGAAGATGTAGATCGTGTTGATGGGTATGAGACTGAGGAAGAGAAAATCGATGAAGATGTAGATCCTGCTGATGAGATGATGGAGGGGGTCGAGGATTTTGACTTGTTGACAGAGGCTTCTCAAAAGCCTTTGTACTCCGGATGTACAAAATTCACCAAACTAACAGCTGTGTTGACACTTTTCAATATTAAGTCAAAGTTCAATTGGAGTGACACTAGTTTTACAATGTTGTTAGAAGCATTAGGTGAGATGCTTCCAGATGGAAATGAACTTCCAAAGTCGACATATTATGCCAAAAAGCTCATGTGTCCTTTCGGTTTAGAGTACCAGAAGATTCATGCGTGTCCGAATGATTGTGTACTGTATCGAAATGAATATGAGAACTTAGAAAAGTGTCCTAAGTGTGGGTTATCGCGTTATAAACGTAAAGAGGCTCGGGATGCTAAAGGGTCCCCGAGTAAGATATTGTGGTATCTTCCAATAATACCTAGATTCAAGTGCTTGTTTTCTATAAAGAAAGATGCATTTAATTTGAGATGGCATGCAGAGAGGGTGAAGAAAGATCTCTTGGTTACACATCCATCTGATTCTCCGGAGTGGAAGAGTATTGATAGGTTGCATAAGACATTTGGGGATGAAGTTCGTAATTTAAGGCTCGGATTATATACAGATGGAATGAACCCATTCGGCAACCTTAGTTCTAAATATATTACTTGGCCGGTACTGTTAATGATCTATAATTTGCCTCCATGGTTGTGTATGAAGCGTAAGTATATTATGCTTTCTCTTCTTATCTCGGGTCCTAAACAACCTGGGAATGACATAGATGTATATCTTGCACCTCTTGTTGAGGATTTGAAAAAGATGTGGGATGAAGGCGTTTCCGTGTTTGATGCACATGCAAATGAGGAGTTCACCTTACGTGCAATGCTTTTATGCACTGTTAATGATTTTTCGGCATATGGCAACTTATCAGGGTATAAGAACAAAGGGAAGAATGCATGCCCAATATGTATCGATGATATGGAATCCACGTGGATTCCTAAGTGCAAACATGTATTCATGAATCATCGAAAGTTCCTCCCACGAGATCACCAATATCGTAAGAAGAAACATATGTTTAACGGGGAGGTTGAGGACCGTGTAGCTCGTCGACCGTTGACCGGTTATGAGGTTTACGAACTGGTTAAGGGAGTTGAAACTGTATTTGGTAAAACAGGACAAGTGCAAGGGGGTGAAGACCGATTATGGAAAAAAGAATCAATCTTTTGGAAGCTTCCATATTGGAGAGATCTAGAAGTTAGACATTGTCTTGATGTTATGCATATAGAAAAAAATGTGTGTAATGCCATACTTGGGACGCTCATGAACATTCCGGGTAAGACAAAGGATGTTAAGGCCGTGCGAGATTACTTTGAATGTAAGGGTGTTCGTCCGGAGTTGTGGCCACAGGCTATAGTGAGTAAGAAAAGAAATAGATCTGAAAAATTACGTGGCAGTGACAAGGGAAAGGACAAATTGAAGAAGATGAGTAATGTTAAAAATTATTTGCCTCCAGCTTGCTATACACTGTCCAAGGTAGAGAAGCGAGCATTTTGTGAGTCTTTGTATGGCATTAAGGTTCCATCTGTGTACTCATTCAACATGAAGAGATTTATGACCGTAAATGGTGAGTTGAAGTTGGGAAGAATGAAATCTCACGATTTCCATTTGATGATGCAAGTGTTTTTACCAATTGCAATCCGTGGAATACTGCCAAAACATGTGAGATATGCTATTACCGAACTATGTTCGTTCTTCAACACAATTTGTAGTAAAGTTCTTGATCGCTTTAAACTTGATGCTCTTAAAGTCGGCGTGATTGTAACGTTATGCAAGTTTGAGATGTATTTTCCTCCTTCTTTTTTTGATATAATGGTTCATCTTATTGTTCATCTCGTACGTGAAATCAAGCTTCTAGGTCCAGTTTTTTTAAGGTGTTGTTATCCTTTTGAAAGACACATGCGAGTTTTACAAAACAAAGTGAGGAATGTAGCACAGCTCGAGGGGAGTGTGATTCAAGGCATTGTGAGCGATGAGATTGGTAACTTCATAGCCGATTATATGACCATGACAAAGCCTATTGGACTTCGCACCTCTCGACATGAAGGAAGATTTGAGGGAAAAGGAACAATTGGATTCAAATCGATCACACCTCCTCGAGAAAGTCTTTTACAAGCACATTTGTATGTGTTGCATCATATGCCAGAAGTCCATCCTTTTTTGAACGAGCATTTTGATATATTGCGCGCCAAATATCCTTCCAAAGCGGATAAAGCATTGATGCAGTTGCATAATAAGACGTTTATTGATTGGTTTCATAATCGAGTAATATATGGAGAACTCAAGGGTGTATCTGAAACTGTTAAGTGTTTAGCTTTTGGTCCTTGTGAAAATGTCAACAAATATGAGGGTTACGATATCAATGGGGTTACATTTTGGACTGAGAGTCAAGATAAAAAGTCATCTTATCTGCAGAATAGTGGGGTTTCTATTTTGGTATCATCTATATTTAACGCGAGTGCCAAAGATCAATCGCCGGTTGATGCTGAATTGATATATTACGGGCGGGTACATGAAATATGGGAGCTTGACTACTCTAGTTTCACTCTTGGTCTTTTCATATGCAAGTGGGTAGATAACTTTAAAAAAGATGACCCTTGTGGATTCACTCTTGTAGACTTAACTTGTTTGCGTGATAGTGATGAGCCATTTATACTAGCCACACAAGCCAAGCAAGTATTTTACATTGTAGATCCGTCTGATAAAAAATGGTCTATTGTTGTATCGGAAAAAAGAAGTATCCTTGGTATATGTGATGTTGAGGATCAGGAAGAGTACGATGCTTTTGAAGACTCCCCACCCTTTATTAATCCAAAATCAGTGGATGAAGATGATGTAAATATTGGTTATATGCGTGTAGATCATACGGAAGGAATACATTTGAACTAAGGTATGAAGTATTTTTTGACACTTACTCGCTTAAAGTAGTTCAAACTTGGTTTGTTTGACATGAAACCTAACGCACTAAACTATTTTATTGAAATGGTTAGAATTAAAAACAATAGTTATATTTATATTCTCAAAATTACTTGCAAAGTTGCATTTTTTAGCCTTTTTAAAGCTTTTTTTTTTTGCACTTACTCGCTTAAAGTAGTTCAAATTTGGTTTATTTGGTATGAAACTTGACAGACAAGACTTTTTGGTAAATATTATTGTTTTGAAATGGTTAGAACTATAAAAAGTCATATCCTTGAAATAACATTCAAGGTTGCATTTTTTTAGCCTTTTTTTTTAGCTTTTTTGGCACTTATTCGTTTAAGCCTTAAAGTAATTCAAACTTGATTTGTTTGGCATGAAACTTGACACATAACACTATTTGGTATATATTGTTGTGTTGAAATAGTCAAAATTGAAAACAATAATCATATGCTTGAAGTTACATGCGAAGTTCTTTCATTAACCTTTTTAAAGCTTTTTTGGCACTTACTCGTTTAAAGTCGTTCAAACTTGGTTTGTTTGGGATGAAACTTGACACATAACACTAGTTGATATATATTATTGTGTTGAAATGGTATGAAATGAAAACAATAATCATATGCATGAAATTACGTGCGAAGTTCTTTTTTTTATTCTTTTTTAAGCCTTTTTGGCACTTACTCGTTTAAAGTCATTCAAACTTAGTTTGTTTGGCATGAAAATTGGCAAACAATTCTAATTAATATTTTTTATTGTGTTGAAATTGTTAGAATTGAACACAATAGTCATATGCTTGAAATTACGTTTGAAGGTGCGTTTTTAAGGTTTTTAAATATCTTTTTGCACTTACTCGCTTAAAATCGTTTAAACTTGTTTTTTTTGGCATGAAACTTGGCTCACAATACTATTTGGTATATATTATTGTGTTGAAATGGTTAAAATTGAAAACATTGGTCATATGTTTGAAATTACGTGCTAAGTCACGTTTTTGAGTCTTTTTTTAGCTTTATTGGCACTTACTCGCCCAAAATAGTTCAAACTTGGTTTATTTGGTGTTAAATTTGACACACAACATTATTTGGTGTATATTAGACTGAAAAAATAGTCATATCCTTAAAATTACGCTCGAAGTTGCATTGTTTAGTCTTATTAAGCTTTTTTGACACTTACTCGCTTAAAGTAGTTTAAACTTGATTTGTTTGACATGAAACTTGACACACAACATTATTTGGTATATATTATTATGTTGAAATGGTTAGAAATGAAAACAATAGTCTTATGCTTGACATTAAATGCGAAGTTCCTTTCTTAGCCTTTTTAAGCTTTTATGATACTTACTCGCTTAAAGTTGTTCAAAAAGCTTTGAATGACTTTAAGCGAGTAAATGCCAAAAAAAACTTTAACAGCCTTAAAAATGCAACTTCAACAACTTCAAAAAAACTTTTGAACTTATAGTCATATCCTTGAAATTTCGTTCGAAATTGCGTTGTTTAACCTTTTAAAGCTTTTTTGGCACTTACTCGCTTAAAGTAGTTGAAACTTGGTTTGTTGGCATGAAATTTGACACACAACATTATTTGGTATATATATTATTGCTTTGAAATTGTAAGATATAAAAACAATAGTTCTCTGCTTGAAATTACGTGCGTAGTTCCTTTTTTAGCCTTTTTAAAGTTTTTTTGACACTTACTCGCTTAGAATCGTTTAAACTTGGTTTGTTTGACATGAAACTTGGCACACATTTCTAATTAACATATTATTGTGTTGAAACCGTTAGAATTGAAAACAAGAGTCATATGCTTGAAATTACGTTTGAAGTTGTGTTATAAGGTTTTTGTAGCTTTTTTGGCACTTACTCGCTTAAAGTTGTTCAAACGTGGTTTGTTTGGCATGAAACTTGACACACAATACTATTTGGTATATATTATTATGTTGTAATGGTTAGATTGATAACAATAGTCGTATGTTTTAAATTACGTGCTAAGTTGCGTTTTTAGTCTTTTTAAAACGCTTTTGGTACTTACTTGCTTAAAGTAGTTCAAACTTGATTTGTTTGATATGAAATTTGACAGACAACACTATCTGGTGTGTATTATTGTTTTAAAAATGGTTAGAATTAAAAAATAGTCATATCCTTTAAATTGTGCTCGAAGTTGCGTTGTTTTTTGGCACTTACTCGCTTAAAGTAATTCAAAATTGATTTGTTTTGACTTTCGCATAAAACTTTATACACAACACTATTTAGTATAATATTGTGTGGTTAGAACTGAGAGCAATAGTCCTATGCTTGACATTACGTGCGAAGTTTCTTTTTTAGCCTTTTTAAAGCTTTTTTCGGCTCTTACTTGCTTAAAGTCGTTTGAACTTGGTTTGTTTGACATGAAACTTGGCACATAATTCTAATTAACATATGTTATTGTGTTGAAATGATTAGAATTCAAAACAATAGTAATATTCTTAAAATTATGCTTGAAGTTACGGTTATTTAGGTTTTAAAAGCTTTTTACTTGCTAAAAGTCGTTCAAAGTATTTTTGTTTGGCTTGAAACTTGACACACAACACTATAACTTGACACACAACACATTTTGATATATATTATTGTGTTGTAATGGTTAGAATTGAAAATAATAGTCATATGATTAAAAATTGTGTGCGAAGTTGCGTTTTTTAAGCCTTTTTAAAGCTTTTTTGGCACTTACTCGCTTAAAGTAGTTTAAAATTTGTTTGTTTCGCATGAAACTTGACACGCAATACTATTTGATGTATATTATTATTTTGAAATGTTAGAACTTTAAAAATTGTCATATTTTTGAAATTACGTTCGAAGTTGCGTTTAGGTTTTTTGGCATTTACTCGCTTAAAGTATTTCAAACTTGGTTTGTTTGACATAAAACTTGATACACAACACTATTTGGTATATATTATTGTGTTGAAATAGTTAGAAATGAAGACAATAGTCATATGCTTGAAATTACATGCGATGTTCATTTTTTTAGCCTTTTAAAAGCTTTTTTGGAACTCACTTGTTTAAAGTCGTTCAAACTTGGTTTGTTTGGCATGAAAGTTGGCATTCAATTATAATTAACATATATTAATGTGTTGAAATGGTTAGAATTGTAAACAATAGTCTTATGTTTGAAATTATGTTTGAATTTATTTTTGGAAAAATTGCCCAGAATAATCCAACTTTTGTCCGATTTTTCTACAATAATCCGAAGTATTGATTAACCATTCATAATCTCATCTATTGATACTTGTTTCCCGTGGCATCCAAGCAGGTTAAGGAACCAGCTGCAGCAGGTAAGATGATTATTGCTTTGCAATCTTCATTTATATTTTCTTCACTGATATTTCCTCCATTAAAATCAGTTTACCAACTTCTCCATTTAAAACCATTATTTCTCTTATTAACCTTGTCCTTCTCCATTAAATACCATGATTTCTCTCATTTACCAGCTTCTTCTCCATTAAAAACCATTATTTCTCTAATTTCCTCCATTAAATTCAGTTTACATGAGCCACCAAAATTTTCCAATCTAATTCCTTTTCTTTTAAATACACCACCATACCACCATCTCAATGTAAATGAATCTAAATAACTAGCCTAATACACAATTTATTTAACAATAAATAAATTAAAATAATTACGTGAAAACAATTATATATGTTAATTCAAAATCATAAATTGAAAAATCAGAAAAAGTAGAAGGAAAAAAAGTATTCTGCTTCAATCTGATTTTTAAATGTCAAAGCTTCAATCTTCATGCACTACTGGTGGAGTGAGTGGATGGGCAAATAAAAGTATTCTGCTTTGTTTGGTGATCAATGGCGTTATTGAACTAGAGGAGGGAGATGAAGACTTGGTGGGAGAGCGTAAATGTCATTTAATAAAGTAAAAAAAACAATTATTTCCGTTCATAATTTGTTACAGGTAAGGTGACAATGCCACGAGAAACAAGTATCATTAGATGGGGTTATTCATGGTTAATCAATACTTGAGATTATTATAGGTAAATCGGACAAAGGTTGGATTATTCTGAGAATTTTTTTTTATTTTTTTAGGTTTTTAAAGCTTTTTTGGCACATACTCGCTTAAAGTCGTTCAAATTTGGTTCTTTTGGCATGAAACTTGGCACACAACACTATTTGGTATATATTATTGTGTTGTAATGGTTATAATTGAAAAAAATAGTCATTTGTTTGAAATTATGTGCGAAGTTGTGCCTTTTAGCTTTTTTGGCAATTCCTCGCTTAAAGTTGTTTATTCTTTGTTTACTTAGTATGAAATTTGGCACACAACACTATTTTGTAGATATTATTGTCTTTGTTTTAAAAAGCGTGCCTGAGGCGCAAGACGCAAAGAGACGAGGATCAAAACACTTTTTGGAGTCTAGGCGTAGCGCATACACAAAAGCGGCCCAAAAGGTGCGCCTCACTTGCGCCTCGTTTGCCTCGCGCCTCGTTCGCCTTAAGCGCCTTTTGAAGTTGAGGCTTTCTGATTTCTTTTTTGTTTTATAAGGAATCTCATATTTGAAATAAGCCTAAAAGTGTTTAGAAATTCATGATATTACTTAAATACCCTTCAATTTAAATGATTTGGAGTAAAAAAAAAAACCTAAATTAAACTTAGAAATCAGAATATCTAACTCCCTTGCTCCTTTGAGCGTCCTTCTCCATCGCCATCTTCGAAGTTCGAATCAGTCAGGTATGTTCTTTCTTTCTTCTTCTCCTTCCTTCTTTCTCTTTTCATCTTCTTTTTCGAATTCTTTTTTTTTTTTCGATTCCTCCTTCTTTCTTTTTTTCCGAACCAGCTGCTGCTCCTTTTTCTTTCTTTTTCGAATTCTGTTTTTCTTCTTTTTTTACTTTATCTTTATCTTGACCTAAAAATCAGAATTTGGCAAAAACGTTATTGTTATTACTTTATCTTTTAATAATTTTACTGTTTTTGTACTGTGATAGTTATTACTTTATTTTTTCGAATTTGGGAAAAATGTTGTTACTGTTTTATCTTTTAATGTTATTTTATTATTGTTTGTTATTGGTGTTTACATTATGTTTAGTTTAACTAGTGTTATAGTGTAATTATGTGAGTAATTGTTTATTATTTTTTTATAGCTTGAATTTCAAACAATGAGTTCCTCAAATGATGTTGATGATGATGATGAGAATTATACTGGCGATGGCGAAGATGCTTACGAAGATGATTACAAAGATGCTTATGAAGATAATGCTTATCGTATGACTTTATGTGTTAAAATAGTGTTTATCTTACTTCTATGTTATTTTAATATGAAATTCATGTTGTTTTAAGTATCTAATATGTTTTAAAATTGATTTTGGAGCTTTTTAGCGAAATTGTGTGCCTACGAGGCCACCTCGAAAAATAGGACCTTTTGCGCCTCGATGCGCCTCGCGCATCTTAAAACTAAGATTATTGTGGTTAAATGATTATTCTATGAACGAGATATACTGGGTAGGATGACGATTGTGATCAAATGATTAGAATTCAAACAATAGTTATACACACACATCACGCACACCCACCCACCCACACACCCACACCCACCGAACTCTTTATTTGCTGCAGCAGGCACTTGCCTTCTCTTCTCAAAATATCTTTTAGTTTTCTTTCTTGTTCCCTTTTATAACCGATTTATCTTGATCCAGGTACACAAATTGTGGCTCTTCTTCAATTGAGATTTCTTGCAACATCATTAACTTTTCTACATCTTATTATGGCTTATGATATAGCTCCTTAAAAATCATTCTAGTATTTTTATTTTGTTGTGATTTCATAATCAAATTGTATAACTTACGTCTTATGTCGTGCCTCCATTGTAATGACATCATTAGTTGATAAGTGTTGTTATAAGGTTCTTTCTGATCGTTTATTAACTTCTACCATACATCTTACTTTGTAAATTTTGTCCATCATAGTAATACGTATTTTTCAGGGATTTTTGATATAGAATGATTATAAAGTATGCACAAACAAAGACAACAGAGAAAAACCACATGCCTCAAATGTTTTGCAAGTGCATTTAATATACTACCTCCGTTTATATTTATATGCAACTTTTAGCCCAAGCACGGTTGCCAATGCAAAACTTTGTAGGGAGAAATTAGAGGAAATAGGTATAGGTAATTAAGGGAAAGAAGGAGAGAGAAAATGATGGAAGTAGGGATAGGTAAGTAAGAGAAAGAAGGATAGAGGAAGTAGGAATAGGTAATTAAGGGAAAAGAATGAGAGAGAAAATGATGTGATAGGTAATTAAAAGAGAGAGAAAATGATGGGATAGGTATTTTGATAGGTTATTTTTTACTAAAAAAGGAAAGAAAAAAATGAGTTGCACATAATTTTTAGCGGACAAAAATGGCAAAAGTTGCACATAAATATAAACAGAGATAGTATTACATCTTCTTCTAAGTTGATATAAGGACATTCAGGATAGTCTTTTATCCACACCCAACAATAACATTTAAGTAATGAATACCAACTTAGATAACTTAAAATAGCAACTTATAAAAGTTAACATATCAACTCCAAAACGTTAAACTCCAAACCTTTAAAGGTTAATAATTGATCATCTAAGGTTATAATTAATTATTTTAAGACTATAAATAATTATTTTAAGATTGTAAGTAAAGACTTCAGCAATGTAAGGGAATACTCTATATCTTTAAATGATTATTTTAAAATTACAAGTGAACACTTTATAAATCTAAACAATGTTCTGGAAGGAGACTATTCCATGGTGATCAATGGGATTCGACATCATGTAATTGGATACTCCCCCGTTGTCTTTTGTTTGACTGCATTGATTCTTTAAAGCCCTCTTTCTTGGCTTTAGATGTAGCTTAGTTCGTAGAAGTGGTAACACGGAAGCCCACTTGGTAGCTCGGTGGAATTCGGGTAGGATTGGTGAATCCATCTTTATGTACCCTTTTCCAAAGTCTTGTATTATTGACCTCGCTTGATTTAATTTAATTCGCAAGTTCGTTTAAAAAAAATGATCGTTTTAATATTAATTAATCACCTTAAGATAAAAAGTGAGCATTTTTAATAATACAAAAAAAGTATTTAACTATATAAGAGAGTACTTTAAATTTATAGTAACTGAGCACTTTAAGGTTATAATTGATTATTTTAAGATATAAGTAACCCCTTTAAGAATACAAGTAGATACTAAGAATGTTATAATGCCCTTTCAAAAACTAATTTAAGTGAGCGCTGTAAGGTTATAATTGATCAATTTAAGAGTATAAGTGATTAGTTTAAAAAAATAACTAAACCTTTTTATAATGCATGTGATCACTTCTAAATTAATGTAAGTGATTACTAACAACGTTAATGTTATCAGGATCACTTATAGTTTTAAAGCGATCACTAACAATTTTAATTTGTAAAAAGTAAGTGATCACTCTAAGGGTGTTAGTGATCACTTAAGAGTGTAAGATATCACTTTAAGGTAATTACTAACCATCTTAAAATTGTTTAACTGTAATCTTAAAATTGTTTATTGTAACCTTAAAATTGTTTACTTGTAAGCAGGGGCGGCTTTAGGTCCATTCAAGGCGCCCGACAACTTAGGGCATGCATCAAGAAAACGGGGATCTCATACTCATATATTAACAAATTACTAATATGTTTTGCTCTGCCCCTACTTTTTAGCAGTTTGTGATCACTTTAAGATTGTAAGTTACTACTTTAAGGTTATAAGTGTTTACTTTAAGATTGTTACTAATCAATTATGTAGTGATCATTTGCAAATGATCAGTGATTATCGTGAATGTCAAAGAAATACATTTCCAAAATTTAATAAGTTATCACTTCAAGATTATGATAGTGATCACTATAAGCACCGCACGTAAGTTATTTCTATAAGGTTATAAATAATCACTTTAAGTTATAAAACATAATATGTATAAATGATCAGAATCAATATTCAAATTGTTAAATAGGCTACTAGTATGAGATCCTCTCATTAAAAGACGGTCCCATACAAACTGGTTTGTATCAATTAGTTTTGTTTTTCTTAAAAATTTTGATTTGATTTTGAATTTAAAAATAAAAAGAATAATATTTATTGGTATTTATTCAACATTTATTAAAATGTAAGAACCCAGTTTTTTAAAAAATGTAATTCAAATCCAGTGCATAAATACACTTCAAAACCATTTAAAAAACCACAAAATATTGAAAGAAACCCTTCTCAATATATTTGGTCCATCATGTTCGAATCTTAAGACACACCACAGCTCCTCCTTTTTTTACGTTAACTAATCCCACAAAAAACCAAATTTTAAACAGGATTTTCAACTTTTTTTATAATTTATTTAAATTACTCTGTCTTTCTTATTTTATATTAATTGTCATTTTAATTCATCTCACTAATTATCCATCTTTATTTTTGATAACAACTAATTACTTTTTTAATTTCATTTATACATTTTAACTCTTTTATAAATTTATATGCTTAAGTAATTTTCTTCCTTTATTTATTACTTCTACTAATTTCTTAAAACTTCACAATTTCTCCTTGATAAATCTATTGGAACAATGTGGTCAATATCCATTGGGAGGGAACAAAAGTTGAAAAAAATTTTAATGTCCGTGTGCGATATTAAAAATTATGATATTTTTCAAACAACTTTGTATTATTAAACACTAAATATATGCTGTTTAATTTAATATTAAGGCCCCTAATTTTTCGGGACCCTGTACGGTTGAACATGTTGAACATGCTCAGTTTCTCCTGAATATCCATATTTTTTTCAAACGCTCTCTTGAGAGACCGTCTATTCTATACTATAGACGTCTCTCAAGAACCCAACCCATATCTCACTTTTAACTTACAAAACCACTAATTAGTTTTTTTTTTTAATTTATCAATTGGGCCATCCTCAAAACTTGAGACGTCTATTGTATAGACGGTCTCAAGTAAGAATTTGCGTATTTTTTTACTTTTCTAAATAGAATGTCATAGTACACGTGTCAGGACATTATACGGCTGTCACTCCCCAAATACATCCAACCCTTGGTAAATTTATCAGCCACTTAGAATAAAAAGGTGACTTTTTGTCCCAGTTACTGTTATATTTATAATTTGAATCTTAATCTCAGCAAAGAGACGTTGCAAACTTTTTGGATTTATTTTGTTTGTCTAAATTTTTCAAATAAGTTTTTATTTTTTTATTTAAATTTAGTCCTACCTTTTAAATTTAATCAATGCTTGCTCCCCCATTTAATGCTACACAGACCCCAGAAAAATATAGACGTTGCCCACCATTGATAGGAAAGAGAAAAACAAGAACATTCACATTTTGGAGAATCCTTCTTACATCCTATTCCTATCATTGTAAGTTTTCATCACTTTTCTTTTCTTTAATTGAATTTGTGAATTGTTTTTTCTAAATGGTTCGTACTGAAATTTTATTTTGTTCGTTAATTTGCTGAATCTCTGGTTGTGGAAGATGGGTTTTCTTGATCATGTGATTTCGCAACTATTTAATCATAATTTCAACTTAAAATCTTTGTATGAGAATATGTAGTGGCTGTTTAAGTTAGTAGAATGAGGCCAATTTTGTTACCGTTAGGTTATTTGAATAGTTTACTTGTAATTTTCAATTTGAGTAGTTGATGTTATGCCTCTTCACATCATGAAAGTAAAGGTGCATTATTTGATTTTCATTTCCAATATGCGCCTGTGTATGTGGGTGTTTAAAAGCAAATTTGCTGAAGTGGGTAGTTGAAAACATTTGATCTTGTTGAATCTTGTTATCTTTTGATGATTTCATCAAAGGAATTGCTACTTAGTATGTCAAATTGTTTTTAGGAAGGAATGAAGTATGATTAGAGATCAAATAAGTGTAAGGGGACTTAATTTACTGTAGTCTTGTAGTTATGTTATGGCTAAATTAGTTGCAATGCATAATCTAAATTAGTGGGTAAGTCTTTCTTACCTCGAGTTGTCCTTGTCGAGGAACTTAAGGTGATGCTTGTTGCTCTGCAATATGTTATATACCCTATTAGTCCTCAGTTCATAGCGAATGCGCTAAGTTCATAATATTATCGATGTATTTTCTATAGGGGTCTTGGAAGGGATGGGTGAGGAAAGTGTGGGTTCCATTTTTTCTTGTTTAGGTATGACATTCGGGATGAGAAGGTGAGGGATTCGGAGGGATCCATTTTCCTTCCCTTGAAAGGAAAATGGAAGCTCACTCGTGACCCCCGCTCCCCCACTGCACCTGGCCTAAGTTAGTAACTAAAGTATATCATCAGTGGCATTCAATATTTGTAAAAATGGCTGTCGAGAAATATGAAGTTTCCGTCTTTGTGCTATGAGTAGGTTGAAGATTCACCTGCCAGTGGCAAAACATTCAGAAGTGGACCTGTAATTATAAATGTTAAAACGTGTTTCAAGTCGGTAGATAGCAAGAATGGGTGGTGAAAAGCATGGATCAAAGAGTGGGCGTTATGTTGGTGGCTTCTTGCAGCTGTTTGACTGGAATGCAAAGTCTAGGAAGAAGCTATTTTCGAGCAAATCTGATTTTTCAGGTGAAGCTAAATTCATTTGTGTATCTTTGTCGGTTGTTTTTGCACACGTGCACAATAATTGATTGCTTCACCGATTTGCTTTGTTCAACCTGGATAAGTTTCTTTTTGTTTTTTGGACAGAAGAATCAAAGCAAGGGAGGAGAGGCGAGGAGAGTTTTGCTAGGACAAGAACACTTGTGGTGAGACTTTATTCAATGTTGCAATATGATGAAAATTTAGCATGAAATGTGACTTTAAATGTTTGACCGACTACAATATCCCAGGACGAAGATGATGAATTCAGAGCGTTTGGTGCAGCATTGAATGTGAGAGGAGGTAGTGATTATAGTTGTGCATCATCTGTCACCGATGAAGATGGATATGGAACAAAAGCTCCCGGCGTTGTGGCCAGGCTCATGGGATTGGATTCATTACCGACATCAAATGCAATGGAGCCATACGCTACCCCCTTTTTTGATTCTGTCTCTCTCGGAGACGCTCCATTTAGAGAACGAAATCTTGATTTATATCACGATCCTCAAATCATGCACCCAAGCGACCTATATTTCAGAATGGAGGCTTCCATTAGGAATAATGATTTGGAAAGTAGATCTCTAAAGTTGCCTGGTCGAGGAATTCAGAAGTTCCAAACTGAAATTTTGCCTCCAAAATCAGCTAAAACCATCCCTATTACCCATCACAAGCTTTTATCGCCAATCAAGAGCCCGACTTTTGTCCCATCACAAGATGCAGCTCATATTATGGAAGCCGCTGCAAAAATAATTGAGCCTGGCCCATCAGCACCTCCTCGAGCTAAAATATCATCTGCTGGATCCTCGGTCCCTTTTAAAGTTCGAGAAATAAGAGAGAAACTGGAAGCCGCGCAGAGACCTAACAAGACTTATGACCCATCAGAAAGGCCTGTTGATTCTAATGCTGCCAAGTATCTAAGAGGGCAGCCGATGAACAAGAGTTTGAATGGATCAGTTGAGACAGCATCATCATTTAGGCCATCTCCAAGAAGGGAGGATAATTCTGCCGTAGTAGATAAAGGAAAATCAATATCACTTGCCATCCAAGCTAAGGTCAATGTCCAGAAAAGGGGAGGTTTGACTTCAAGTAGTAGATGTACAGGAGAGTCCGAAGCACAGGATGATAATAAGTCGAAAGCAAATGGTTTGAAGTTCTCAAACAGGAAATCTCCGAACCAAAGCACAAGTTCCGTGTTAAGGCAAAATAACCAGAAACAGAACTGCCCTCCTCTTAAGGACAGAACAGCTCCTAAGGCTTCAGCAATTACTACAACAGGTAAAAAGGCTGTTTCCGAGAACACTTTTCATGATCGAAAAAAAGGTTTAGCTAGAGAAAATGGGAATTCGAGAACTAGTTCAAGGAGATCTAGCTTGCTAGCGAGGGAAAATGATAACGGGGCTCCTTATGCCGGAGGGAGACACAATCCCAGAAAGAAAAGATCAATTGGTGGAAATCTGAACTCCAACAAGAATCAGGTCACTGAAAACATGATGATAGCTAGCAAACATGAAAAACAAAGCCAATCTTGTGTAGTGGCTGATAAGAAATATAATTGGATTGAAGAAAGCCGAAGGAAAGGAACAGATGTCGTTTCATTTACATTCACTGCTCCTATTACCCGGTCTCAGCATGGTTTGGAAACTCCTAGACAGTTTGCGGAAAAAGGCAATAAGGTTTTCTCTGATGATGGAAACAAAATGTTGTCTAACTCGGATTTGAAAAGTTTATCTTCTCCGGGATTTAGTGAAATAACAGGTGATGCTTTGAGTAAACTGCTGGAGCAATTAACCTCTAACTTATCGAATTCCCATTCAAGCCTTGTCGAATCGGGTATGTCTAAAGAACCAGCTCAGGAAACTGTTGTCCCTGGTAGTGCTGAGAGCATCACAGGGAAGATTGATGAAAAATCGTCTCAACAAGACCCAGTAGGGACTGATGTAAATAACGATATATACTCAGGATTAATAGCCAATCAAGCTGAACAATTCAAAAGGAAATTCACATTTCAGGTACAAATTTTTTATTGATACCTTGAATTGCATTTTCAAGTGACACTTTTTTGCATCAAAATTTTATGTTTGCACTGGTAGCAACTTTTAGTTGCATAGTCATAATATGCATGGATCCCGAATAATTGATATATTTATTCTTGAATATCAACCATCTTGATTTTTTTCTTCATCTAAAGAAAAAACTAAATATGGAAGTCTAAGTCCTTAGGTAAAGCAATTAAGCGAGCTACTAATTTTTCTGAAGCAATAAGTTGAAAATCTTCACATCTGTCTCTGTTTGCTTCGGGATGTATTTATATAGGTATCGAGCAAAGCCTAAATCGGTTGGGAGGGTGTTGTAGATCAGAAGTTCCAAGAGTTTATATGGGAGTTATGAGCAGAAAAAATCGATATGTTAGCAAGACGGAAACATTGAAGTTTCCAGCTATGCAAAGAAGCAGGAAACTTTTTCTGAAGTTTCTGGATATTGCTAACAAAATGATATTATTCCATATTCCCCAGTATTTCAATTAACCATTGCTAGTTTTAGTCTTTTTGAATATTCAGGCTATGCATTCACCCTTCATCAAAATGATATTGAGAACAAATGATTTTCGTTTTCCCCTCATTAAAGTTTCATGCTATGAAAAATGTTTGTTTTAAAACTAAACTTATCGTTTTTTCGAACTTCTAAATGAGTTATTATTTAGTTTTATTGTTTTTGAAATCAAATATTTTTTTGAATTATTTGATGATATTTACGTACATGAGTGTATGGCATTATTAATATTTGCTTTCTGAAATTGACAGTATAATTTTTGCTTTAGTATTTTGCACTATATTTTGGAAATAAAGGATTTTTGTTTTGTTGAGGGCTTCAAAAACATTTGAGACGGCCCTAGTATTGAGTTTTGTTACAGAAAATTGAGGATCTTAAGGGTATTGTTATATTTTACTCCAATACTGTACTTATTAATATTAATTAGAATGAGAGTAAAAAGAGGATCTCAAGGACACTGTCAATAGAAGGATCTTGGACGGCGTTCAGAATTTTCACTGGTATTTACAAAAAGTCTTATATTGAGATCATCGTCCTTGAATAGTATCGCAAAGGTAAGTTTATGTCATCCCCGTGCCTATAAGAGCAAGGTTTGTGATGAACCACACGACATTCATGATCTATGCAAATAAAATGCATAAGCAACGACAGTGGCAAATTAAGTGGGAAAATGAATTGTCTTATTTTGATTCTTTAATGTTATTTCTGCATCAGTTTAACAGTTTGTATTGCTGAAAGGTAGAAGACCAACTTTTGGCACCATTTTATCAATAAAGGAATGGCTAATAATCTTTTCCTTGATCAGGCGGGCGAAACAATGGAAGAAGAATACGACTGCGACAAGGCTGAAGCTATAAAATGGAATGATTGTCATTTTCCAAGTCCAATTTCCACTCTAGAACCTTCCGTCTTGACAGAAAGTTGCTTTTCTACAGAAAGTATGCTTAGTAGCATCACAGAAGGTAATAACAGTCTCAGAATATCCCTACATATACTACTATATACTGCTATCTAAAACAATAGATTGGTTGTGAATCTTTTTGGGTTGGGGTTATGTGGTTCACGAGTCATTTGCTTATGCACAAAATGAGGTGAAGTAGTTTCCGATATGGGTATGGGCCCAAGTGTTACATTCGACTAATTCATAGAAGAATTACATTTGCTGTCGTGTCCTTGTAAAAAGGAAAAGTTCGAGTAACATAGTTTTAAATGAATTTTGAATAAGTTTTTCTAGGATAAATGAGTGCAAATCTAGTCCTATGCTGACATTTTATTACAATTTTTCAGAGAGCAAACAGTGTTCATCAGTTCTGGCTCAAGAAGTGATCGAGTTAAGTTCTTCACAGAAGTTACACACTGTGGAAACTGATACTGACACATTAGATTCAGCTTCATCTGTATCATCTCAAATTACCGTCGAAAGACATTCCACGAAATCAACTGCGTGGGAATTAGGATATGTGAAAGACATACTCTGCAATGTGGAGCTAATGTTTAAAGATTACGTGGGTGGTCGAACACGAGAAATAGTAAATCCCCACCTCTTTGATCAGATGGAAAGACGCCTAGGCGGGAAAAAAGATGAGTCTAAACTCGAAAGGAAAATGTTGTTTGATTGTGTTGGGGAGTGTTTAGATTTGAAATGCCAGCGATTCGTAGGAGGAGGGTTTGAAATGTGGATGAAAGGCATTGCAACCTTGAAGAGAAAGGATAGATTGGCAGAGGAAGTTTATAAGGAGATCCAGGTATGGAGAAACTTGGGAAATAGTATGGTGGATGAGTTAGTAGATAAGGATATGAGCAGTAAACATGGCAGATGGCTAGACTTTGAAGTGGATGAATTTGCACTTGGAGTAGATATTCAAGACCAGATTTTAAATTCTTTGATTGGGGAATTAGTTTCTGATGTCTTGTCTTGTAAACAATAATTATGATTTTGTCTGTAATTTACATCTGTATCTTTTTCTGTAAGAAAAGTTCATTGATTAATGATGTTTTGCAAACGGAATCGGATTTTGTCTCATTTGTAGCATGTACCAATTTCTTTATGAGGAATTTGAATTCGGTTTTTCAGGAGGTCGGCTGATAAACTTTAACGTAAATTTTAAGGTATGAAATCACTCATCCATTGAAGCTTTCACAATTCCATTTGTAGCATGCATCAAGGTTGGAGGCCTGGAGCAATAACATTTACTAATGAGCAAAAGAGATGTTATGTCCACTTCATTTGCTGATAAGGCACTGAAATCACTCTTACAAATATTGACATCACAAATAATTGATGCAGAGTACACTTGCTAAGCATGAGCAACTACAATCGGATGCATTTACAGTTTTACACACAGTATTCAATCGAGAAAAAGCGCAATACGAAAGAAGAAACAGCAACACAAGTTTCTTTCATCAATAGCAACCTTCACAAAAGAAGATCCCGGGTAGTCATGTTTGGTTCCTCGTTATACAGGATAAAACAGAGTTACCTGGTTTTCTCTATAGCAATACAATTTACAAATATGATCAACTGATAGCTGTACAAACGATTTGTGGATTTATGTTCTATAAAATAATTTCCTAGATACAGAAGTATCAAACGAAAAAAATGAAAAGCTCATCGAAGATCGACCACATCAAACCTCAATTTCGGGTTCATATAAACATGTGAGCAGTGTTCATATAATGGGCTACCATCAGATGGTTCTTCATGAGGGTGAAATCCACGCTGTTCACAATTTCGGATCACAGAAACACCACCTGGGTCGGACAGGTGAAATATCCCATGTGGACTGCAGTGATACAAACAAGTCAGAATAAGGGATACACCGTAGCTGAAGAGTGTCTTCTAGTGAGTTGAAATTTTGTGCAAGATACCAAGAACATAGTGTCATTAAGAAAAATTACACTTTAGTTAATTCTTGATCTTTCTCGTTCTTTAAATTGTAATTTATGCTGTTTTGACATACAAGAAGCACTTCAACTGAGCAGCAATACAAACAAAAGATCATTTAATTTCATCAGATCTACCTTGGAGTTCATAGAGACACGGTGTAAGGTGAGCCTAGGTTTCAATTTCTTTAAGTACATTTTTTCACCACAAGGAAAATAGAACTTGATCATGATTCATGACAAGATGCAAATTGTTGGAGCTTGTTATCTAGGTTGCATAGATTCGCGTAGAGAACTAGAAATTGGTTGATCATGGGTAGGGTCTAGCTTGAATCTTATTAATCCAGAGTCTGACACAAATTTTATTTTATAGGTTCGGATTGAACCCAGACATGTATGGTTTAAAAAAGATGGACCCTTAGCCAAACCCTCAGGATCTACAAGATTCGAATTCGAAACACAAATCCAAAATTTTTCTTGCTTCAACATATATTAGTATTATCTTTTATTTTCTTTATACTGAGAGACGCTATAAAACTAGAAGAGAACGAAATCGCTCCAAGTGGATGCTTCAACACCTTGAGACCATATCTTAGAATAGTGGAGATATCCAATAAGATGTGACACATAAAATTACAGGTAGGTGACAACAACGGAGAGCGATTGCTAAGTTATTGTGTAATAATTATGTGATTGAGGTGGCTAAAGGGTAAGTGTTATCGAACAACCATTATACCAACACTGGATCAAAATGTTGGGCTTTTAAAACAAATATGAGTAGAAAGATAGGAGTAGTGGAATTGTGAATGCTTCAATGGATGAGTGGGCATGCCCAAAAGGGATATAATTTGAATTAAAGATATAATTAAAGCTTTAGGAGTCGCAAATATTGAGGATAAAATGAAAGAGAATTTATTTAAAATGGTTTGAACATGTGCAAATATATTAGCAAACTGGTAAAAAGATAGAAAGTTAAAACTCAAGGCACTTACAACGAGGGCGATGAAGACAGAAGATGACTTGAAGGATAAGAATAGAAATTTATATGAAAAAATAGATTTACAAATTGAGATGATAGAATATCAAAACAAATATTAAAGAAGGATCTGTGTGGACGAACATGGCTCATATAGCATTATAGCTGACCCCAATGCATTGTTGGGGTGTGCATAAGAATATGATGGATTAGAATGTTTGGGCTTTTATTATAGTAGAAAGATGAGAGTAGCGAAAATGTAAATGCTTTGATGGATGAGTTGGCATAAATTGAGAAATAGAATTTGAAACAAAGTTACAAGAAAAGATCCTAGCCGTTTAGGGGTTGCAAATATTCAGGAAAAGATAAAAAAAAGGATTGTTTAAGACGATTTGGGCATGTTCAAAGAGTAGTATTAGTAAACCAGTAAGGAAAATGGAAAGTTGGATATCAGAAGACATAAAGAGGGCAAGGAAAACCGAAAATGACTCTGAGGACAAAAGTGGAAAAATGTTATGAAGGATCTCTTACAAATTGAGATGGTAGAAAATCAAAATGAATGAAGAAGAAGAATTCATGTGGACAAACTTTGCAAATTGGTTTATGTAGCCAATCCTAATCTACTGGGATCAAAGCTCTGGTATTGTTGTTGAGCTGAGCTTAAGGGTTATACAAAAAATCACTAGTTTGCTTAAAAGTACAAAAGAAAGATGGAACATACCTAGATGAATCTGTAGGTGCCATAACGATAGCAATTGCCTCTGGTAACATGATCTGTAAAAGCAATTGATGCAAGATTAGTTCATTAATGAATTATAATGGAAAAGCGGCAATAACATCTACAATTATGATGCCTCAAATATATTGCCAAGTATAACCAGGAAACTCAAACAAGCACCAAGATTCAAATCACAATGGAAAAGATTCACCAAAGCATAATCTACAATAACCGTAAGTCCTAAGGCCAAAGTTTGCTAAGGGTGTGATTGGATAGAGGGAAATAAAGAGAAATAAAGGGAAAGGAAGGTGAAGGATTTGGAGGCATGAAAGATCCTTTGTTTGGATAACAAAAAAGGAGGGGAAGGATTTGGAGGGATGAAGGATCCTCCGCTTGAGGGAAGGATTTGGAGGGATAACATGGTTAAGTTTTGCTAAGGTTACATCTCTCTGAAGGTGGAAAGATTTGGCGGGAAAATGCTCATTCCCTTCCCTTACCTCCCCTCTCTTCCTCTCTCCTTCATTTCTTTCCTTACCTCCCCTCTCTTCCTCTCTCCTTCATTTCTTTTCTCTCTAAAATTGTTATCCAAATACAAAATAATGGAAAAGCATAGCATCTCCAGTGATGGCATCTAAAATTTAATTCCAAGTACAACTAGCTACAGCACCATGATTCCAATTGCAGGAAGGAAGATTTGCCAAAGCATAAGCTGAAATCACCCTAAGGCCCAAACTTATTATACAAAGCAAATTGTTATCACCATAGCACATATGTATTACACATTCATATAGAACACGCCTTATAACTTGCTGGTATTTTAGCCAACTATATTTTTCAGCCATCTAATTGAGAAGTTACACGATTAATCAATCTTAATAATCAAATGATCCAGCAAGACATTAAAATAAACACAAGTCAGAGAAGCAAAAACAATTTTCTTTTACCTGATAAGAGTAATGGGTATGCAAGTCAACTGATGACATAAAGCATGTCTGTGTAGGGTGTGTCTGTCAGCATGAAAATATGAGAATTAGAGTTAGAATATCAGTGGAAAAGTATTCAAAACTTCAAGTAATTTATAGAGAAGGTTCATGTGATAAATCCATATTTACAATACGAGAGGTAGAATAGTCTTTTCGCGAAGCTTCTAGAAAAGGAATATTATGTAACCAATCTAGCAAATGGCAACAAGTTTGTTAGGCTTGTTAGCTATATACAATATGGTATAATAATGTGGGCATGATTATGAATATACTAATACATTCTCCTCTCTAATTCTATTTTCCCCTCTCTTCTATTCCCTACATTCCCTTCCCTTCCCTTCCCTTCCCTATCTAATCCCCTCTATCCTTATTCTTCTTGCTTCTCTCTACCTTTCTTACTCACTGTAGCTACTGGGTTCATCACAGTTTATTAAAGGACAACTGCATAGTTGAGGTATAGAGATTTGACACTCATGCAAAGTACAGTGAGTGGAAAATAAGTTAATGCTATGTTTGGGAATGTTGATTTCATTTGAAAATGTGGATTTGACTCAAATTTAGTGTTTGGCAAGTAAAAGATTTTCAAATTTGGATTTGAGTCAAATCCACCAATGTTTTAAAAAATGGTTAAAGATAAGTATTTGAGAATCCCTTCCCTAAGCTTGTGATTCTCAAATTCTTGTTTAATGAATTGATAATTGAAATCTACAATTCCAAATGAAATACTTATTCCCAAACGCAACCTAAAAGAATTTAAATATGAAGCACAATAAAATCACTTGACCAGAGTGAGAAACTTAACCCCGACACAAGCAGATAATACAGCAAGAATTAAGGGACAAAAATTATCAAAGTAAGTAACAAACCAATTTTCCAGAATATAAAACTCACATGAATCCATCCAAGAGGAAATAGTGATGCTTTATCTTGAACATCAAATATTTCTTCCTCGTTTAATGTCTGGCACTGTTAAGAGTTAATAGATTTTTTGTTAATTCATGGCATGAGCAATAGCAGTAAAGTCAACACAGTACAACAAGCAAATGATAGTAAGCATTATTCATTATCTAGTACTCTCATTGATGAGATATCCGGTATGGCCAAAGGTAAATCATTGGAAATAATCAGTTCACTCCTTGTCTTCAAGAGCTAATCAAAGTAAAAATACAATTCATAGTGCATGCTTAAGTATATTGGTTCAAGTTTCATACTAGGCTGATGCTGGGAAATTTTCCAATAATAATGTTTTTCTAACAGTTAGCAAATGCACAAAAAAGCAAATACATAATGGAACCGACACATGCCAATGCAGATAGCATAACACACACACGCATTCACATTTCACACACTAAAAACCATTAGTACACAATATATAAGGACTTTGAAAACCAAAGAAAGAATGAAGACATGGCAGAGGAACTAAGTCAAACACCCTGCAGTTCGGCTACGAATACAGTTTGAAACACATTGAATAAAGAGTTGATCAAGAACTTCTTGATGCAACTGAATAACATAACAAGGACAAAAATATAGCCAACAACTTCTCCTAGGGAATCTTTAACAAGTTCTACCAATCCAAGAAACCATTCGCCTTTTATCTTCTTTGGACCCAGTCCAGATGAATTCAAAAACAATATAAGAGGGGGTTACACAATATAATCCAACAAACTAGGCAAACATAAAGGTATTTGCTCTACCAAGAAAAACAACTACTTACTGAATCCGAAGTTGACTCCTGCTTTGGGATAATTAAAGTAGTGATGTGAAACACCCGGTTTTTCTGCATCCAGAAGTTTTCAAAGCACTCAAGATCAGCATTAAAAGTTTACATTTCTTGTAAAATGAAGAAGACATGCCCAAATCTAAAAAAGCATACCAGTGAACCTGCTAGAACTCCACATGTTTCAAGATTTTTAGTTGTATTTTGTTGTGCTAGTCTTAAGAAATCTTCCATCATTCTTACAGGCTACAACAACGTAATAATCTCATGCTAAGTATTACAAAGAAAAAAGGGAAGTTTTGAAAGAGAAAGAACAGCAGAAAAATATGATGTCGGAACCTACAATATGTAAGTGCTGATATGAATTAGGATTCTGTATCCCATCCTCTGAAGGTTTAGCTGGTCCAGGTCTTGGATCAGCAACTCTTGACGGAGAAATAGGACCGTATCCTGGCTGAACTTGAGCTAATACAGGGGGAGGCACTGGCTGCCTTATAATTTCCAGGGGCAAGTCATTTTCATGACATGACCAGCTACCGTCATCTAAAGATAGGACTGCTTCCATTTCTTGCCTTCTACTGTCATCCTTTTGAACTCGAGCTTCATCTTGTATACCTTGGATGAGGCTATAAATGACATAATTGGAAATAATTAGACATAAAATGTTTCAGGAAAAGGGAAAGAGAATATTCTTAAAATTTGTAATGAACTGAGATAAGAGAAAAGTATAAATACAAACTATAAACCAATTTGCCTAGAAAGTGGCCAGAAGTTCTAACCATGAATTTTCAGCTGGAGTTAAGTCAGAATAGCTTGGGTATGAAACCTGAACAAACAAAACAGATTGATGACAAAAGAAAATCATAAGTACAAGTATGAAGGAAAAAAACCCAAATAGATGCACCTTAATTTCTGTACTAGGTCCTTGCCACTGATGACGAAATCCATTTGGACCTAAGAAAGAGTGCCTCGACAATGTTTCCTGGTTTGGAAGCGGCACTGCAATAGATCTGTTACACAATCATTATAAATACAGGTCAACCTACAAAAAAGAACACGTAATACAAAACAAAGCATCCAGTACATCTACCGACTAGACGTAAAAATACTAGACAATGTATGAAAATGACAATATATGAAATTATGAACTGAATAACCATCTAATAAGAAAAGGCAAATAACAGCGGCAACAGCTGCTTGTACATGTAAAGAAACCAAAACTCATTACTATACAAAACAATCAAGAAAGTATAAACGAAACGCCAAAAATGTTCCTACTACATGAGCCAAAGCTCCATACAATTAAAAAATACAGCTTTCAAAACCAGAAGAATACAATTAAGACAACACGCCACTCCTGTAATTTTGTCCGAAAGTTGCTACCTTCATTGGTAATAAAATTTCGTCATTGACTTGGACACAAAATAAATAATGCTTGCATGGAGTTTCAAATGTGTTTATAACAAAGTGGTTTCAACAGTAGATTAGAAAGTCAAACATATGAACAGCTCAAACTTAAGCATGAATTGAAGGAAAGTAGAATATTTTCTGAAAAATTCTAATAGTAATGTGATGTTTATTTTGGGATGAGGCAGTGGCGAAGCCACATAGTTGTGTATGGGTTCATTTGACCCGCTTTATTCTTCCGGCTCTTACAAATATATTTGTAATAAATATAAAATTAAATAACGCTATTGCATTATACCTACTTGACATAGATAGCTAGAAAAAGTATTTAAGGTTGAAAGTAGTAAAATGTTATAGTGACAATTCTCAATCAATAAATTTTAAATAGTAGATTAAAAATCTATGATATTTTTCTAAATTAAATTAAATTTTTGGCATAAATTTTATATTTTATTTGGTCGAACAATAGCTATTTGATATTTCTAAACATTATATATTCACCCTATTTAGCTATGACAATTTGACATATGTTGACAAATAATTGACAAATATAAAAATGGTGCACGACACTAAATACATAACTTTTCAGTTACTCACATTAACTTTTCTGAACCCACTTCGAATCCACCACTCATAGTTACATGGAACGTGGAACATAGCCACGTTCCGCGATCTGGGAACGTCCGTCCCCAATCACCAGGAAACACGACCCGTATAACTAAAGGTGACGTTCCGGTGTAGAAGAATTAAAGAAGGGATAAAAAAAATGAGGAGAAACCTAGAAATCTAAAAGAATTTCACTTGAAAATAATTTCTTAATGCAAAAAAATCTTTTTAATTTAATTTTGTTTTCGATTATACATTTTATACATAATATATCTCGTACCCAATCGTTCCCGAGTCAATCTAGGTTGCGTTCCATGTTCCCATTCCCGTTTCCCGTTCCCAACCTGATGTCGTTCCAGGTAACAACGCCGCCACTAGATGAGGGAGTACCATTAATGCAGAAGAAACTTATTGTTAAACTGGGAACTTTGTTTTGCAATACACTAAAGCAAACATGCTAGAACAAGAACAAGAATGCAATTCCTGAAAGTTAAGAAAAAGATAAAACAGAAAGTATCTTACAGCTTAGAGAACTTTTTATCAAAAGGCATGGAGGTGGAAGAAGCTTGGAAATCATTGCTCTGTTTCCATGAAGATTGAAGAGCTTTGCTAGTGGGTTGTTGCTGCATTGACAACACCAAAAAAATAAGAACTCGGATAAAGACGGAAAAAAACCAATATTATTGATTCATGAAATGTGAAAGTATGAAATACAAGAGCAAAGACTTTGTAAGCATATGACAACAATGTTGTCTTACTTACTGTTCAGGTACTCATAACTAGAGTGACTTATTAGTATACTTGTCAAACGGTTGTTCTGGTGGGTTTTGTTTCATGTCGAGTCATTTCGGTTTGGGTCATGATGTCACAATGCCAGAGCCTAATCTAAATGGGTCAACGTTTATAAAATTCTTATCAAAATATAGATTCAAAAATATTTAACAATTATATTTGTTTTTTTATAGAAAAAATCTAATATAAAGACCAATGTACCGCCTTCGAGACTTCAACAACGAAGCGGACCCAAAAGACGAAAATTGACTCAAAATTTAGTCACAACAAAAAAACGATGATGTGGAGATGAAAAAACAGACAAAATTGCGAAAATTTAATCAAAACGGTCTGGCTCGAGTCATGATTAGGTTGATTCAATTTTTTCACGTAATTTTGGTTCGGGTGATTTTTGGGTTACCGGTCATAATTTCCGCTTTATGACAACATAATTTCCGTTCTGATTTCAAGTCAATTTCAAATCCGATAATATTTTGATATCCTATAAAGCAATACAATGTATTTGTAGGATTATATTTAGTGAGATTAACGAAAATATATTAACATAAGTCCTTTTGTTTTTTCAACTAAAAAGTAAGTAATTAAGTAAAGCAATAGCAAACGATAAGTTCAATAAAATTAAGTAAACCAGTAGCAAACAATAACAATACATGTTTGGATAGCATTTCAAAAAAGGAATTAAGAGGATGGAAGAGGAGGAGAAGGGAACGAAGGGGGGTAAGAGAGATTATTGAGTTTTCCTCCCAAATAATTCCGGAGAATTTGATTATTACAAAATGTAAGGGACTTCTCTCCTCCAACTCTCTCCCTAACATTACTTTCCCCTGTTTTGATATCAAAATGAGGGAAATGTCATCCTATTAAGTCTCTCCCATTCCTATTTCCCCATTTTCTTCCATCCAAACATAGCGTAAAGTTGGACTAGTCATGAGAAAATTAGTAAGTCATAAACTGCTAATCATAAAATAATGACCCTACTCTAAAAAACTACAAAATACAAAAAAGTAGGTCAAACCCGATAGTATTTTACTCAGGTTTTGTATTTCGGGTTAACACTGCCTCATTTTTAGTCTTATATGGATCAAGGTCAACCCATTACTATAAAATCTAGTTTTATACTCGTGCAATGCTCGATTTATATAAATCAATCCTATGCATATTCAGAAATTCTCATTAAAGACGATCTTCTCATGAGACATTCTTAGGATGATTGATGGTGAGAAGTCAGCTATTGGATACAATTATGAAGCAATAGAAAGGGCTAAGGAGGCTATTGCTAGAGCTTTTTCCATGATTGAGGGGCATTACAAGGAGGCCTTTGGTTATATTGACAATAGATAGGATTGACAACTTCACCATCCTTTGCATGCAACTGTTTAATTTCTAAACTCGTACATTTATTTTGATAACAAAAAGGCAGCAGGTTGTGAAGTAATGGATGGTTTGATTGCATGCATGATAAGGATGGTTAGAGAAGTGGAAATTCAAGACAAGATTCTACTTGAGTTGCGAAAATACAAAAATGCATAGGGTGGTTTTGGATCACAAACAACCATTAGACAAAAAACAATAAGTCCCCCAAGTATTAAAATCAATTAGTAGCGAATCTTATCCTTATTCAGATTTTAATTAGTTTTGACCAGCATAAAAAACACAATGCTTTGATTTGCAATAGCTGATTGGTGGTCTACTTTTGGAACCATTGGACAAAGAAAAGAATTCGGGTGTCCTTCAACATGTAAGCATTGTTCTTCCTTTATGATTTATTTCTTATATTTAAGATGGTTACTTTATTTACACCTTACAATATTTTTTTTCCAGCTTCATCCAAAGAAGAGAAACCGATTCGCCTTTCATGATTTGGTCTTTCGTGAATCGTAATTTGAGACGTCGTTTCATGAAAAAAGACTTCGCGCATTTATTTTTGGAGGATATAGATGAAAGCAACAAATGGTTGCTTGGGGGGATGGAAGATGAATCTGATCATGAAATAGAATTTGTGTTTGATGATGATGATTAGACATGGGAGCATGTAGGTAGAGCTTCTGGTGCGAATGATCCAAGTTATGTTACTAGAGCTTTAAGGATGAGAGATATAGCGGATCCTTCTTCTAGAAATGATAAAGGGCAATGGATTGCAAGTAGCAACGCTCCACAATCATCTCCTAATGTTTTTTAGTGGATGATATTGAGGAGGAAGAAAATGATATTGATGATGATGAGAACTTTACTAGAGATGGTAAAGATGACAAAGACGATGATTACAATTTAGATTCTTAGTGTTTTTTAAATTGTATCACTCAAAACTCACGCCCATTGTTTGATTTCATTATCTTTGTCTATGTTTTAATTGTTTTTTACTTCTTGTAAACTTGAGACCATGTTATTGACTTATCGTATGACTTTATGTGCTAAAGTAGTGTTTATGTTACTTCTATGTTATTTTAATATGAACTTTTTGTTGTTTTAAGTGTATTAAATATGTTTTAAAATCGATTTGGAGCTTTTTAGCGAAATTGTGTGTCTTGCATACAAAAAGCCCGCCCCTCTGCCTCATGCCTCGTGCCTCGGAAAACAGGACATTTTGCGCCTCGGGGCGCCTTGCGCCTTTATAAACTAGGGACATGTGTCCCACAAATGACCTGGGAAAACGGTCGGTCGGTCGGGTTATGGGTCGGGTCACTTTCGGTCGGGTCATTTTCGGGTCGGGTCATTCTCAGGTCGGGTCATTTTCGGATCGGGTCACTCTCGGTTCCGGGTCGGTCGGTTTGACCCAACGGGTTATGACTTATGAAATTTTAAAAAATGATTTTTCCATATTTTATTATTTATGAAACTTTTTTAATAAAAAAACTATTTCTCATCACTATGACATTTATCCACATATCAATTAACACAGTATCAAAGCCTTATATGTGATTGAATTCAAGTTATAAGAAATCAGTAATTGCGTCGCTCGTTGTCTAAACTTTAAATCTCTATGTATAGTTGGATTTGTAAGATACGTGTCACATTAGAGAAACCAGATGTGCGATTTTCTAAAACTAGTTGGTATATCAGGTTCATTTAAGTGTAAAGAAAATAAGGAAATTAATATTTATTTTGAAAGACTTCTAATATACGTGCTTTATAAAAGTTATTGCGTTTGTTAAAGTTGTAACATTAGATAAAAATGACGTTAGATATCTTCTCATTTTCTCATAAAAAATATTTTCACAATTTCTGGTTGAAAAGATATACAAATAACTAAGTACTTATTTCGATTTATAAGATACACGTTTTATAATCTAAGCTAGTGACATTTCTTTTCTAAAAAGATCATTTTAATGTGCAAAACGTTCTTATAAATTATATCGATTTGCTTACTGAAATGTAGAAGAACAAAAAACTCATTTGACTGATTTAACAAGATATATGTATTCAATTAAGATGATTACAACGTCCTTTTTTTAAAGAAAAATAATTACGATGGATAAAAAGATGTTAATTGCGTATTTTTTAAGATCTATTAATGAGTTTTAAGGTTCAAATGATATAGTCAATATGTTTAGATAAGTTGAAAACAAAAATTTAATTTGAAATGAATTCTAACATTGAGATTACTCTAAAAATTGACATTAGACCTGTCAAAACGGGTCGGTCGGGTCGGTTGCCGGTCGGGTAATTATCGGGTCGGTCATGTTTCGGGTTAAGTCGCTTTCGGAACGGTCGGGTTCGGGTTTTAACGGGTCGGGTCTCGGGTCCATTTTCGGGTCGGATCAAATTTTCCCAGGTCCACCCACAATGATTCCGACTAGTACTTAAAACAAAAAAAAAATCATGCAAGGTATTTTTCTGATAAATTATAATGATAAGGTAACAAATTTATACGCTTGACGCTAACTAGGTGAAACCAGTACAACACAACCATAACAATTTGGCTGAACAAAAATGACCTCAACAAAAAAATAGATTGAGGCAAAACCAAGCCAACTAAATGTTTTAAAAGTTCTAATTAAAGCCGAACAAACAATATCAGTAAAGCAGAATGATACAGCAATCATCAATCCATTAGCCCTAAACATGGGTCAGATGTTTCAACATGCATCGGACTCCCGTGAGAGGTTCACATGAAATAAAGACATATTACAAACCAATAGGCAATATTATAAAACAGGGACTTTTACATGCGACAAAAACAAATCAATTTGTTTTAAATTCTGGATGAGAAATAATTTATACCTGCTTGCTATCGAAACTAGGAGCAGCATAAGCAGAGGGCCAAGTCAAGGATGTTTCTGAGCCATATGAGGCCGTCTCTCTGCCATTTAATTGATTTTGTTGTGTTTCTGTGTAAGCTCTGTTGTGTTCATTTACTCGGCGCTGAAACTCAGGCTTCAATGATTCTAGCTCATCCAACACTGCTAGCAATTTCTAAGATAAAACAGAAAGCAAATTACACTCAACAACAATATTCACATACAACAGTACGACACTAAAGACCGGTAAAGTGTAAAGGCATTACGAAGCATACCTTTTTATAATGTAATCTTTCTCTAGGATGCAGGGTCTGATAATCCCGATGGAAGGGTATTGTTTCAGATACCAAACTATGAAATGAAAGAGGAGTTTATGGATTTGAAAGTTCTATAAATTTTCTATATTAAATTAGCAGATGTATTATACAACGGTTACCTTGAAAACCTAATGAGCATAACATACAAGTCCACTATGTTGTTCTCTTCTCGATATACATCAGCCTGAAAAAAAGACGAGAGCTTCATTTCTTGAAAATATACTCGATGCAGTAGCAGGTTTGTAAGAACGATGCTTGTCAACCAAACAACATTGTTAACATCGTTTTTTAGGAGTAATTTTGCATTGTAATACGTTTATAGCTACACAAGACAAAGAATTCTGTACTAGTATCGGCAAAACATATAAGCTTTACACCATTTATATTTTGGATTTATTTGGACAAGAATGTAAAAGATAATTTCAACAAAGAAGCATTTTTTTAAAAATTAATTTGAAAAATAATCAGTGCATTTGGTCACTGAGTACACAGTTTCAATGGTCTGAAATGGACAAAAGTTTAAGATCATTAACTGGAAGATTATATAAGCGATTGAGTGACATATACCATATCAAGTAAAGCAGCTCCGTAATTTGGAATACGAAACAAACAGTTGCATATGGGATGAATTTTGCATATTGGTAATACAAGGAAAACCAAGAGCTATAACCCATCAAAGCAAGAATGCTTCAAAAAAGCTTTGAAATCACATTTACTTTTAAGTATTCATGCAACCAAACTGGAAACAAAAAGGAAAATCTTCAACTAAAACAGAAATGAGTTAGACCAATCACAAGCGCAATTACACTAACGAAAAGCTTTACCAACGCATTGTCCACAAATAATAACAAAGCCCTTTGAGCCCCAATGTCACCAGAAAAAGCACAACAATGACGCTAGAGGATTCACAATTGTGCAATGTGCGCTAATGTGTCGAGGTTCAAATATTGACATGCAATTAGCAAAAAAGTAAACTTAAAGCATGTGAAATGCCTTTGCACAGATGCAAAAGTCTTTAAGGATCTATAAGACCTTTAATGTAAAATATCTCCACAAATATGCAAACTGAACACTCTTCCACATGTATAGAGGTAACAACACATCGAAGCCAACCTTAATCCCAACAATATAGGGTATGCTACACAGGCCCGGCCCTAAGGGTAGGCCCAAAGGGCTACCGCCCAGGGCCCCACTTGAAAAATCAGAAAATATGTATAGTAGGGGGCCTCAAAGTAAGTATATCAAAAAGCCAAAAATTAAGCTTTGGGCCTAAAAATTTCAATGAACCAGGGCCCAAAAATTAGAGGAAAACAAAATTTAAATAGATAAATGAGTACCGACATGTAATAACTCGGTAACTCCTCCAGTCCTCTTCCCCATTATTATCTTTTTCTTGGGAAATTAAGACATTAAGGCTGCTTTTCTAGCTTGAAGAATTCAATCCATGGACCACACAAATAAACTTAGAAACGGAATATCAAGAGCTACAAGAAGCAACCTTTCATCTTCTTCAATTGGCCTCGCATTGGCAACGAGTTGAGAAGTATTTTTTCCAGTTTAAATAGATACACTTCTTATTTTTTTTCTTCAACTCCTCACTCCTGAATTCCTAAATCAGTCACTTCAAACGTTGGTATTGTCCATTGATTTGTAATTTCGTATGTAATTTCACTGGCAATTACCCCATTTTAGTTTGATAAATTTTTTTTTTTCACAAGAATTTGATAATTATTTTTTTCCATAAAGAGACCATCTCTCACAAGAATTTGTGTTTTTTTTTATTTCGTTTTAGTTTCATAATTATTTTTTTTATGTAATTTCGTTGATTACTTACGTTTGCTTTCAGTGGTAGTTTGATTGTTTGGTTTATTGATTATTTGATTTCGTTTTATTGTTTAATTCCTCCCTTCTGATAGTTTGATTTCGTTTTATAATATAAGTTGGTTACTACTTAATAAATGCTTATTGCTTTCTAAACGATTATTGCTTTCTAAGATTCTAATTTGGTACTATAATGGCAATTCTAATTTGGGCTATGTGGATTGGTAATATTAGTAATATTGGTTATTTGGTAATTGATTATTGCTTTCTTGCCTATTGCTTTTTAATTTTGTTTTTTTACCACCACTGAAATTGGAGATGTAAATTGTCAGAACAGTCTGTGCTTTGATGAATAAATTTTTTTACATCTTCTACTATTGTTCTTTAGGGGCCCATTTTATTATTTCACCTAGGGCCCAAAAAATGTCCGAGATGGGCCTGGTGCTACATTAATTAATCTAAAAAACAAATCAATGTATCTCGCTAACAATTATACTACGCTATTCACCCCTATCTAATACTAATCTACAATTACAAAAATCACTTCCAAATCCATTGGTCATTGCATACTCAAATGTAACATAAGTTGCAACTAATTCACTTTTTGAAAATTCGCGGTTCGCCAAAAATGCCCCATATATAGCCTAAAACCAAGCATAATTCGCTTTTTCGATTCACAATTTGCGAGGATATCATCGAATCATGTGACAATGGCATATTCTCTCATATGTTTTTACAAATCTCAATTCGTTTGTTCTAAGTGTTTACATATTCACCAAGTCTAAACTCTAAACTTGCAATTTATCCTTGCATCCCACCCTAAAAAAACTAAATTTTCTATTAAGAACATCCTACTAATTTTGCTACAACTTTTATAAATTGCCTCCACAAATTTAATTAATTTTTATCCACATATTTCTTCTCTCTAATTTTTACTCCCTTTATTTCATTTACATTGCATCCAATTTTTGTTTACGGTTGTCCCTCTTACGTTGCACTATTTCCTCTTTTCGTCTCTATTAAAGATTCTCCTTCAAGCAACATTAGGAATAAATTCTCTTGTTATACCACCTAATCAGAACTTAAAAATCATATGCTTGTGCAAAATCTAAAATAGATTCTCCTTCTTCAAATTTCGTTCCTTATCCAACACCTTCATGGAAACGCTTATGGCAACTTAGAATGAACCCAATATGGCCATTGGATTTAGATCACTTACAACACTGCCATCATACAACTTTATTAATGTGGAAGAGCTTCGCATTTAAAGATGGAAAAATAGGCAAGAGGTGTGAGTACCCTATCCTCCATACCAAAACTCACTTAAAATCTTTATATCCACTACCTATAGTGGATAAAATTTGCCCATAAACTACCCCTTAGTCACCCCATACCTGCCCCAATTCCAGCAACAATAGGATTACAATATGATGTGTCCCTCAAGCCCACCACTTCTCCCCACCAAATCCATGCTAATAACATACTCAACTAGAACAAATACAATGCAACATGTCCTCCCTACCTACATGACTCCATGGCTCCAACCAAAATTTCTTCTTAAGAGACTCCTTTACTTCCACTTGAAGCACATATGCACCAACAACATTTAAAATTTCTCTTTCATATACAAGCTTCACCCTCATAATACCGTCATTAATGATACACATTTACCAAATTATTAGCTCCTTGCAAATAGAAGTGTATCGTTCAACTCAATCACTAAGACTACTATCACATATCTTAATTTGATAACTTTGCCTCCATATTAATTATTGTTAGGATTATTGTTGACTTGGTACAACAACTACAAGTAATTAAGATATGATTAAGCAAATTGATCAAGTATGTTGGTGTAGGTAAGAAAAAAAATCAAGTACTAGCTTGGGATTGCTGGAGGGAGAATAACATTGTACACTTCCCTTAAAGAGCAAGTCATGGCCTTGGAGAGCAAGGATTTTTACATAAGAAAAGTGTAAGAGTGTTGGGGGACCAAATGGGAATCATGGGACGCGTGGAAGAAGCAAGAAAATCATACAGGCCCCTGCTCAGACGAGCAGGCTGCTACGACTGCCTCTGATCAGGTTCTGTCCTTTGCTGCCTCATTTCTGTTTTGTATTATTGATGTCCTCATTTCCGCTACATATTCCTACATATCCTAGGTTAAATGTAAGCTAAGATTCTCATTGTATAGCAATCCTTAATGCTTAATTTACTCCCACGTTAGCTCCTCTCTTCCTCATTAAACCTCCATTGTAATTCCTTCAAGTTTTGTATTTATCCTTTAAACACATATTGATACTATCCTAGCTAGATATGGTGAATGTAGTCTAAGTTGGGTGAATCACCTTATATCTTGTGTCTTTATTTACTTTGTTCATTATTATTATTCATCATATACATGCATATTTGGTTCCTACACTAACAAACAATATGAACACCGCTCAAAGATTGATCTTTGGTAAGGGAAAGTGCCTCTCATTTCATTTATAGATTACAACCAAAATCAACAATGCAATGAATAACTAATTCCTTTCCTAAGTAAAAAGGTTAAAACTTGCCAGCAACTTAAATTCAATAAATATCTCATCCTGAATTACTTTTTCTAGAGAAACACAGCGACAAAATCACGAAATTATAATAAAACATTAAATCCCTTCAATTAAATTGCAAAATTAAAAATCAATAACTGTTGGCATCTGAACAATGTTGAATTATTGAAGAACACTAACCTGTTTGAGAAGAGTATCAGCGATCCGATAATAATAGCCCAAAGAAAGTCGATTATCGACATCAATTTTCCTTCTAAGTGTGTTCATATTTATCGGCTTCGCAGGTGCCAATGGTCGACGATCCATGATTCCGGCGAGTGTAAATACTTGGCGAAATGCCCAATTACCGATGGAATTCCGGCGAAAAAGGATTGGAAACAAATTAAACTTGTGAAATAATCTAACTTTGGTTCATACTCGATGAGACCAAATTAAGATTCGAACAATTATTGATGGGTTTAGTTGTAGCAGTAAAGATATAAGATACGCAAATGGAGCTCAAAAAAGGTTTTCAACTCGTAGAAATGTGTCGACATTACAGACTGATATGGGGAGGCCAATGTGGTAAAACTAGTCAAATAGAAGGGTTTACTACGCAATTGCATTGTTAGCAAATAACCAACTTTTAAGTGTTTTTTTTTTCAAGAAAAGTAATTTATATATTTCATTTTTTAAGGTAGTAGCGAGAATATAATGAGAAAAGTAGTATTTTATCCGAGTTAATTTACTTGCTACACTTATTATTTTTAGATGTTTATATATTACTTGCAATATTATCTATTTTGGCAAAAATTAACCATAAAATTCTCTATTTTACCCCTATTTTATTCCTTTTCCTACATATCATTATCAACCTTACCTTTTCATTTTAATTATTTTAATTCCACACCACAATTCGTCCTTTTAATTACTCAAACAATTTTTTTCATAAATACCAAAGTAATTAATTTCTACTTCTAACAACCCTACATAAATGAAACAACAAAACCCCCAACTATTACTAATTTAGTTGTTCTAGAACCTCCCCATTTCTTCAATCCTCTATTCCCTACTAATTCTCTTTCTCTCTAAGCACCTATCTTCATCTCCCAACAACAAAACCCCCAAGCCCTTATGTATCAGTGGCGGACCCAGGAATTTCAAACTGAGGGTACAAAACACGAATGTCATATCATTCATGTAATCGGATAAATTTTAAAAAAATTACAACACATAATAGAATCAATAGTTAAAGTCTTACAATCCAAAATAACAAGAAAAGTCTTACGATACTTAAAGTTTTACACTAATACACTCCAAAATTACAAATTCATCCTTCGAGTCTTCATACTTTTAAAACGATCAATAATCATGTCGTCGGAAATTTGTAGAAACACTTTATTTGAGTTACTGGCTTACTGCTGAGAAATTTACCACTTTATTACAGTATATGAAACTTCAAGCTATTACATGCTTGTATGGTAACTTGCTTTCTAGTTTTCTTGTTACTTGATTTTTACCTTTTGCCTTACTTGGTTAGATGGAAAAAAATAAATTCTTCCCTAAATGTGTAACAGTGTAAGCCAACTAAAATGTTAGTTTTAACCAAAATAAATGGTGTAAGATAGGCCACCATTCAATATTAATAAGGAAAATTTAACGGGAATAATCCAACCTTTGCTCCATTCTCCCATAATAATCCTACCTTTTGATTATTATGCATTAAGCCAACCTTTGCCCCCCATTTTCTCCCAGCAACCCTTTTTAACTGGTAACCGGTTTAAGAAGTAAAGGTTATTAGGCTCAATGTCTTTCTCTCCCTCCTCATTCAATTACACTCCATTACACTCCATTACTGCTCCAACCTACTCCTCTGCCATACGAAATTACTCCCCCTCCATTAAAGTTTTCACTCTCCTCCTTTCACTCTCAATTATTGTTGTTACATGGGCAAAGAAGGACGAATTGATGCAGAAGGCTGCTGTGGTAAATTGATGCAGAAGGACGAATCACAGAAGAAGGTATGTCATATTCCAACCTAAAATTTTGTCCTTTTTTGGCTATTTTATGTTAAATTGTGGTAAATTTGCTTGATTTTGGATGTTTATGGTCTGTAATTAACATTAAAATGCTTAGATTTTTGGTGTACTGTTATCAATTTGGTCTTTGAGTTTTTTAGGTTTTTCGCCATTTTTGCTCTACTTTGGTAAATTGTGGTAAATTGTTGTGTAATTTCTGGTTTATTGGTAGATTGATATGTGTGATGGAATGTAGGGCCCACAATTCCAACCTAGGCAGAAGTTACCAATAAAGAGGTGCCCACCCAAACCCTTAGTCATAAAAGATGCTTCCAACCCCAAAGATTCTTGTTTATCAGATTTGCTTTCCCTTCCACATAACCTATCCCAAACTCAACCTTTAGAAAACCAAAAAAAAGGCAGTGAAGTGAGTGAAACAACCGTTGCTTCTCATGCCACAGAAACTATCCCAAATTCATCCCAAAAGAGCAATGAGGATGACATTTGGCTAGATAACAGACCAGAAAGCCCAATATGCTACAATGAGTTTTTAAATTTTTCTGAGGAGAGTGAGGATTCAGATCCACCGTATGATCCTATCACTGAGGTTGAGTCAGATGGAAGTTTAGATCTACAAGATGAGTTTGATGATGAGTTTGATGAGGAGGAGGAGGGGTTCAATGAAAGTTTGCTTGGGGATGATGGAGGGTATGATACAGAAGTAGATGATGAGGAGTTCAAAACTGCAAAAGAGAGAGTGTATTAATAACTTCAAGACATTACATTGAACAATTCTAACAACCTATTTCAAATACATCACAATAATCCCAAATAACACCCATGACAACATTAAAGCCAAAGAAAAGTTCTTCTCATTCCTAGAACTCTTCATAAGTTCAATTCGCAATTGAGAAACCTCTGCTTTTAACTCCTGCAAGTCTTCTTCCATGTTCTCCTTTTTCAATTGCAACTTCTTAACCTTCTCTTCAACCATCTTCTTCTGCATTTTCAATTTAGCAATTGTAGTTTCCTTTTCTAACAACTGAAATCGAAATTCATCCCCTACGTCTCTAACACCACCAATCCACTTGAAAAAACCGCAATCACCATCCTGAAATATAAAACACACAACCAGTATTAATTTCCCATATAAACCCTAAATTGCAAACCCTAATTCAATTACAACAACAAACAACTCACAGGCCATGAGTGACAGCCATAGAATTTCATTCCAGAATTCGGACCATTCTTCACAGTACGCACCACCGCATCAGTTCCACATTTGCATTTCAAGTTGGACAAACAACCCCTTGAAGAAGACGAACCAGATGCGCAACTTCCTCGCTGCTGTACCCAATCCATGCTTACAAATTACTTAAGTGGAGGAAATCTGAAATCAAAATTCACAAGGAGAAAGCTTTGATTACTTGACAATGGTTGTCATTTTTGAGCATGACAATCGAAAAAAATGGAGGAATTCTGAAAAGAGGAGGGAGGTTGGGTGTTAAATAAAGGGGTTTTCTTTTTATTTAAAAGCAAAATAATTAAAAAATCAAGGGTAACTGCCACGTCATCATTGCAACCGGTTGTTGACCTACAGGGGTTGCTGGGAGAAAATGGGGGGCAAAGGTTGGCTTAATGCATAATAATCAAAAGGTAGGATTATTATGGGAGAATGGAGCAAAGGTTGGATTATTCCCGTTAAATTTTCCTATTAATAAAGTTTTGGACTTAGAGGCCATAAACCAACTAACTAGCTACGTCTATTTGAGTTATCAAATAGATTTTAGATTATATATTTTGGGTTAGTTTAAAATGAATCTTAAATCCACATGGATTTTTACCCATTTTTAAATTTATTTTTAAGGGGTTATAGTCAAGTTTAATTTCAGATTGTTCGGATAAATTTTTAATGGTCTCTTTTAAACATTTCTACACCTAACAATTGCAAAAACACCCCTATCTATATCTATGTAAGAAACTGAATGCAACCCAAAAGAAACAAAAGAAAAAAAATCCCAATTCACCCAAAATGCAGATTGACTCACAAGTGCAGAAAACTGACAGAAATCAAAGAAATGAGAATAAAAACTAAAAAAAGTTTATTCAGAACACACCCCATGATCCGATATTTACATGACCTTGAAACCGAATTCGACTTAAATCGACTTCAAAATGAATTTAAAATAACGTAAAAATGAATGTGGACACGAAACCCGAACGGACATGAAACGAATGGCCCGAAATTGACCCAATGACCAGAATGAACCCTTCTAAAAAAACACAGAAAACCCATCAGGAAAACCCCAAGAAAATTCAAAAACAAAACAAGCAAAACAAGAGTATTAAGATGAATTTAAATAACGCGTGGACACAAAACCCGATTTAAACCGACATGAAACAGCTGATCTAAAATTGACCCACTAATTAGAGGTAGAAAACCCATTTGGAAAAAACACAAGAAAATTGAAAAACAAAATTAAAAGAAGCAAAAGAAGAGTATTAAAATGAAAAAAAGAAAAGGAACTTGCATTATATTGATCACCAAACTCTAACTTGAAAGCATCTCTAATGGCTTCAGCAGAGGCTCTATGACCACCACCAGTATCACTCATCAAAATCAACACATTCTTAGTTCTATCAGCTCCAATTTGAACCATCTCCATTGTTTCATCATCTTCAACTTCATCTTCCATTACATCATACACCATTGATTCAATCTGCATTGAAGAAGAAGAAGGCAGGAGGCGGTGGGGCGGTGGTCGGGTGCTTGTGGTGGTGCTGGACTGGTGGCGGTGGTCGACTGGTCGAGAGTGCTGAGAAGGCAGAAATGCGTCTGGGTGGGCGAGAGTGAGAAGGGACAGGCGACAGAGAGACTGGAGAATAGGGTTTCTTAATTTTTTTATTTTATTTTATTTTTTTTTTATTTTTTCTGATTTTTTTTTTTCAAAGTGGGGGTACAGCTGTACCCCCTTGTCTCTTAGTGGGTCCGCCACTGTTATGCATGTCAATTTCTTCATCTCTCAACTACTATGATATTCTGTTTAGGGGAAGGTGTAACGAGATTAATGATATTCTGTTTAGGGGAAGGTGTAACGAGATTAATGCTCATATTCTAATTTATGATATTCTGTTTAGGGGAAGGTGTAACGAGATTAATGCTCATATTATGGGAGAAAAAATTGGGGTTTACATGGAAATGGATAGATCCGATACTCTTGGTATGGAAAAATCTTTGCGATTAGGGTTAGTTTGGATGTTCGTAAATCGTTGAAAAAGCACGTTACGATCAAATTTGGGGTTGAGAAACATGCAGTTGTCGCATGTTCTTTGCTTTTTTTTTTTTGCGGAAAATTGTGCCATGGTACGAATGATTGTAAAGATGCTTTTGAGGACCGATCTCCGGTGAACAAATTTGGCCCATGGTTAAAAGCTTCACCATGGAAGTTGATGACGCAAGATGAAGTGAAAGTAGAGTCAGGGTCGAAGAGGACATGTGGTAGGAGACTTTTTTTCACCAAGAAGTTAACTCCTAAAGTAACCCTAGAAGTGTCGAATAATAATAATATAAATAATATCACTTCTCTCTTTGACAAAGTGGTTCTTGGTAATGATGAGGAGGAGGGCCAAGTTGAAGATTTGATGACGGGTCCTCCTGGGCATGATAATATTCTAATTTCTTTTGATAAAGGTGGAGTGGAGAAAAGCTTCAAGAGGAGATATGTCAGTGATGGGAGATAACAAAGAAATATATGAGGAGGGCAGTATAGCAAAAATGAACAAGATTTTTTTTGATGGGACCAACAAATTAAATAATAAGGATCATAATAGTAATGTCTCAGCAGTTTCACAATAACCCCCTCTCATAGGAAAAAGAGTTCAGAAATGGAAAAAACTTGCTTGAGAGAGATCATCTCCTAGAACAAGTGTATCTCATTACCCCTTGTGGGTGAAAAACGATCGAAAGCAGTGGACGAGTTTGATGAACTTATGGCAGAAGCTGATGACTTGGAAATTTTTAAAATTAAAAAAGATTTGTTCCTATGGAAGTGGATCAATCGCTTTCTCAAGATCCTAAAAAAGAGGAGAGGGCAGCTTGTGATTTTAACAATTTGTGCGCTTTTCGGGACTGATGAATTATAATGGTCTTTAGTAAATTGAGTCTACAGGGTATCAGTTTACTTGGAGTAATAAGCGTATTGAGGGATTCATTGAAGAAAACCTTGATAGAGAATAAAATAGCAACTTATCAATTAAAAAGGGAAAAAAGTTAGAGAAACAATAAATGCATCTAATCATCTTAAAAGAAGTTATTATCTTCTTGTTGAGATCAATTTTGTGGAGGTTCGCATCCTCATTAAAGAAATCGGACACATCTAAGGTGGACCCAGATATACTAGCTTCATAAACAAAATTTTCTTTCGCCCCTTTTCCTTTGTTTTACTAGAAAGTTTGATATAAATCCACTAAATTTTGGTGGTATGACAAGTTTGCCCCCAATGTCCTGTCATGCCACATCTATTGCATCTTGAATGTGCTTTTGTGTTTTTGGATTTGTTTATAATTATCATTTCGGGGGCAAATAGATTTCTATCATAAGCATGTGGTCATGCCTGCGGCCACGACCATGGCCTTAGAAATTGCCTTGTTCAAAAGTATCTGTGCCGCTCTTTCGTGATATCTTCCACGACTCTTACCACTTGTAAAATAGTTCCCACGACCCTAGTGACGCGCATTTCTTTCAATTATATTTGTATCATTAAATGGCATAGACCCTACTGGTTTTTTGTTATGATTTTTTTAATAATAATTCACTATTTTGTCCTATAACAAGTAGTATTTTCAACAATTCATGACATTTTTTGAAATGCCTTTCACGATATTGGTACTGTAACAAAATGCTATTATTGTAAAAGGTTGATAATGTTTTTCAATCATTGATTCATCTGTTATTGTTTGTCCACAATAGACCAAGTTTAATTTGATCAGATGAAGAAAAAAGTTATAATCACTTAGCTCTTCCAAAAAAATCTTGAAATCTTATTTCTCGTCATTCATCGATGGCCTTTATAAGAAGTATACTTTTATTATGGTCAAATCTTTCATTTAGCTCTTCCAAAGTAATTTTGGGTCCTCATAATTAGTGTACTTATATTTGACTTTCGGTTAAGTTGTGTCTCAAAATTGATGCAACTTTTGGCTTATCCTCCTCAATTTTCAAGGGATCTCTATCAATACCCTTTTCTTTGTCTCAAAATATTTATTATCTATAGCAAACTTTTTCCTTTTAGATATATAATTTGACATCCGAGGCCCATTGTATAAAATTATTTCCTGTTAATTCCAAGGCATTGAATTTTCTCTTTTTGAAATAACCAGTATTTTCTAAAATGGAGAAAATGAAAAAATACACAAAACAAAAAATGCAAAAAATAATCAAATTAGTTTTGGACCCAGATTCGGTATTGGATCCGTAGTATCCACGGATCTGAATATGGATCATGAAAATCTAGACTCATGAAAGCAGATCAAGATTCTGATAAGATACGATTGATCCTATAGTGTTACTGCCCAAATTAGGCCCAACACTTTAATACTGCAGCTTCAAGAAATCAGGATTGAGAAGAAGGAAAGAGAGAATTAAGAGAAGAGAGAGGAATTTGTTTTTATTCTATATCCATCACAATGAGTTTACAAGGTTTTATTTATAGACAAGGAGGGAAAGGAGTCTACATAAGGACCTAACTAACTTTCCCGCCAAAACAATAAACTCAATTAACAAACTTAACTACCACTACAACTAACTGTAACTACTTGGTGCATGATGCAAAAGACTTCCATGCCCTTTATACTACATCAGATTCGGGTTCCCCTAGACCCGGTCCAGATTCGACCTGTTGACATCCCTATTTGAACCACTTGTCTAAATTTAATCATTACAAATTATCGGGAGAATCACATGAAAACCCTAAAATATAAATGATAAATACTCATATATTATAAATTTCTATCATTTTTCGTTTTTCGTTTTAGTTTATGACTTGTTTATCTTGAACATTATTATGGTAAATGGGAAAGTATTAAATGAGTTAAGTTTATGTCATACAAGTTTGCTTAATCTTATACTAATTTAAAACATTAACGTTAACCTAGTTTATTTATCGTTATATTTAATCGAGTTGACTTATTTATATTTAAATGGTCCAAAAAATTCAACTCAAACCGCAAATATGAGATCGTATACAATAGGTGTTTCCTAGGTTGTCTTCTAAATTCCAACTAATCAAACACATTTATAACTCACCATAAATTCAAACTAATAACTAGTATTTTTAGCAAGTATGATCGAAATCGTATACAATAGGAGCATGGGCGGACCCAGTAGTGTGACAAGGGGGTACAGTTGTACCCCCAGTTTGAAAAAAAAATTCAGAAAAAAAAAAAATCAGCATTCAGCAAGCTGTTCCACTAATTATCCATCTTCTACAATAGTATTGGTGTTATAGTCTTTCTCTATTGCCAAATCGTGGTTCTGGACATCAGTGAGTTCTTTTACTGAAATTTTGATTTTTTTTTTCTGAAGTAATTTCGTTTAACATATGGTGTATTCGATTTTCAATTGAGGTTTTATTGGTAGGATTACTAAGATAAACTAACCTGATTTTTATTCTGTACTTTTTATCTCTTAACATGCCATTAGTGAGGATACTCGTTGCTCAAACTCGAAAAGTTGTTTTGAAAAATTTAATTTAAAAAATTCCATTTTTGCTCGTTGTCTTTTAAAAATCTCACATTTCGATTACTTTTTAAAAATCTAACCTTATGCTAGTTTTTCTCTTAGTAATTCGACATTTTGGTTTTTAATTTGTTTAATGTTAAATGTTGCAAGTAACTTAACGAGGTCAGTACTTTGAGCAGTATAAAGGTTGGATTTTTTTTTAAAAGAGAATGAGAAAGAGTGAGATTTTTAAAATTAGATTTTTCTTTTGTTATTTCTAAACATGTTTGTGTTAGTTATATTTGAAGGACTCAACATACTGTATTGGAAATTTTTCACAAAATTTAAGAAGCATTTTTCAAAAATTTTTTTTTTCTTGGATTTTTCTATTTTTATTTAAAAAATCTTTAGATGACAACATTATCTTTGAATTTTTCACAATTGACTTGCATGAGTTGGTCAGAATATTTGAAAAAATTTTCGCCCATTGTTTGTGATGCTAGAGACTTTGAGTTGATTAGGGTTCATTCCTTCAAGTGTCACATGACTGCCCAGCGCAAGTATTTTTATTTTTATTTTTATTTTTAATATGGGGTAGGTTGATGGGAGGGGAGGGCTAGGTGAGATTCGATGGCAAGACCTCGTTTGGAATTCCTGGGTCCGCCACTGTATGACGTTCGTGTTTTGTACCCCTAGTTTGAAATTCTTGGGTCCGCCACTGTTATAGGAGCTATAGTAGTCAGCACCATTCTACTAGAATGGTGCTGACTACCATAGCTCATACGATCTCATACTCGCCATTTCTAGTGATTAGGTAAAAGTTGGTTGACAACAACACATGAATTGAAGGAAATAGATTAGGACAAACCAACTAAGATATTAGGGAAAATCAGTCCACAAGTTAGTTAACTAAAGTTAGTAGTGATTACACATTAGATGAATGTACATACAAATTAATCCAATGTGGTATTGCAAGTGCACGCATCATTTAGCACTCTACATGCCAAACTCAAGGACAAGGAATTCCGGTTTCTCATGGTGATTTATCGAATAAAAGATGGTTTGAGTTAAAACTACTTGTAGAAACTAATGAATTATGATAGTTTAATGCAAATTGGGAGAGATGGGTAGAGTTGACCCATCATTGTTAAGATCTTGGGTTAGTTATCTCAACCAAAAACTTAAGCTAATGGTTAAAGCCCTAGGATATGTTATATACTCTAATACGCCCCTCACACGAAAGCCATTTGGGTTAGAAGTGTGGTTGCGACACAGGCCCTACTCATACTTGACGCTTAATATTCCACTTAAATGAAGGGTGGTTAAGATTCGAACCTGTGACCTCTTGTCACTTGAGCTCTAATATCATGTCAAGGAACCAACTTAATCTAATAATTGAAGCCCCAGAATATGTTATATACTTTAACAGACTTCTCTGAATTGCTCAAGATCGATCAAGAGGTAAGAAATTACAATCATCAAGCAAAACCTTTCGGGTTACCATTAGGGATAGAAGTGTCTCCAATGGTTGTTTTTGAACCTCGGATATCCAATTTTGTAATACTTCGATCCAAATCCGGAATTCAATTTATAAATCAGATATCCAGCTTTCAAAATCTGATAAATTATCCGTTTTTTAAAACCGGATACAGAAATTACAAATTCGGTTATTCGGATTGGATATATTTGAACACCACTAAAATATATATAAACCCAAATTGAATTTGACTTGATAAGTTGATCTGAAACAGAATTTGACTTGGTGAGTATTCACCTGAGTTTTGCCGCACTCGGCCCCAATGGGATTCTTAAATTAACCAATCGATAAAATTTAAACCCGATAAAACTCAAATCAGATAAAATTCTGTTAAGGAACCAACTACACCAAAAGCTTAAGTTGATGGTTGGGCCCCAAAATATGTTATATACTCTAATATGACCTCTCACACGAGAACCCCTTGGGCTAGAAGTGTGAATGCAACACAGGCTCACTTCATACCTGGTGCTAAATATTCCACTTAAATGATAGGTGGTTGAGATTCGAACACGTGACCTTTTGTCACGCTGGCTTCTAATACCATGTTAAAGAACCAACTCAACTAAAGCTTAAACTGATAGTTGAGGCCCCAGAATATGTTATATACTCTAACAAATCCGACCCATAAAAGGCCAACGAGTGATATAGTGTTTTTCTATTATTGTTGTAGTCGTACTTGTATAGGAAGCTAGCAAACGTGGAGTTAACTACATAGCTTGTTTACAGGTAGTTCAGGACGGTTTAGAAGGTGAATAAAATATAGTGATGTACAGATATCAGCTCGGTAGAAGTAGTGGTATGCCATATTTATAGATTAATTTTAACTACTGCTTAATTTGCTTGCACGCACGTAGTTAAGGACAGTTCATCTTATGAATTTAATAAAGTGAACTGGATACTATAAAAAGATGAAGAAATCAAATATGAAATTGCACAAATTACATTTTTGTTATTCATTATACTAGCTAGCTCATTATTTAACAATGGCTTCAAGCTGTCGTTTCTTCATAGCTTCCATTGTTGTTGTTGCAGCATTTTTGTGCAGTGCTGCTGTTGCACAACAACCAGACTTCAGACCACAGCAAGACGTCTTACCGGAAGTCGTCTCGGGACCCGAAGATTTTAAGATTAAAAGGATTCAAGGCATGATCTTTTGTAAATGGAACAACAGAAACGGCCAACGCCTCACTGGCTTGGAAGGTACGTTTTTGTCGTTTGTTAAGCTGATGGTTGAAACCCTATAATATATCATATACTCTAACAAGAGTTCAAGCGTAACATTAAATGAGTGTTGGTTGAGATTTCAACCCTTGAACTCTTGTTACGCTGGTTTTGATACCATGTCAAGGAACCAACTCAACTAAAGGCTTACGTTGATGATTGAAATCCTTTAATATGTTGGAAGTATACTCTAACACGCCCCTCACACCACAGCACTTTGAGCTAGAAGTATGGATGCAACACAGACCTCCTCACACTTAACGCTAAATATTCCACGTGTGCTATATGCAGGTGCAAATGTAAGGGTGTCTTGTGTCACTTCAAGGATAACACAAGAAACACTACCAGTATTTTCAGTGGTATCAGGACCAACAGATAAAAATGGTTATTACATGTTTGATCTAGAAAGGAATATACCGGCACGCTACAACATCAAAGAGGACTGTAAGGTGTACATTAACTCACCTGGTCCTAATAACAATGGTTGTTTCTTTCCAACTAATGATAGTAACGGCTTAGAGGGTGCCTCTCTTAACACACCATCTAGGGATCTTAATCCTAAGACTTCCCTATTTTCTGTGGGTGGTTTTAGTTTTGTACCTAACCGAGACTAATTTCTTAAATCATCCATCTAATCCCTATTCCCTCCATTTGCATTATTTTATTTCTTTGTTGATTAATTATTGTATTTCTTTTATGTTTGTGTTTTGAGCCTTGAGATGTACTTGCATTTCTTTTTTTGGGGGGAATAGTTTGTTATTGCTATCGATTAATTCTATTATATTAAGTCAATTATTTGAATTTTATTTATAATTTCTACATGTGTTAATCTTATTATATATACACTAATGATTATGGATATGTACAATATGTTCGATTCAATCAAATTACCAATTATTATCTATGTACTATATTATTCCACGTAAGGATTACACTATCAAATACTTCCTCCGTTCTTATTTACTTGCTACCGTTGCATGGGCACAAATATTAAGGAGTTACTGTGCAATGATGAGCAGTAGGTGGAAAGTTGCTTTTAGGAATTTTTTTTAATATTATTTGTTGAAAAAAAAAAGAAAAATAGGAGTAATTAGATATAGAGTAGGATAAAGATAGGAGTAGATATAACTTTAAATGATTGGTTTTTTACTAAATGGGAAATGTAGCAAGTAATATGAAATTTCCTAAAATGGAAAATGTAGCAAGTATTATGGAACGGAGGAAGTATAAACAATACAACAATACCGAAGAATTAAGCCTTCAAGCCTATATAGATGCAGAGTGGGCCATAGGGATAGAAGAAAAATCAACATTTTGGAAAAGTAAGAAACAAAAGGTGATTTAGGCTAAATTTCGAAAAATTGTAAAGGGGAACGCAAATGTGCTATAGACTGGGAAATTACTCACAAAACTTGGGTTTCAATAAGAGAAGAGTTATGAGTTGAATCTATAATAACTATTACTAAAACAAAACACGCAAACTCAAAGAATATTGATTGTCATACGGCACTTTGGCTCATCCACGCCGACGAAAGCAAAAAACTTATCATCATAATCCTAAAAAATATATTAAAAGATGACTGCCGCCGTCAACATCATGGCGTCATACCATAACCATTAGAGATTATTTCTTATGTAATTTCATACTTCTTCCGTGGATAATACTTGCTACATTTCACTTTTTTACGCAATTCAATGTATAATTTTGATCATTAATATCTTAAACTACACTTATCTAAAAATTAAATAAATATTTAATATTATGAAAGTATACGATTGGACGATTCAAACAAGATCCCACTTGACTATATTTTTACTTACATTAGTCGCAATATGTAAAATAAGCTTGAACGATGAATAGTGCACAAAATCTAAATGTAGCGAGTGTTTTGGAACGGAGGAAGTATGAATTCCACCTTCTATCCGTTTTATTTTGTGTTATTGTTGTATAGGTAAGACAACCTCAAAACAAAGAATTTTAGAAGTATTAATAATTGTATTAATAGAATTATTCAACGCATATAAAAAAAAGTCTCACAGTGAGATCGTCTTTTACAAAAATTTGTGTTGTCTTGTATATGAAACCATCTCACCGTGCAATGACGAATCTAGAACTCAAAATCATAGGTAGCATTAATGTGTTGAAGTAAATTAATTAAAAGAATTCGACTGAGTCTTATTTGTAAAATGAATATCCCATAATTTTTCATTACTCCAAATATTGCAATGATAATCTCATGTCACTGCCAATATAAAATAAAAAGAGTGATATATGTCATCCACACCACAACGTACAAAGCTATAAGTTACAAGTTATACAACAAGATCAAAGATTGACTTAGTGAAATACTTCCTTCGTTCTGAAATACTCGCTGCATTACGGTTATTAACACTCAAGTATGCAAGGAAAATCTTGTTTGAACCATTTAATCACATACTCTAAATAAAATTAACTTATTATAATTTTTACATTTGCATTTTTCAACAAATAATTAAAGTACATAATGGATTGCATAAAAAGTCAAATGTAGTAAGTATAGTGAAACGAATGAAGTACAATATAACCAAAAAAATGAAAATTTACTTTTTTTAAAAAAAACATGGGTAGCCTATGCTACCCATTGTCACAAGGTACACCTGCTTATGTCACCGTGAGGCGGACTCATACAAGCAACCCATTAGGCAAAAAACATTTAAACAATGAAATTAGTGATCCTTATACATAAAATAGTCTTTCTTTTAATAGTTTAGACCGACACAATTAAATTTATGTCACGGTGAGATAACCTCAATAAAAATTAGTGATCCTTTCAACAATAATGATAAATGATTAGCGGACCATTGGCAAATCATACTAACATTCATTAGAAGGAAAAGGCCAATTGCAGTTGCGAAAAAGGATACAGTTATATGAAACACAAACCAAGGCAAACTGATTATCGTAATCCCACATTCTGGCTTTTCCTAACAGCTCCGTCATCGCCTAAGTACATTCTAGCCAGTTTCGTAGTGATATTAAATAGTAATAATGGTAATAAAAATTTAATATAATTTGGTTGAAAAAATCTCTTAAAAAGGTTATTCTATTTAAATCATCTTATTTTGTTCACGAAATTCATTCAAATGTATTATCATTTGGAGAGATTATATTAGGTGATAATAAAAAATGTGAATAATTTTTTAATGATGAACTTATCATTATCGTGGGAATGACATGGTATATTTCACACAAATTATTCCGATCAGGGGCGAAGCCAGGATTTTGATTTAGGGGGGGGCCAAATTGTCGGTGTGGTAGAAATTTTTTTTTACTATATAAAAACTAGAGGTGTTAGAAACAGATACGATAGCTCGAAATTTACACGACATTGTAACCAAATCCGATTAGATTCGACTTTAAAAATTTACTATTATGTAAAAACAATATGGACACGAAATCCGATTTCAAGCCCACCCGAAAATCCTAACCCGAAATCAATAATGTCCCGAAAGAACATTATTAGACACTAGTTAAAATATTAAAATCATATAGACTGAAATGAACTTGAATCATTGCAAATATTATATTTAACAATAAATAGAGTTGAAGCTTCTCTATAATTATTATTTTTCAAAAAATTAAGTGCTTTGAGCTCTATATATTTGCCTAATAATTCTCCAAAAATACACTATTAAAATTAAGATAGAAAAATATAAACACACACTAAAAAAGATAAATGTTAGATTATGAAAAATAAATAGTAATGACATTATAGTATAAAAGTTATTAATCTATACAAAATTAATTGTTTAAGTGAGGATTTGATCCATTAACCTTAGATTACAAATGTGTAACTCCAACCATTGAGTTATAGTAATTTTTGTTATATTTTTACTCTCTTTAAACTATATAGCATATTAGTAAGGGGGGCCAAAGCCAAAATTACAAAAGGCTCGCATTTTCGGCAAGGGGGGTCGGGCCTCCGCCGGCCCCCCATGTGGCTTCGCCCCTGATTCCGATTACAACCATTTAGTGTCAACAATTAAACGAGTCGTTGTGGCTCTAGCCAAACAGAAAGAAACCATAGCTTTAATACTTCCTTTGTTCTGAAATACTTGCTACATAAGGATTGTTGACACTATTTATCATTCAAGCTTATTTTATATATTGCAGCTAATGTGTAAGAAAAAATATAGTCACGTGAGATCTTGTTTGAATCGTCTTATCATATACTTTCATAATATGAACTTTTTATAACTTTTTGATGTGTATAATTTTATATATAAATGATCAAAATAACACATTTAAATTACGTAAAAAGTCAAATGTAGCAAATATAGTGGAACGCAGAAAATATAGAAGCACTTTACTATACTAACATCAAAAGTTGAGTTACATCTTACATGTATGGCTATTGGCTATGTCATGCCATAACCATATAAAGTATTTTTGTTTCATCAATAAATCAGAATTACAACCACAATTTGCAAATTTGCAACTCTTGTTAGTTATCTTTACCCATAAGCCAACCTCATCAAACTTAAAATTTCCCACCTTTAGTTTGTCATTTTCCCACAATATTCATGTATAAATACCCTTGTGTTCTCCTTCATTGATCATCAGCCCAAACAATTAGCCATATCACAAGAACACAACAACACATAAAAAGAAACCCGAAACATATCAAAAGCCATTAATGGATTTGAAGAAGTGCATATTGCTTGTGTCCTTAGCCTTAGCAATGGTGATCGGCCTATCTGAGGGGTTCGATTTCAACGAGAAGGACCTAGAATCCGAAAACAGTTTATGGGACCTATATGAAAGATGGCGTAGCCATCATACGGTCTCGAGAAGCCTAGATGAGAAGCAAAAAAGGTTCAATGTTTTTAAGGAGAATGTAAAGCATGTCCATCAAGTTAATAAGATGGATAAGCCTTACAAGCTTAAGTTGAACCAGTTTGCTGACATGACAAACTTGGAGTTTCGTACCTACTATGCCGGGTCAAAGACTCGCCATCACCGGATGTTCAATGGCAAGAAGACGAGTGAGAGTTTCATGTATGCAAATGCCGATAATGTCCCTCCTTCCGTTGATTGGAGGAAGAAGGGCGCTGTTACTCCGATCAAGAACCAAGGCCAATGCGGTATGAATAAGATTATTTTTAGTTACAGTCGGTTTCCTGAGAGATCGTCTCTTTGAAAGACGTCCTTCATGCCCAGCCCATTAGAGCTTAATTACTTAAAGATGATAATGGGCTGACCAAATTAACGATGGTCTTTCAAAGGGACCATCTCTCACAAGAATTTGTGTTTTTAGTTATCTGTGAGAAAATGTTTTAACCGTGCATTTTTACAGGAAGTTGTTGGGCATTTTCAACGGTTGGATCAGTCGAAGGTATAAACCAAATAAAAACAGGGAAGTTGGTGTCATTGTCCGAACAAGAGCTTGTCGACTGTGATACCTCACAGAACCAAGGATGCAATGGTGGTCTAATGGATTTGGCATTCGACTTTATTAAGCAAAAAGGCGGTCTTACCACTGAAGAAAACTACCCTTACCGAGCTGAAGATGGAAGATGCGACAAATTAAAGGTATAAGATGATCACTTTATAACTTATGAACTCGAACTATTTATCGTAAATACATGATTAATGCTAAATAATGTCAATGTAGATGAACAATCCAAAGGTATCTATAGATGGGCATGAAGATGTGCCTGAGAATAATGAAGGCGCTTTGCTTAAAGCGGTTGCCAACCAACCTGTGTCCGTGGCCATTGATGCTGGTGGTGATGATTTGCAATTCTATTCCGAGGTATTGCTACTCTTCTTGTTTTTACGCTACCATATACACTTTTTCATCCTTAATATCTTTAGTTGCATATAATAAATAATTAAAAAATGCTCATCTTATGAACATACGCATGAGGTGAATCAAACAAGAATCTACGTGATTATATTTTTCTTATAATTTAAAGGTTAAGCAATAATATTGATGAGTAATTGTTACAATGCAAGTTTAGCAACTAATTTGAACCAAAAGTACTTTAACGAAAAATATGTTACATTAAGAGGTGTTCAAAACAGACCTGATAACCGAAATTTATCACACTTTATAACCGAACCCGATTTGATTAGACTTCAAAAAACGATTTACAAATATGTAAAAAACAATATGGACACAAAATCCGATTTCAAATCGACCCGAAACACCTAACCCGATAACCCGATTGAACAACCTCTAGTTACATTTGATCCCAATTCTCAAGTACAAGCCACTTAATAGTGTTAGGGATAATAAAACGTTGTTTTTTTTGTATTTGAAATCTACTTTGTACATTATTGTGACACCATTATTTTCTAAAAAACAGGGAGTGTTCGATGGAAAATGTGGAACAGAATTAGATCATGGTGTTGTGGTAGTAGGCTATGGATCAACAGTTGATGGAACCAAATACTGGATAGTTAAGAACTCATGGGGAGAAGGCTGGGGAGAGAAGGGTTATATAAGGATGAAGCGCGACATCTCCGAGAAAGAAGGACTGTGTGGAATTGCAATGGAACCTTCATATCCTATCAAGAACTCTTCCAACAATCCTAATGAGTACTCCACCAAGGATGAACTTTAAACTAAGTTTACACTTTCATGGATGTTAGCTTTCTAGATGTCATCCATAAGAACATTTACTTGAAGCTTTAGTTTAATCAGGTGTTACAAAACTTTTACATTCCGATTGTTCGAAACGATTAAAGAACCTGTTCTTCAAGCAGGCTATGTTATAGTTTGCAGCGATGAAATAAAATGCATTGTGTCGAAAATAAGGAGTTTTCAAGAAATATGCTTTAACTGATAAAGGCAATGAACATTCCGATATGAATTTCACTATAAATGTAGTGTATTATACAGCTCAACGAAAAATTCCGTATTTAGTCATAACATCTTAGTATGATACATGTTAGCTAGATTCAAATCTCAAATTGACGGTACGCCTAACAGCAGAAGTTGGACACGAACCAAAGAAAAATGCGGAATCTTAATACTTACGCTGGTTTTACAGTAATAACAACAGTTGCCCTATGATTGAGAAAGCAACGCCAGACAGTATAGAGATTGTAGCTTTGTGTTCCATGCTTCCGTTACCATATTCAGCGTCGATATGTTCTGCTACATCAAAGTTACCTACGAAATAAACGCGAGAGATTACTTACATGTGCAGAAAAAGATACAGTTTTAAGCGTACAATGAAATAGCTCGCTAAAAACTATCCTGGTAGAGGGCGTAGATAGGTTCAGCCTGATTTTGTGCAGAATATGTCTATCTACGCAATCAAACTGATCTACTTAATCACTAGACTAAGCAAAATGACTAATACCTCTTTCATCGCCATCGCCACAACCAGCAACAATTGTGTCCCTGATGTCCTCAGTGGTGGCCTTGTTAAAGAATAAAAAGTGCTCCATAATCCCATCTATGCAGTCTAGTACAAGGTTTGTTTCTTCGAGGCATGGCCCACTGCAGAACTCATCTACCTGATCGTGGGATACATGGAGTTCTCCGCTCACTGTCAGCCTGCAAGAATCATCACATTGGCTGTACAACTGCAATATGAAAAATTAAGATTATAATTAAGGTGATTCGGAGCTAGTAAATTGACTTCGAGGAACCAAACAAGGCGGAATAGCGTTAAGATTTTCCTACGCCCGTTTATATTAAGGCAGGGTCTTTACCCTTAAAAACACACAAATACAAGCACCAGCCCATTTGATTCATTTGCTAGAGTTGAGAAAATCCCACTTAACACAAAATGACCGATGACAATAGCCATAACATATAGATGTCAATGTATAATGGTTCAGAATCCAAAAATTTATGCGGACTTACATGTTTTCCATGGAAGCATGTCAAGGCTCCATCAACAATATGAGTGGGATCAGTGTTGGCTCCTGCATATCCCCCACCCCCTTCATGACCATGGTCTTCACCAGGATACTGGCCGACAGCTCCAACACCAGGTTCATAATCAACATCTTCCTCCGCTGAACGTGTTTGAAAATTTTGTAAATACAATTCAATATTCAATCAAAACAAAACAAACATAATTTGGAGATAGGTTCATATTACCGGAGATGATATTAAACATGAGAGTACATACTATCACAGTCATCATAAGATATAGTCTAGTTTTAGCACGGTTTGCCATTGTTTAATTTTACTACTATGAGGGATACAAGCACACCACATACTCATATTCGAAACAGGGCAGTATATAATAGCAGTAATCTCAAAAAACTTAATTTTTTTTCTACAAGTCATACCCTTTTCTCAGGAGAAAGAACAGTTCAAAAATGTGCAGATCAACCAACTTTGAAAGTATTGACCTAATGGAAGGTGTTCCTTCTGTGGGACTTCAAGATTTCAGCCATAGGTCTTAACTATCCCAGAAACTCAAGGGTAAGAGGAATAGGTCTTAACTAAGAGAGGCCAGTTGGAGGGGAAGTCACCAACTTTTTTCTAGATTTATGCAGCATAGTTGGAAATCAAACCAAAAGTTTAGATTTCTTCTCACACAAGTTATCTTCAAAATATGGGTAACTCTAATCCAGCAAAATCTTGATAATTTCAGGAAATAAAAAAAAACTTAAGAATGCACAGTTTCCACTTCTTGTTGACCCTCCTGCTCGCAACAGAGGAGGACCTAAGGAAGTATAAAATGAGAACACATTCGTTTTTGTAACAATAAACAACATACAAAAAATCATCTATTTATGAAAAAATAAAAGAGAGCATATCTTGAATAATTATCTTGCTAGCAACGATAAATCACAATTCACATCGACTTGTTCCGATTCATGAAGCCAACCTTAAATTGCTGGGAAATAAGGCTTTGGCAATATTGTTCATTCAACAAAATGAGAAAAGTATTATTTACTTTATTTTCATAATAATCATCAACAAAAACATCATTAGTCATCGAGATCCTATCTTAAATAATTACCTGAGATCAACCTTCTTTAGGGGCCTCAAATATTAAGAGGCATTATCAGCTCTAAGAGCGTGTAAGGTGCCTGACCGGCGACTGCACAAAATGCCTTAAATATAGGCCTCTCAAATATTAGTTTACACAAGTTTTTCTTTAATTTAATTGCTAGCTTGAATGTAGACCATCAATTCTCAAGGCGAGTAACTTTACTAGCTTGAACATTTTGAAGCCCAGCCGCAAATGTTATAATAAAGTGAATTTCACTTGCTTCCGTGGGAACACCATCTTCCTCACTCCCTTAAATCTTGAGGAAGTGATTTATGATATATTTTATGATCTCTTTTAAGTTCGGATAAAGCGTCTTCACCTTTGTCTCAACTATCTAAGTCGAAATACGTACATTCCCCATCAACAGAACACTGATAGTGTCTTAGATAGTGTCTAAACGGCTTAGCAATACTTTTCAAATACCGGTGCAAAAAAGCCATCTACACAGCTCAAAATTCCAAATATCACATGTTCACAACCGACAATATAGCCATAAGTGTTTTATTGATTTGCAGAGTGAAAACTTTTTAAACTTGATCCTTCTCGATTTTATTTCACACCTGGAAAAAGAAAAGCATGAAACACACATATTAGGACCCAGAAAAACAATTTATTTCAACTTCCTCGATTGCAAACCAAGTGAAAAAAATCCAACCTAAAAGGCAACAAAGTCCATGCAAACATAGTTGCATTACCATTCCCTACTCAACTTTATTTTAAGGATGTTGGGGCTGGTATAAGTGGCAGATTTAGGAAAATAATTTAAAATAAAAAAATTACAATCATCATTAGTAGATTATCTGCCCCTGGCTGGGATCAATGTTATAAACTCCCTCCGCTCCACTCAATTTGCATCAATTTCCATTTTAGGTTATCCCAATCAGCTTGCATCAATACCTTATTTGAAAATGGACCCCACCACCTTGTTTTAATTTGAATCACACATTTAAAATCTCATTTAATATCATCCACACAATTCATTATCTCTCTCTCATTTAATATCACATTTTCACAACTTCTCATACTTTCCTTAAAAATCACTTTTTTCTCTTTAATTCAACATTTACATAAACCAACATTTTCATTTGGTACATTAAATTGGTATGAACAGAATGGTCAATGGCGAAACATGGGTCAAGCGGGAGGAGGCGTCGCCCCCACCCACCCCCAACCCCTCTTCCCTTAAACTTTTTTGTAACATTATGATATAATTAACACCCTATAATTCAAGTAAATGTATTTAGCTTAATGGTACACGTCATTGTATATGTGGGCATACATGTGGGTACTTTTACTTTATATTTATTTTTAAAATATAATATTATATTTAATTTATTTAAATTAATTTAATTTATTTTGTTTTAATTTCAAAAAAATATAATTTTTGAAGATTAAAATAAGAAATATTTAATTAAAAAACATTTACCTCCCCTCCCTTGCAACCAACATTTCAACTAACCAACATTCAAGCGAGGGAAGGAGTGGGGGGTTGGGGGCAGTGGGTAGGCTAAAGGGTTGCCACCAGGGCCCACACCTAAAGATTAGAATTTTGGTTTTGTAAGGGGCTTATTGTTATGAATAAAAAGGCCTTAAAAAATATTAAAGAATTATTAAAAAAATAGTAATGTTGTACTAGAAAGTGTCATCCACTTTCTCCTTCATAATCATAAATCAACTTTTTTTACTTGGGAAGAGAAATTTTCATGATGCTACATGATGGATTTAATGATATCTTATACTCTTATTATTTGTGTTTCGAATAATGCTAATGTTGGATTTAATGATGTCCTATATATGATTCAATGTGTTGATGTTAATGAAGCTAAAGTTCTCTTTTTTCAATTGATATATGACTTTTAATTGCTCTAATTTTGTAATTTTTTATATTATAAAAATTTATAGGAAGGGTCTATTTTGTCATTTGGCCTAGGGCCCATAAAACATGAGGATCGACACTACATGGGTGAAGTTGTTCAGGTGAGGGAAGAGTGGGAGAAGTTGTTTTAGGCAAGGGAAGGAATTGAGGAGGTTGTTTCATGCAAGGGGCAGAATGTGAGGTTGCAATAGGCAAGGCAAGGGGTAGGGGTCTGTTTCAGCTCAGCGAGGGGTAGGGATATTGTTTCGGTTCAATTTCAGATGAGGAAAGGGTCAGACTAAGGAAGAGAAGGGGTAGCTATGCGAGGGACGGGATGGGGGAGGTTGTTTGATGCGAGGGACGGGATGGGGGAGGTTGTTTGATGCGAGGGAAGGGGTGGAGGATTTGTTTCAGTTCAAGGTAGGGGTGTTGTTTCAGTTCAATTTCAAGCGAGGGAAGGGACGGGAGAGGCTATTTTAGACGAGGGGAGGGATCAGAGAAGTTGTTTCATGCGAGGGAAGGGATGGTGGAGACTGTTTCAGGCAAGAGAAGGGATGGGGGAGGATATTTCAGACGAGGGGCGAGATAGAGCAGATTGTTTCAGGGGAGGGATAGAGGAGATTGTTTCAGGCGAGGGAAGAGATGGGAGACAGTGTTTCTGGCCTGGGAAGGACTGGAGGATATGTAGTTTATTAATAATTTTGATTTTATTTTAATTTTCAAAATTTAATTAAATAATCTATTGAATTAAAGAAAGAAAAAGTATTAACAAAAGAAGACTTTACCAATTACCAGTTCAAACGAACGATAAAAAGGCATGCTAGATGAAAATTAACCTTGTCCCAACAGTTGTAATGGATGATGTTTGACCTTATAAAATATTTATGGCCAAAGTTAGACATGTTAAATGTACTTTTTTCTTTTGTTTATTGCAAGTTGCATTTACTTGGAATTGTTGTCCAAGTAAAGTGAGAGCTCTCTTTTTGTGAGAACAAGTGAGCAAAACCTAAACTTGTTTAGTGTGTTTAGTGCTAGAACTTGACCTTTGAAAGTGAGTTGTGGAGAGGAATAATTGTTAAAAACTACCTACAAAAAGTGGCCTTTTGTTAAAAACTACCTATAACAATTGTTTTTTGTCAAAAATTACCTAAACAACATAGTTTATTTGTCAAAGGCTGCCTGGTAACAAAAGATATCCATTTTCTGTAAAATCTAACCGGCACTATTATATTTAATGAACAAAACAATTTTAAAATAACAAAATTAGGGAAAATAAAATTAACCCCCTTTCCATCTTCAATCTCTAGCTTTCCCCTTCCTCAACAAACCAAAAAGTTTGTATCAGTAATCAATTGGCAATTTTCAACTTCAAATTTTGTATCACAAATGTTCGATTCAATTTGAATTTTGATATAAAGGAAAAACATATGACTTCCATGAAGATAATACCTTCATCACAGTAAGATCCAGCCAAATCACAACAAAACGATACAGGCTTAAGCAAAGTGATAGTTTGAAAGGTCATACCTCTGATGCAGCCTGCCAAATCAAAATACACAGCATAAGCTTTGTGGCCAAAAGGACTTCCTGTGGAACAGCTTGAACACCACAATGGAGCTTGATGATTGAAGTCGAGACTTACAAAACTGAGACAGACTTGACTTCTATACCCAACACTTTGCATTTACTCACAATATGCAGGGCTTCTTTAAACAGGCCAAACTTTACGAGGGTGTCAATAAATAAATTACACGTATGTGAATTCAGAGCACGCCCATTAACTTCCATTGACAAGAAAATGTCCATCACATCGTGAGATTTACCAGTGTCACACAATGACTTAATAAGGGCATCAAATGTGATGTTATCAGGAGTCAGCTGTAATGAAAGCATGGAAACCAACAGATCCTTTGCCTTCTCAGTCTTATTCATTTTGCAAAAGCTTTGTATCAAAGCATTGAATGAATATGAATCAGGGCTGATTCCTTCAGCTTGCATATTTCTAAATAGTGACATAGACCTAGAAGTATCCCCAACCATGCACAAAGCACGAATCAAAATGTTGTAAGTGACATTATTAGGATTAACACCCCACTCCTTCATTTCAGCAAAACAATCAAACGCATCCTCAATCTTGTTTGCCCGGCAGAGACCATCAATCATTGAACAAAAAGTGTAAATATCAGGTTTCAACCCATGTCGCAGGAGCATCACCAATAATTCGCAAGCCCGGCTTATTTTTCCGGCTTTGAAACACCCATCCAGTAATGTATTAAAAGTAGCAAGGTTAGGTCTGATGCCTTTTTCTTGCATTCCTAGGAACATATCTAGAGCCTCTTCGGTCATTCTAGCTTTCAGTAAACAATCAATAACCATATTGTATGAGTTCACGTTCGATACTAACCCAGCTTGGAATAACTTTAGCAAATATCGGCTCCCTTCTCTATGATTTCCTTCTTGCAATAGAGTCCCAATAAGGGCAAGATAAGAATCAAATGATAGATTTAAACCTAGTTCTGAAAAAGTATTCACTATTTCACAGGTCTCATGAACATTCAGTTTCTTAATTATACAAGTTATCGCGATATTAAAAACAGAAGTATCAGGCAGATAGCCTCTCCCCCTAAATTTTCTCAAAAATGAAACAGCCTCTTCGGCCATAGACTCATTCGACAGGCAGTAAAGTATAGTATCGCAAGCTACTTTCGGTAAAACTAAGGTTCTCTCTACAAATCCAGATAACAAGTCAAACGCCTTATTCGGACCTAGACAACGAAACACCCCATGAACCAATGACCTATATGTTGCATCACTAGGAACCACTTTCTTAACCCTCATTGTCTCCAAAACTCTTAAGGCATCATCCACTCTATTGGCATTACAGTATCCATCAATTAGTATTGTATATGTAAAGACATTTGGCATATAACCCATATTCGTCATCTGTTTTACCAAACGGAGTGCCTCATCAACCACTCCAGCCTTGCAAACCCCATGAATAAGGATATTATAGGTAAACCTATCAGGTTTACAGCCATCAGCAGGCATTTGCTGGAACTTCAAATAAGCCAAGTCCAGCGAATTCGACTTGATCAAAGCGTCAAGCACAGCATTATACAACCTAGTTGTAGGATTAAGACCCAAAAATGAAATTTGTCCAAAAATATCAACACAATACTTTGCTAAGCCTAATCTACCCCAACTACCAATCAAAATGCATACAAAGTCCTCAGTAATTTTATACCCAGAAGTTCTAATATCCTCAACCAATTCAGCAGACAACAAAACTGGACCTTTTCTATGTAAATTATTAGCTAAAACATCCCGAATTCGTTTGTTCTTCTCAAATAATGGAGTAATATTCAAAACCCAGATGTAAAACCTTATCAAATATAATGGATTTTCTTGATTTTGCAAAATGCTAACTACAGACTGAGGGGTCAAATTCACCCTCCCAGCCTTTAACTCATGGTTAAGCAACAAATGCCAGTCTTTTCTCAACAAAATTTGAGAAAGTGTTTTGTGATCAATCAATTTATTGCAAAATTCGTGTCGAGGATGATAATTTAAGGTGGAATTGTTGAAATGAAGATTGGATGGTGACTTACCTCTCAAGTTTTGAGATTGAATTTTCCGAGTAATTGATTTAGGATTTGAATGGTTTTGTTGTGTAAAGGGTTTTGGCTGATTAGAACGAGTTTTATAGGCATGAGAAGCCCTGGATGATAAAGTTGAAAAGCCTCTCATATCTCTTCATGACCGAGCAGAAGCAGAAGCGATTACAAGAACCAGAGATTCACTAAAATCAGATATGCGGCTTCTTCGACATGATTGGCGGTTGCTTTTAGTTCTTGAAAGACTTGAGTAGTCGAGGGTTTAGCAAGGTGAAGGGCCGAGGAAGCTATGGGTTTAGCCTTATTAGGAGTTTTACAAATTTATACTTCAGACCGTGTTTTGTAAAAACGGTTCTTACAAGTATAGTTTAATTCTAAGTATAAAAAAATCGTCTTTACAAAATATGGTCTTTCAAGAGAGCACTTGTTATGAGTTAGGAGTAAGGATGGCAACGGGTCAACTTTGGACCGGTCACAGTGGACTCGATTCAAATTTTTTTTTTTTGGAATGAGTTACGTACCCTATAATGATAATCACAACCTCTATTTTTTAGATTAAAATTGTTATTATGGGTAAAAATGACGTTAAATATTTTTTTTTATTTTTTTAAATTATGTGTTTTAATTTTAATTTTTTAAAAAACGAGGACCCATGATTATTACAACATTTTATGGGCGTCAATGAATTAAAATTTTATAATGCCAACAATTTGAATGAAAACAAAAACATTACAATATTCATGGGTGTTAATGAATTAAACAGTGAATTAAATATTAAAATGGTGAATCAAATGTTAAAATAGCGAATTAAACAAAAACTGAATGCTATCATGTGGAAAAAACTTACAAAATGATAAATTAAACGGAATTTTACAAGAACTTAACGAAAAATGCTACGGCAATTAGATAGTGCATAAGCTGGATACTACCGTGTTGAATTTTCTTTAAAAATTGCTACCACCGGCATTTCATAGAAGTTGGATGCTACCATGTGGAATTTCACTTTATTTTTTTAAGGATCATTTACCAACCACAGCCTTAAAGTTTGCTCAATTTCAAATAAGCAGCCTCAAACTTCGTTTTTTATCAACAACAGCCTTCAACTTAGAAAGACATCGATACAGCCACTTCACCGGATGACCTGCTAATTGACCGTTGACCATGCTCAATGACCTTTGCATGCTCAATGACCTTTGACTTTCCATTAATTTCATTAACCAAACCTAATTACCTAATTATCCCTAATTAAACCCTTCTTCTCCAACCTCTCTCTAACCCACTCCAATCACCTCCATTCTCCCACTTTATTAACACCACCACCACCACCACCACCACCACCACCACCACCACCATCAAAACCAAAAAAGATAAAATATGACAACAAATCTCTCACCATTAAACCCTTCTTCTCCAACTTCTCTCTAACCCATTACCCACGCCAATTACCTCCATTCTCCCACTTCATCAACACCACCACAACACTATTAAAACCCCCTCTTTAATAACAACCCCATTAAAAACCCCCTTCTTTCTTCTATATTTGATTAACCCCTTATCTTCTTCAACTCACAATTAAGTGAAAATCCATAAATTATCCCTCATTTTTTCATTTTCAGCACAAAAATTCAGAAAAAATCATCAATAAAAAGACAAAAATTCACAAAAATTAACTTTTTTGATAAAAATTTGTCCATATAAATGAGTGACAAATAAGCAGTTTGATTCTTCAATTCAAAAGTTTTCTGAGCCTACATTCAAAAAGTAAAATCAATTACTAAATTCAATCAAAGATTTAATCAAACCAAAAAACAAAATAAAAGGATGAAGAACCTACATTAAGGATCCAGTTGACGGCATGAACACGAAAATCCTTGAGATAAGGAAGATAATTGTACAAAAAATCAGGGGAATTTCTTTCTTTATAGACCAATATTTGTATATAATCATCATTATCATCATTTAGCGAGTGAAGATGAGGATTGATGATCAAATTAGACAAACTGGGTTTGGGATTAGTTTGATTTTTATCAATTAAGTAAGATTTATCTTCTTAACAAAGAAGATTAGGAACAGAAGAGAGTTTAGGATTTGAATCTGCCATTGTAATTGTAATTGTAAGAATTGTATAATTTTTTGGAAAATTGAAGAATTTAAGTGTAGTAGACGAAGATAAATAGGGAAATATTGAAGAAAAAAAGTGAAAAAATGAGGAAAGTTTGGAGAATAATGGATGAATGAATTGAGTAGAAGAATGCATTTTAATGGTGAGTTGAAGAAGACAAGGTAAAAAAGAAGGGGCATTTAATGGGGATGTTATTAAAAGAGGGGTTTTAATGGTGATTGTGATGATGGTGGTGGTGTTGATGAACTGGGAAAATGGAGGTGATTGGAGTGGGTTAGAGAGAGGTTGGAGAAGAAAGGTTTAATTAGGGATAATTAGGTAATTAAGTTTGGTTAATGAAATTAAGGGAAAGTCAAAGGTCATTGAGCATGGTCAATGGTCAACTAGCAGGTCATCCGGTGAAGTGCTGTATCGATGTCGTGTTTTCTAAGTTGAAGGCTGTTATTGGAAAAAAAAAACGAAGTTTGAGGCTGTTTATTTGAAATTGAGCAAACTTTAAGGCTGTTGTTGATAAATGATCCTTTTTTTTAAAAAAAGAGTACAGATTCGAGTCTCTGATACGTTGGTTCAATCAGTCAAGACTTAGATCCGATTCTATTTATCCCACGGATCTTGTAGCGATAGATACTAAAATTTAATTAATATTATATATACATATATGTGTGTGTGTGTGTGTGTGTATATGTGTGTGTGTGTGTGTGTGTATATGTGTGTGTGTGTGTGTGTGTATATATATATATATATATATATATATATATATATATATATATATATATATATATATATATATATATATATATATATATATATATATATATATATATATATATATATATATATATATATATATATATATATATTGCAAATTAGGAAGAATATATTAAGATGAAAAATAAACACCACACCGACACTTGGAACACCAAAACCCGTCGGCATAAAAAACCCCGCGAGGGGAAAAAGCCATTAGAAAGAGGAGTCAAGGGCCGGGCCACCCACAACAGCGCATAGGGGTTGGGCTATGCATGAAAAAAGAAAGAGCTACAACCTACATCACCATACAGTACCATACACCCAATCACCAAAAAACATAAAACACAATACAAAATACAACATATTACAACCTAGAACAACTCAAATCGGGTATGTCGTGGCGTTGAAGGAAGGCATGTCAAGTCCAAGTAGCTCTTTCGCCCATGTACCAACTCGAATCTTCAGCGTGTAGAACAAGTGATCACCATCCAGAGTACCAGCTTGAAATCTGATCCTGTTCCTTTCGTACCATATCGACCACAAAACACATCCAAAAATGAGGTTCCACAACTTTCCTCTTCTACGACTAGGGGCCAAGCATCTCCAAGCCAAAGCGAACTGAGCACAGTGATTAGGAAGCACGCCATGTATACTCCACCATTTGAGTACCTTCATCCACAAAGACCATGAAACTATTAATTAAGATCATTGTTATTAAAACACGATTCTGATCTACGATTTTATAATACAAAAACAAGTGAGCGATTCAAATCGTAGGTAAAGTTGGTAGAATCTTATGATTCTAAACAAAATAAAATTTATAGAGTAGAATTATAACACGATTCTACGATACTACAAATTAACGATTCGATTCTACAAATTTTGTTCGTAATTTAAAAATTTTCTCATGTACCACCTTTAATTAATTTTTCTTATGATTTAACTATCCATCATCATAATTTTTGAAATATTAATTTCTTCATCAGTAAGATTTAAACTAATTATTAACTAGTTTTCTATTTCATAAATAAAAATGAAGTGAGTGAAACTTTAATTCATAAAATTTAACTTGTGAGATGAATAATCATGACTGGATAGCAAATTTAAGTTTCTTGTAGAATCTTACAATCCTACGATTCGATTCTACAAGGTTGCACGATTCCAATTAGAATCCCGATTTTAACAACATTGATTAAGATCTAAAATGCAGGCCCGGCCCATACCAGGAGCACCTTGAGCAATGACTCAGGGCCCCGGTATTTTGGGGGCCCAATTTCTTAAAAAAAGTCATTTAACTACTCAAATTACCATTACCATATTACTACTCCCTCCGGTCCAGTTTACTAATCCCATTTGACTGGGCACGAATTTTAAGATAGTAGTGGGGTTCATGTAAAAGGTGGTAGTTGGGTATTTTAATTGATTAAATTAATTGTAAAGGTGGTAGTTGGGTATTGGAAATTGGAAAAGTGGAGGTATTTAAGTAAAAAAAGGATATCCAAAAAAGGAAATGGGACAAGTAAAGAGGAATTGCCAAAAAAGAAAATGGAACTAGTAAACTGGACCGGAGGGAGTAATATCTAAACATAGCATGTCATCATTTCCGAAAATTACCATTATCATTTCCCAAAAAAAAATCCTATTTTAATTGCTCAAATTAATTTTACCTCCTCTTGTTTTCATTTCCCATAAAAAGTCATTTAACTTCCAAATTAAACTTTCTTTCTTTTTATTTTTTTTTTCTGCTATTGAGATAAATTTTTCTTAACTACTCACCTTCTCCATCTTCTCTAAAATTACATTTTTCTCAAAGTTACAAAGAAGTGAAGAACTCAAGATATAACCAATGAATGTGAACTAGTAAAGGTATTGCTCATCTCTTCTTTATGAATTTATTTATCTTTTTCTTGTTTATCAAATTTCTGAATTTCTAGATGGGAAATTGATAGAGATTGGACTTTTAACTATTTGTAAAATTTCTGAAATTTTTGTTGTTTCTAAAATGTAAAATCTTTTAATTGCATGTAAAATGAAAATTTTCTTAATTTAAAATGTGAGCACAAGAAATTATTTGTAGAATTTCTGAAATTAGAGTGGAGATTGGCGGAAATTAGAGTAAAGTAGAGTGCTTTAGTAACAAATTTGGCTGGGTAGGTATTTGCAATTAGGGCTGGGTGAAAATTTTTGTCTAGGAAATTGTCTAATGAGACTGGTAATTGGGTTGCTAATGTCGATTAGGGCTGGGTGGAAAATGTCCATTAGTAATTGTTGATTTTGGAAATTTTTGTTTGTTAGTTTATTATTTTTAAATTTTGTCATTTGAAAATAGTAATAATGATATTAAAAATGATATTATTGACAATTTTTTTGTATAATTGTCGATTGCAGGAGCAAGATTAAATTCTAATATTATTTTTATAATTTTTAAGGGCCTATATTTTATTTTCGCTCAGGGCCTCCAAAATATCGGTGACGACCCTGCTAAAATGCATCCAACTATAATACAAACTATAAATATCCTTAAAATATCAATCGGGTTCAACAATGAATCTTACCTAAACAAAAGCATTTTCATAACATTTTCTTTAAGTTAAATATGGTATCTTATATATTCTAAAAAATATGATACATGATTTTTTAAAATATTGGTATATTGGTATATTTAACTAATATTGCAATATCATATTTCCCTAATCCGCTTCTATAACATAGTATAATTTAAATGTTAATTATGATATTCTATATATTCTAAAAATTATCAGATATCGGATTATTTTTTTTTAAATATTGGTATAGTTACTAATATTGCAACATCTTATTTACCTAATAAGCATCTATTACAGAATAAATTTATATGATAGAGTATAACATTATTTTTAAGGAAAAATTACCCAGAATAATACGACTTTTCACTGATTTTCCAAGAATAATACGAACTTTCAATTAACCACCAATAATACGAACTTTGACATGCATTTTCCGCTGGCATACATGACCTGTTTATAACCGGTAGTACATGTCTTTTTTTGACCGTTACTCAGCAGGTTTCAACCGGTAGTACGAACTTTCAATTAACCACCAATAATACGAGATGAAACCTGCTGAGCAACGGTCAAAAAAAGAACTGTACTACTGGTTATAAACATGTCATGTATGCTAGCGGAAAATGCATGTCAAAGTTCGTATTATTGGTGGTTAATTAAAAGTTCGTATTATTCTTGAGAAATCAGTGAAAGGTCGTATTATTCTGGGTAATTTTTCCTATTTTTAATTAAATGTTATAATTTAAAAAATGACAAATTAATATGTATATTATAAACATACATTAATTCTATTATTTTAAATTTTTTATGTATTAATTCTAAAAATTCCGTGCATGCACCGGTTTTTATACTAGTGTACTTAATTAACAAAGTAAATTAGTAGACCATAATTAATACTCCATTTTTAAAATTTCATAGACAAACCTTTTTTTTATAATAAAAACAAACATCCAATTTTGTGATTATTAGTATGTGAGTTTTTGTTTCAGACAAATTGTACCCTACGTAATTATGGCATTCACCCATGTGTAAAAGCATTTAAATGTCTTTCACTCCCAACACTCCACTTGAATATATTTTGAACTATATATTCGATTGTTATATTATAAACTAGCTTGAATTCCGTGCGTGCCAAGCACGTAAAATTTAAAAAAATTAAATAATTTCTCAAACATTAACAAATTTTATTTAAATTATCATGATATTCATTTGTTATTTGTTAACTATAATAAATATAGAGAAAATAATATTTGACGTTTAAGAGAAATTAAACGATCAATTTACATTTTCTTATGCTCGTAATATGAATATATTTTTTATGTTAAATATAATTGTAGTAACGTTTTATTTTAAATAAAGTAAATTTTTATGTCAAATATTTGTAACTGTCTTTCTTTTGCATTATTCTCTTACTTGAATTATTCCTTTGATTCTCATTCTTTATATGTGATTAACATTTAATGGGTCAAATTTTACTTTGATATTGTTTGACCAGTTTTTTATTGCAATAGAATTGAAAGTATTTTTGAGGGAAAACAATCAATATGAGAGTGACATGTGTCCTTTCTAAATAATGGATTTAGTATATAGTATAGAAGATTTAAATAAACTTAGCTAGAAAAAAGTGCAACAATATTAAAATATATCTCTTTTATATAAAATTCAGAGGGATAAGAACCTAATTACGAAACAAAAGGAAAGAGTGTTGTACATATAATTCTACACTTGATTTCAACATATATCTCAGAGATGACACATTTGATTTTTGTGCACAAATTGCTCGCACTTCTTCAATGGAAGAGACTATGTGAACAACTTTCAAGTGGTGTTGTCTTCATGAATCGTATTGGAGATTCGTAATTGTGCTCATCCCACATCCTTTATGAATATGAGTAAATACTTATTATAATCATATACATTTCTACTTGAATCATACAGGACGATTAATTTTGCATTATTTGATATGATGATGTAGTAGTCATTGTCCATTTTGTGGATCTCCAAGATATTGTGGTACCTCCGTATATATACATATCTATTTTGTGATTTGGCTTTATGTGGCATTGATAAGTATCTAGTATCCGCATATCCGACAAAAGTGGAATCTAGCTTTGATTGACAAAAACAATCAAGATCTTTAGTTCGTTGTATGTAGGGGCGAAGCCAGGAATATATAATAGGGGGCCATAATAATACAATAATTAAAAATATACTCCCTCTTATTCTTCCAATTAGTCTTATTTGACTTTTCACCAATTTTTATGTGGGTCAAATGGGACCACTTAAAAAGGAGAGAAATGATAATAAGTGAATTGTTAATGATTTTTCATTAGATTTATTGTAATAAGGTAGTGTGAGTAAGGGTAATAAGGTCAAAAATACATACTATGAATAAAATGGGACTGATAGAGTGACTTAACCCTATTTAGAAATGGGGCTAATAGAGAGAATAGGAGGGAGTATTAAATAAGTAAAAGTTCTTACATAAATATAGTTAACTAGTATAAGACCCCGTACAATGCACGGATTTCTTAGTATGAAAATATATAAAAATATAATATCAAAGAAACGTAATAATAAACACATTATATATTAAATATGAAATAATAAATGCTAAAATATATATGGCGTTGTTTATATTATTTGATGCAACAAAATGTTGTAGCCTCTTAAATTATAAAAATATTTAAATTATTTATTTTTAAAAATGGTAAATTTACAGCATCCGATAAAATTTAATCAATAATTTATTTTTTATATCTCAATATAAGCAAGAATAATTAAACATCAACCAATGAAAAATTTTCATGTAGCGAGACTTTTATGAGGATGACATGTATAATTTCTTGTATGATTTTAATTAATGCAAGTGTTTATCAATTATCAATCAATTTGTGCAAATTCGTCTCAGCCAGTAAATATCAGTCAACAAAACAATCAGGCCAAATTTGTCTCAACCAGTAAAAAAGGAAATACAAATGGCAATCATGTTTTAATTGTGCAAATTGATTACATTGCTAAAATCATAGTCAATCATCCTTTAATCTGTGCGAAATTATATTAGGCAATAAATAACAAATAATGCAAAATCTCTACCAATAAACAATTAGCCAATAAAAAAATTACACATGGCAACATTCTGTTAAACTGCCATTTTTATAATTTACATCAAAATTATTAAATTGTATGATTGAATCTCACTCTTTGCGATTTCATTAGCGTAAAATTGTCAATAATAGAACATGTGCAAAAAATATCAATTAATTCTCTTTCTTTAGATATTACTAGAACATCCCATATAAAATCATCTTCTATTTTTTTTCCTAAGCTTAGATTAACAATGTTCATTGAGAAAAATGCACACTCACATGTTGCTCTAGAAACGAGAATAGTGAGAACATGTCAGATCAATCTATCAACAAATGGAAACTTTGTTGATTTTTCTGTTTCAATTGATTTTTGACATAATAATGTTGAGGTAAAGGGCTTTTCACTACATATACTCAGGAACATCAAAGTGAAAATGTTGCAAATCATACCGAAGCTGAAGTTTTTCTTGATCGGAGAAGTCTTCAATATAGTATTTGTTTGCCAAATTGCATAATTAATCAATATAAAAAAACTTGAAAGAAGCTTTGAGTTTTAAAAACGCACTAAGAATCAGAAAATTAATTATATTTTCATCAAATCTATGATCCAATTTTTGTAGTACAGCATTTATTGCCGCAAATTTATGAATACAAATATTAAAAAGCAATAGTCTTGAAAATAATACACAAACTTCCCAATTACAAATTAAAATACAATTAAAACACTAATACACCAATTACAAATAAAACAAAAATCACCCAATTATAAAGTTTCCAATTTCGGTATATTATTTAGGTTATTATTCATGAACACAAACAATAATTTTAACCTAGGGTTATAATTTAGAATTACAAATTACAAAGTAATGTTCTTGAGAATTATAGTTTACAAACCAATAATTCTAATAAAACATACATGAATATAAAATGAATGAAGAATAAAGAAGAAATAATTTAACTTTGACAAATTTCTTGAGCAATAATTCAAATTTTGGCTTGGAGAAATAATTCAACTTTGATTAAATATCATTTCTTGAGCAATAAGAAATAATTCCCAATTTTTTCTAATAATGAAGTTAGAAAAATTAGAGTTAATTGAGTTTCTAAAAATGAATGGAATTTTAAAAGTTGTAGAATTTAGATTAATTTTATTGAGTAAATCAACCGGAAATCAGCATTGAGGACTTGGGCTTGAAAATCGTCTCTCAAGAGACAAACTGCCATATAAATTCTTCTACCCAACGTCTCTATACCCCGTTGACTATAGGAAAAAGGAAATTAAAAGAAATTGTACATTTCTTTTAAAAGAATAAGAGAACACTTTACACAATCATTTTTCAAAAGGATGTACTTCCTCCACCCAAGGACAATTTCACACAACCACTGTACTAATTCAATTGTTAATATCTATAAGTATAATCATCGAAAAATTATAGAAATTGTAAATCAATAATCTTCATATTGCGATGATTTTAACAAGATTTCATATGACTATGTTTTAACCTATAGATTACCGACAATATGAAATTTAAGTGACATTGATAAATAGTGTCAAATTATCCTTAAGTGCAACTAAATAAAAACGGAGAAAATGTATATAAACAAAATTAATGAGAAATTCCAAAGTCAAACACAACCCTCTTTTCCTTGAACGGAAAATCAGATAAACCTAAAAACATTAAAAGAATCCCAAATCGACAACAAGTTTGCTAATAAACTACCAAGAAGAAAATGGGTTGCAAACAAATCACCACAAATTAAAGTTTTGTGTAAGGAATAAGAAAATGTAGAAATTTGAGAAGAAGGGGTTTCAAATGGGTTGCAAGCAAACAAAACAACATTTTCAATGAACTTGAAAATTCAAACTTAAAAGGGTTTCGAATTAGGAAAATCTAAGTTAGAAATCGGATGAAAATCCCAAAATAGTTGAAAATTGATTGTCTCTCTTGACATGATAACCTCAATATTGTTTATTCTAAAATGACTAAATTTTAATGCTGTAGTTGATAAATAATCTTTATTTTATGCAATTTACAATATTTTTTTAGTCAAATATATTTTATAAAATAAGATAAAATGTAAAAAATGGATATTATTTGTAAGTGTCATGGTTTGGAGTGTCAAAGGACACTAATCCTCCATTACTTCTTAGTTGGACACATTATGATGGTATGTGTCATTTGCCTACCCAACATTACTCTGTTGATAGAAAGAGCAATTGATAATCCTTTTCATCATAAATGCTCACAAACACAAACTCCTCCTCATCACCATCATTATCATTTGAAGTGACTTTGTCGATGTCATATTTGGTAATTTGAAGACTATTGTTTGTAAAAGAAAATTTTTATAGCTATTTATTCTAAAATGACTAAACTTTCAAGATTGTAATTGACAAATGATCCTTAAAATATTATTAGTCAAATGATCATTTACCAACTACAATCTTTAAGTTTACTCAATTTCAAATAAACAGCCGCAAATTATGTTTTTTTACCAACTACAGCCTCCAACTTACCAAACATGACATTGAGACAGCCAAAACAACCAAAAAAGGGTAAAAAGAAATAGGGTTAAAATGGGGTGTTTTGGTTGTCTCGATGTCATGTTTGGTAAGTTGAAGACTGTAGTTGGTAAAAAACAAAGTTTGCGACTGTTTATTTGAAATTGAGTAAACTTAGATGCTTTAGTTGGTAAATGATCCTTAGTCAAATGAACTTAACTCGAATAGTGGTTATTTCCTCTCCTTCCCTGTCTTACCATATAATAAAAAATAATAAATAAATAACAATACTATAAGTCTATAACCACCAAATCGGACTAAGTCATAAATCCAACATCTTCATTCTTCAATAATTCCCACACTCATTCACTACCAAAATCCTTCTCATGGCTACCACCACTCAAACCATCTCCTCAGTCGCACTAGTAGTAGGAGTAACCGGCATGGCGGGCCTTAATATAGCTCAAACTCTTAAAAGCCCTGAAACCCAAGGAGGCCCATGGATTGTCTATGGGGCAGCCCGTAGATCCAAGCCCACTTGGTTTCCCTCCTCAGCCGTTGATCATTACATCACTTTCGATGCTTCCAATTACGACGATACAAATGCCACTCTCTCTCCTCTTACCTCAATAATTACCCACGTTTTCTGGGCTGGACTCTACGTGGGCCGGGATGAAGAAGATAATATCGCTGTTAACTCAGCCATGTTATCTAACGTCCTTAAAGTTCTCACATCTGACCCGACCCGGCCCATTAAGCTTCGCCATGTAACCCTTCAAACAGGCACTGCACAATACATGGGCCCAGTTCATTTTATGGCTCCTGAAGAAGCAACCTTATATAATGGGCCTCCGTTTAGTGAGGATATGCCCCGTTTACCATATCGGAATTTTTATTATAATCTTGAAGACGTGGTAAAATCGTACGGATCAAAATTCACTTACACAATACATCGTCCATCAATCATCATAGGTATATTCCTCTGTTCTGTTTTGCTTGCTATAAATTAATAAATGTATTGTGTAATTATTAGGAGTATGTGGGAGTTTTTTTTTTAAGATTTTTTAAATATTATATAATGGAAAATGAAAAAGAAAATTGGTTTTTTTAGATGATTGGGAATATAATTAAGATTAAATAATGGTAGGTATAAAAGTTAATAACGTATATAGTAGGATAAAAATAGGAGTAGGTGAAACTTTAAATGATTGATTTTTTACTAAAAATGGAAAATGTAGCAAATAATATGAAACTTCCAAAAATAGAAAATGTAGCGAGTATTATAAAACGGATGAAGTATTAGATTAGTTCATCTTGTACAGTTATACCAAACCATCTCATTATAAAATGAGTCTATATAATTAGTTTATTTCTCTAATTAATAATTACTTTCATACTATAGGTACATGGGTAAGAGATAATATTTTTTTTTTGTTTTTGAGAAATGGGTAAGAGATAATATGATCACTATGAAACGTCAAATTCAAGAATTTGTGTTATTAAATAAATTATTTTATAATAAATTTTTAAAAGAAATAGTCTCATGGCATGAGCATCGTTGCCCATGCACATTTTTCTCATTTATCATTTTTAAACAAAAAATAATTACTTGTATACATTAAATCTATATGAGTCAGTCTAATAGAATTAAACTCATCACAAAAGCGTCTTATTTTAAAGTTTGTGATACTCAATTACTCCCTTCGAATCATTTTAGATCTCCCATTTGCGTTTTCACGGTTACTAAGGGTGGTGTAGGGTCCATTAAAAAAGGTGGTAGTTGAGTATTTTAATTGATTAAATTAATTGTAAAGACGGTAGTTGGGTATTAAGAATTGAAAAAGTGGGGATATTTAGGTAAAAAAAATAGATAAAAAAGAAAATAACATAATTAATACTATGATTTTGCCAAATAAAAAAATAAGACATCTAAACTGATTCGGAGGAAGTATTAACACAAGGGGCCCTTATTCTAATAATTTTGTTTGTATTATTACTGTGCATAGGTGCATCATCAAGGAGTGTGTACAATTCGCTGTTAACATTAGCGGTTTATGCTGAAATATGCAAGTACGAAAACGCACCGTTTCGGTACCCAGGGAATAAGTACACGTGGGAACATTTTTGCGACATGACTGATACGAGGATATTAGCGGACCAACATATTTGGGGTGCAACGACGGAGAAAGCCAAAAACCAGGCCTTTAATTGTACAAACGGCGACGTTTTTAGTTGGAAGAAGATGTGGATTGTTTTATGTGAGGAATTTAAGGTTAAATATGAGCCGTTTGATGATGATGATGATGAAGAAAAGTTGTTTGATCTAGTGGAGGAGATGAAAGATAAGGGGCAAGTATGGGATAAGATAGTGGAAAATAAAGGGTTGATTAAGACACGAATGGAGGAGATAAGTTGTTTTGGTGCATTTCAAAATGTGGTAAGGTTTAATTTTCAAATGGTAAGTAGTATGAATAAAAGTAAGGAGTTTGGGTTTTTGGGATTTGTTGATAGCTTTAAAAGTGTGAGATTTTGGATTGGTAGGCTTAGGGAGTTGAATATTATACCTTAATTGTATAATTATTAGGTTTGGAATTAATTTTTACATATTTGGAATGAATTTTAATTAACAATTATTTGCTCTCTTTTTAGCATATTGTCTCTTTTTAACATCTTTTCAATAAGTAATGATTTGATCAAGTTGGATCACTTATATGCTTATTGACACTTTTTTTAAATTTGAGACATGTGTTGTACACTAAATATTATTTTTAAAATTTTTAAAAAAAATTGTACGATTAAAAAATCATAAGAAAATACTCCCTCCGTTCCTGTGAGATAGTAGCAAAGAGAAAAATGGTGAGAATTAAGAATGTGGTAATAAATGAAGAGAGAGAATGAATTGTGTGGATGAAATTAAAAGAGAATTAAAATGAATGGATGAGATTAAAAAAAAGTGATGAGCTATAGTCCAAAATAAAAATGCTGCAATTTAAGTGGGACGGACAAAAATAGGTCGGAGGGAGTAAATGTATAGAAAATATGCAAATATGCAAATATAAGTAGAATATAGATGTAGTTGTTACAATGTAATATTTATTGCATTAGTGAGACATTACTCATAATTTGACTATGTATTTAATGGATCATTTTAAAGTTGAAGTGATCCTTTAAATTTGGAGTGATCAACTTAAGGCTATAAAAGTAGGGATGACAATTTAGTCAAAACTCGCCATTGACCCGACTTGATGAATCCGATTTAAGCCCGAGAAAAATAATATTCGACTCCGAATTTAATTATATATTGTCTGAGTTAGATTCAAAGAAGGGTCGGAGTTGAACCTAAAAAAAAAATTCGATACTTCGACCCAAGATCCGACTCTGATTCGAATCCGACTTGACCCAAACTGGTACCCGACTTCGAATTGAATATAATTATAATACTCAATGTTTTAAAGTCAATGTTTTTTCTTGTTTTATAATTGAATATTAAAACAGAGATCAGGTGAATTATATTCAAGGTTGTTAAAAGCGTAAGTTTAACTCAAATTGAAAATAACTTTCAAAATCGAATCGTAAATTCGAATCGCAAAATCATAAGAGAACCACAATTATGCTTAGAGAAAGGATCGAAAAAGAATGGTCCTTTACAAAAGGAAAGAACCGAACAACAAAGGGTGTTTCTGCGAAGAAACTTGAATTGATGTCACTGCTTGAGAATCACCTGAGGAGGTAGTGATGAGGAAACTGGACCGCCTTGTTGTAAATAGCGAACGGTTTTGTCTGCAGCTTATGCCTGCACACAAGTTAGCCTAACCCGGGATGTGATCTCCCGGAAGGGCACTCCGACGCTCAAGTCCGATAACGGAAATAATAATAATATAATTGACAAATGAAAATCGGGATTGTAATGGTTATGAGGGATAATGATTTTGGATGAACAGGGAGATCACTGTGTTTGTGAGTAAGTATATTGCAATGAATCAGTGGGAGATTGCTTAGTTAGATGGAGAATGAATAAGAAGTTACCCATTTTATACCTGAAGAATGAGTATTTTTAGGAGATAATGGGATAATGGGAGATAATGGGATAATGGGAGATAATGGGATAATGGTGTCTATTTTTAGAATATGGGTAGTTATATGCTTGGTGATCAAGTAAGGTAGTTTTCAGATAATAAAAAGGGCACATATGACAATAACAATAATAAATTAATTAAATAAATAACATAAATAAATGCTACCATGACATTTAGCCCCACGCATGAAGGAAGATGTAGAGCCCCAACGATGCGAAATATCTTGCTTTGTGCGGAAGATGAATCATGAACTGTAGATCAAGAAAAGAGAAGCCCCAAGCATCTTCTTATTCCGCAGAATTTGGGCTAAACAAGCCGCGACTTCTCGATGAGTCCATGCTTGGTTGAAGCCCCATGAATAATAATTATTTAGCCTTAGAGCCCAATAAGATAATTCGGTATTTGAGCGTGACATAATGATATAGCCCAGCAGTCAATCACTTGGGACTTAGATAAGGAATCATTTTATGTGAATCCTTCGAAGATGAATATTGATCGGACATAGGTCCGCATTGATGAATATAGATCGGACATAGGTCCGCATTGCTGAATATAGATCGAACACAGGTCCGTATTGCTGAATATTAATCGGACATAGGTCCGCATTGCCCAGCCGTCAATCACCCGGGACTTAGATAAGGAATCAAACTAGGTGAATCCTTTGAACATTAATGAATACTGAATATTGAATACTAAATATTGAATATTGAATATCGAATATTGAATACTGATTGGTTGCCAAGTACGTCTGGCAAGCTGTTAGTGTTGAAACATCAAGTACGTCTGATGTTTAGACTGACTGATCGATAATAATGGACTGTAAATGTTTAAATGATTCTTTGAAATGCTGCCAAGTACGTCTGACAAGTGATTTTAATGAACTCTAGAGAATAATATGTCAAGTACGTCTGACATATCTAGATCAATAATGGTTCTCAAAAAATTTCTTGCATTAAATAAAAATGCAATCTGAAAGTACGGAAAACACTGATACTATGACCGATGATATTAGTCCAAGTTATCAAACTAGGTGACATTCGCAAAGATTCCACTTTCAAACAAGGTGAAAGTTTAATAATGAAGATGAATACTAAGAAAATATCGCCCAAAATCAATCATTTTAGGACTTAAATAATAATATGACTTTCAAACTAAGTGAAAGCTTTGTGATTCCATAATATGATAAATAAAGTCCAAGTTGCGGAACTTCAATAATAATGATAATGGTGAAGTATTGAATTCCCACGTAGAAATAATATAACATTCTTCCAATCTGTGTCGATATCGTACTTGATCATCACTGACTGATCATTGACCCATAAATACAATTAAACAATCACCCGATATGCGTTTAATAAAAGCAAGAATAACCATATGATCATCATCTGATTAATATAATACATTCTTCACTTGGCAATCTCATTAGAAGGCGATGGTAATGATTTTTCTCGAAGTATCGCGTCACCAAAGATCGTTCTTTCACATGTGGATGGTTTTAACCATTATCAGATCATACCTAGATCCAGCCAATACAGTCGTCACTGTAGGTGTATTCCGGGGATCCGATGTAGATAGTTTGAACCATAATCAGATCGTACCCGGATCCAACCAATGCAGTCGTCACTGTAGGTTGTTTTCCAGGGATCCGATGTAAATAATTTGAATCACTGCTAAATCGCACTCGAATCTAACCAATACATCGAATTGGGCAATATGTGGACTAATTTCTTTAGACCGAAACCACTTAGCTGAAGCTAGTTTGGAAACTTTCTACGGGTCATCTAATCCTTTAGATAGTACATCAAACCGAACTTTAAAACAAGGACTAAAATTTTTAGTCAGTTAAAATTGGTTTGAAAACATTCTACGGATCTAATAACCCTTTAAGAAATTGCATCAAACCAAACTCCAATATTCGTTGTTAATCTTTCGTAGCCAACATCACATACGAAGTTATATTATGGTCGACATTCACTTTATTACCAATAAAGAGAGTGGATTACCGCACACCATATTTTCCTTGCGCCCATTTCTTAATAGGTCATCATAAGAAACCAAATAACACTACGTCAAAAAGCCCAATTAAACTAATTATCATGATTAATGGGCCCAACATAGAATATTGGCACTAATTACATGTGATAACCGCCATTTTATTTCTCTTAAAATTTCTTAACACTAGAAATTAATAGTTTTCTCAAAATTGTACTTTATTGAGAGAAATTTTGCAAATCATCAAAAGGATTGAAGTGCGGTTTTCGCTTCATGAACCAATTTAATTACACATCAAAATGGCTTCAACACTTGATGTATTCATACGATTTACACCAAAAGGATTTAGGTGGTTTTCATTTTTCTGAATATTTATTTGGTGGATAATTTTGCTTACGGAAGAGAAATGGTAAGCCGATTTGCTTGGAAATAGGAGTAGATTTCTTTTTAATAATTTTTTTTTTTACAATTTTGAGTTTGCACACGACTTTTATGTTCATAATCCCCACAGACGGCGCCAAACTGTTTCTGCGAAGAAACTTGAATTGATGTCACTGCTTGAGAATCACCTGAGGAGGTAGTGATGAGGAAACTAGATCGCCTTGTTGCAAATAGCGAACGGTTTTGTCTGCAGCTTATGCCGGCACACAAGTTAGCCTAACCCGGGATGTGATCTCCCGGAAGGGCACTCCGACGCTCAAGTCCAATAACGGAAATAATAATAATATAATTGACAAATGAAAATCGGGATTGTAATGGTTATGAGGGATAATGATTTTGGATGAACACGGAGATCACTGTGTTTGTGAGTAAGTATATTGCAATGAATTAGTGGGAGATTGCTTAGTTAGATGGAGAATGAATAAGAAGTTACCCATTTTATACCTGAAGAATGAGTATTTTTAGGAGATAGTGGGATAATGGGAGATAATGGGATAATGGGAGATAATGGGATAATGGTGTCTATTTTTAGAATATGGGTAGTTATATGCTTGGTGATCAAGTAAGGTAGTTTTCAGATAATAAAAAGGGCACATATGACAATAACAATAATAAATTAATTAAATAAATAACATAAATAAATGCTACCATGACAAAGGGAAAACTGAAAAGGGTTGTACTTGTAGCAAGCAGTTGTCATCTAACATTCTAATAAGTAATAGCAAATATGCTTAGCCTAGGATAATTATATCTCAAAAAAAGCGTAGGATAATTAAGGTTAAATAAAACATATAACTAGGAATAGCAGTTAAATTAAAATTCAACTCAACTCGAGAAAAAAGGTCCAATTTGAATAAGAGGAAAAACATTTGACGTTGAATATGATAATATAATCCAAAAAATTAGGTATCGTCTTGAATCTGATTCCGATTCTACACTAAATTCGATTTGACCTTGACATCCGAATTTGACTCGTACTTTATTCCAATGTTTATGGGTATAATTTATTTTATATTAAAAAAAAATTATATTTTGAGATTGATAGAGAGTTAGAGATATATTGATGTTCTTATGTAATGCCAAATCTTCTACTTAAAAGATTTTACTAAGTCTAACCATTTAATTAGAGAGTAGGTCATAGACTTATAGTTTGATTAATTTTGATCTATCAAGTATTACAGAAAATAATCATAAAAAGTTTGATTAATGAAGAAAAACTATTTTGAATAATTACTAGTGGTCCAGTAATATCATAAACTAAATCTATCTCTTGCATATAATAAATAAATATTTACGATTTAAACATTATACTTCCTATGTTTTGTAATATGTGCTACATCACGATTATTGGTATTATTAATCGTCCATGCTTATTTTGCACTTTCATTACAACAAATTTAGCATTTTGCGATATTGGATTTAGTGACTTTAAAAAAATGCCACTGATTCATATTTTTAGTGTAATAATTATTGGTTTTTATTTTAAGTTCCACCATAAAGTGATTTAGCGACGACACTTAATTTGGTCTTTAGTGACATATGTAATTGTCACTATAGTCTATAGTGACATTTGTGAGAAATTTCAATAGATCCTATGTCGCAAAAAGCTTTATTGTGATTTTTTAATATGCTACTAAAGGGTCTAATAAATATCACTAAATCCTCTATATACACTAAATAGCGACATTTAAATTAAATGTCGCTAAATATATCCCATTAAAAGCAAATTATGTTGTAGTGTTCATCCGTTCCATGATACTTGCTAATTTGACTTTTTAATACACAATTCAATGTCAATGTGTTAATTTTGATCATTTTTTTTTGATCATTAAAAGCAAATTATGTATTGAACTATGCATATCTTAAAATTATAAAAAATTATATTATGAAAGTATGTAATTAGACGATTCAAACAAGATCCCACTTGATGACATTTTTTTACACATTAGACTCAATATATAAAATAAGTTTGAACGATGAATAAGTGGTTAAGATGATTTTTCCTTATTTAAAAATAAAAATTGGGTACTATTCATAGTTAATTAAACGTTAGGATTATTGTAGGAAAATCAATAAAATATTGATTATTCTAGATTGTTTTTCCTTATTTAAATAATATAATCACAAAATATCTCAAGCATCTTTCTAAGCACATGGTAAAGTAGTCCAATTTTGTGACAAATTATATTATTGTCTTAATATTCCTAAATTTGTAATGTACTATACTTCTTCTGTATGAGATATTTGCATTATTAACACTATTTATTTTATATATTGTGACTAATATGAAAGAAAAAATAATCAAAGTTAGATATTTCACAAATTCTTACTCGAGACCCTCTCTTGTAAAGACGACTTTCAAAAGCCCAGTCCAATTTCTAAATATATATTGTTACAACTTCAAATATAAATTTGGGCTAGACTTTTGATAATTGTCTTTATTTTATTTTATTTTATTTTTTGAATTATTTAATTCCATATTTTCACAATATTAACTTTTTATAATTATTATTTATGTATAATAACAATCATTAAATAACATAGATATTACAACTTTATCATCACTTCCTAGTAACAACAAAATGTCTAAAGCATCTTTCTAAGCACATGTTAAAAGTAGTCCAACTTTGACAAATAATGAATATTATACTCTAAACATTCAAAATCAATACAAACTCCTTTGTGTAGCCTTCAAGTCTTCAACATTATAAAACCTTACCTTCTCTACAATCTAGCAAGTCAACAAATCATCCCACAAAACAACCCAAAAATAATGGAATCACCAACAAAATTCTGTCAAAATATCCCCAAAAACAACCCAAATGATGATCATCTTCCTCCCATTGCAGTTCTAATGGTCCCACTTCCAGCCCAAAGCCATCTAAACCAACTTCTCCACCTCTCTCAAATCATCACCTCCCATGGAATCCCTGTCCATTTTGCAAGTTCATCCACCCACAATACCCAAGCTAAACACCGTCTCCATGGTTGGGACCCACAAAGCTTAAACAAAATCCATTTCCATGATTTTGAACTTCCTCCATTAATGTCCCCTCTACCTTCTACCAACCATGGCTATTCTATCCCTTTTCCTCCCCATTTTTACCCTCTTTTTAAAGCTGCTACCCATTTTCGTGAACCCGTTCGTAATCTCTTACAAAAACTCTCAACCAATTTCGAAAGAATTGTTGTGATTCATGATATCATAATTGCTTCTGTTGTTCAAGATGTTAAAAACATCCCTAATGCTGAATCTTATAGTGTAATACCCATTTCTGCTTTTACTCTGTTTTTTGATTTCTGGGAAACTTTGGATCGAAAACCATTTGATCTAAATCAATCTGATATTCCCAAATGTATCCCCTCCAAAAATGGGTGTACTACCCCTGAAATTGATGAATATGTAGCCACCCAATTCGAGTTTTTAGGGTTAGAATCTGGAAGAATCTACAATACATCTAGGGTAATTGAAGGTAGATATGTAGAATTAATGGAAAAATTAACCCCAAATGATGAAATCAAACACTTCGCTTTAGGACCATTCAATCCTGTTAGATTAGATCAAATCGACTCTAAAATCGACACAAATAGACACCCATGTTTGAAATGGCTGGATGAACAAGAGAATGATTCGGTCATATACATATCTTTTGGATCATCAACATCACTGAAAGATGAACAGATCAGAGAATTAGCAATTGGGTTAGAAAAAAGTGAACAAAAATTTTTATGGGTGCTAAGAAATTGTGATACAGTTGATGTTTTTACAAAAACTGAATCAAAATCTCCACAATTACCAGAAGAATTTGAAGAAAGGATGAAAAACAGAGGGATAATTGTAAGAGATTGGGCACCTCAATTAGAAATATTAGTTCATCCGTCGGTAGGCGGGTTTATGAGTCATTGTGGATGGAATTCGTGCATCGAGAGTATTAGTATGGGGGTAGGCATTGTAGCTTGGCCTATGCATTCGGATCAGCCCAGAAATGCGGTTTTGATAACTGAAATTTTGAAGATTGGTACATTGATTAGGGATTGGGAACAGCGTAATGAGTTGGTTACATCGTGTATGATTGAGAAAGCTGTTAAAGTGTTGATGGATACTGAGGAAGGAGAGAAGATGAGGAAGAGAGCTATGGAATTGGGTAATGATGTTAGAAGATCGGTTGATGAAGGTGGTGTTAGTAATTCTGAAATGAAGTCTTTTATTGATCATATAACTAGATGATCTTGCAGTCTTTCCTTTTTAGTTTGTCCTATTTATTTTGCACCTTTTTCTTTTGGTTATGGCTCTATTTTCTTTCTTTAAATCTCTTCCACTAACTTATTTTCTTCCTTCATCTTAACCATACATTTTTGTCATTTACTTGTTTTTTGTTTTATTCTTCAACCAATTTTCACCCTCCACTAAATATCACCCAATGTCTAGTGGGTGCAAAATCATAAGGACGGAGGGAGTATTATTTATTACTCGCTCCGATTCGTTTCAATTGTGTCATTTGTTTTTCACACTATTTATTAATAATCTTTTAATTTGTATTTTATTTTTAATCTATAAGTTATAATATAGTTATGTGAAATCTTGTTTGATTCATTTCAATGTAAGGATTATTTATTTTAACTTTTTATAATTTTTATTTAATCATAACTAGAGATATTATGAGTCAAAATGTTACCTCGACAAGTGTGAAAAAAAGTAAATGAGACAATTGAAATGAATTAGAGGGAGTATATCCCAATAGAGCCATATATTGATGTATACTTCATACAGCCGGTCTTGGCCGAGACCGTCTCATAATGAGACGCGGCCCAACCCAATGCTTTCTCTATTTGATTCCATAATCTGTGCATTTTTCAATTCTAATCATAAAGGTATCAGTTTTGACCTTAAAAATATCAATTTCAATTTAATCATACCTGTATGAACTACATTAATCATGAAACTAAATGCTATAAAATGAGAATTTAATAAATAAACAATGAAACTGAATACTATGAAAATTGAATACCTGTATGAACAACATTAATCATGAAACTGAATAGTATAAAATGAAAATTGAATAAATTAACAATGAAACTGAATATCTGTATACAAGGTCAAAATTGATATCTTTGAGGTCTAAATTGAAATTTTTCCAAAAAAATAAAAAAAAAACAAAAAACGAAATTTGGAGAGAAAGGCGCGCGCGTGTGTTACACACGCCTAACATTGGGCCGGCCCATCTCTCGTCTCATTATGAGACGGTCTCGGCCAAGTTTTTGTGTACTTCATAGGGATGGCAATTCAGTCCGAATCCGACACTAGTCTGACTCGATCAAATAATCCGATTCGAGTCCGAGGAAAAAATATCATCTGACTCAGACTCTGACTTTACGATCTGAGTCTGAGTTAGAGTTGGACCGGAGTTGGACCTTAATAAAAATCCGACACTCTGACCCGTCTCCGACCTTGAAGGATATCTGACTTTGAATTTGACTTTTACTCCAATATTTTGTTTCCTTTAAAACTTTAGACGTGACTAATTCAAGTTCCCTCTCATACTAACTGTAATTTTTGGTTTTGAAATACTACTTGGTATTTAGATTAATCAATCAGAATATGACAAATAAGATCAAGAGAAATAAAATACGCCAAATCAAAATGCGAGAAGTTTTTGTTAAATTGTAGTCTATGACTATTTCTCTTGTTAAACTTGAATTCAAAGTGCATATTTTTTGTTAAATTGCGTTTGAAAAATATATTTTGTTAATTTTGTATGCTTTAAAATCATTAGTACAATATCACAAAATACTCTTTCATGATAATCCGACTTCGCATTTGACTCCGTTGGAGGTCCGAGAGTCCGAGTCGGGGCAAACTTGGAGTATACATAGTCTGACGAGCATGGAGAGGGAGGCGATACAGAGGGAGGCGGAAAATTAGATTTCAGACATTTTGGTTTTCGGTTTTTAGGAGGGACCTCAATTTTAAATTTTTACTTATTGTTTTGGGCAACAATACTACATATGCGTGGCCCATTATATTATTTTGGTCGACATCGTCACTTACGTGTGGCTCATTATATTATTTTGGGCGACATTATTACTTATGCATGGCCCATAATATTATTTTGGGCGACACAACATGTATATGTCGCCTACAATACAATTTGTGCTTTATTCATTGTTGAGTGACGCCCTAAGTACACTTTGTGCCACACCATGTTATGTGACGCCCACAAATTGATAATTTTGACGCCCAAAACTATTTTTCTTGTAGTGTATAGAAGTTTTTTATTCAAATACAACAAAAGTACTCCCTCTATCCTTTTTAATTTGTATCAAAGAAAAAGAGGGTGGCTTTTAAGGATGTGGTAATAAGTGAAGAGAGAGAAAAAATTGTATGGATGAAATTAAAAGAAAGTGGTGGACCATCATAAAAAAATAAAGAGATATTCTACATGGTAAGCACCAGGCATAGTGAAATTCACAAACTAGCTATTCTTATTTTCGATTCTACATGGTAAGCATCAGGTTAAGGAAAACTAACTGCCGTAGCCATATTAGGTCAAAAACGTTAAAAAAACGTTAAGTTGTGAAATTACTAAATTGCCCTTGTTTATTCTCCATCATCTTCTTCCTTTAACTTCTTCCTTCACTATTAATTCACCTTCCTTCACAATTAATATATCTTTGCAATCACTAAAGATCGAAGCTTAAACCCCTAAAATCAAACCTTGAGCTACTATTAATGTGAAATGTGATATTAATGTGACAAACCCAAATCTTACTGTATATGTTTCTAAGGTGATATTAATGTGACAAACCCAAATCTTACTGTTAATGAGAAAACTAATTTTATAGAACTAATAGTAGCTCAAAGTTTGGGTTTGGGAATCGAACTAATATAAAATTAATAGTAAGATTTGGGAATTTGGTTTGATTTTAGGAATGTGATTCAGTAATCGAACTAATATAAATTTTATAGAAATGTGATACAGTAAGATTTGGTTTGATTTTAGGAATCGAACTAATATAAAATTTATAGAACCAAACTAATATAAAATTAATAGTAAGATTTGGGAATTGAAATGTGATATTAATGTGACAAACCCAAATCTTACTATTAATGAGAAAAACACAATTTTTTGCAAAGATATATTAATAGTAGCTCAAGGTTTAACAATAAAAACTGAAAGAATGAACCGAATCTAGAAGTTTCTAAGGTGAAAACTAGGAATTAGACAAAAATATGATATTAATGTGAAATGTGAGTAAATTGTTGACCATAAATGAAGAAAGAAATGAAAAAATTTACAAGAATAGAATAGTACTACCTTGAATCAGATAAAAGAGTGTGATGGGTTAATTCACTAATTGGGCATTTTTCTGAAATGGGTATGTGCTAATTAGTAATTACAGTAAGATTTGGTTGGATGGAGAAGAAATTAAACAGGAAAAATGGTAGAAAGAGTTGAAGAAGAGAAACGGGAAATTAATGGGCAGAGTGAAGAATGACATGAGCAGCTTAACTGATCAGATTGGAATGAAGATGGGTATGGATGCAAAGGAAGAAGAAGATGATGATGAATTAAGCAAGGGTAAAATTGTAATTTTCATACTTCACGATTTTTAAACGTTTTTTTGTGCAATATAGCTACGGCAGTTAGTTTCCCTTAACCCTGGTGCTTACCATGTAGAATCGAAAACAAGAATAGCTAGTTTGTGAATTTCACTATACCTGGTGCTTACCATGTAGAATATCCCAAAAATAAAAATGATGCAAATTAAGTGGGACAAACTAAAATAAAAAATGTTGTAAATTCAATGGGACGGAGGGAGTGCTAATTGACTAATTAATCAACAAGTATATAAAGACAATAGCAAATAAAATAAATTTTTAATAATCCTAATAAACCTTAAGAAATTAAATAAAATAAAAAAAATATTTAATAATTAGGAACATACCCTTACCATCAAATGGCAATCATACAAAAGAAATTCAGCCTGGTCAACATACATGTAACCAACAATTGGAAATTAAATACAAATACAGGCTAATAATTAAGCATAATAATATACTTAATTATAATAATTAAATAAATAAATTAAGATTTGGCATGTCGTAATTCTGATTAAAATCAATTCATGGCTAATTAAGCATCAGGGCAGCCAGCAGTTATTGCGGTCATTTTGAAGACAACATTGACCAAATTCATCATTGTTTTTTAGAATTTGGTCGCAAAATTGGCCTTCGCAACAATCTTCAATAAGGTATGATGAATTATTAATTGCTTTGAATGGAATTCTGCATACATTTCCTTTGGTTAAGCACTTCCCTTCTGCCGCACGCTCCAATTCTTTGGAATCTACCATTAATCTTTTTTCGGGAACTTCATTCATATGATCATCATTTATTATAACTTCCGTTTCATTTTGCACATTATTTATTATTTCTTCTGGCTTCGGTTCTGCAACATTTAGGGCATTACAACAATTCAACAAAAATCTAATTAATTAGCAGAATTTCTTGTGTGAGATAGTCTCATCGTGAGACGTTCTCCTTATATGGATTGAATAGCCCAACTAATGCAATTATTAGCAGTTGTTAGTTGCTAGCATTTAAGCTTTATATAAAATCATCTACCATCATACAATATACTAATTCAAAAGCACTTTGTGTCATGTGTCATTATTACAATGCATTTTATAAGCATGTTAATGTTGTGTCAAGTGTCACACTTACAATGCAATTTTAAGTGTTTGTAATTGGTGATGACATAAACTCCACAAATTCATGTTAAAATTAATACTCCCTCCATTTTCAAATGTTCTTCCCATTTACTTTTTGTACAGTTTTCAAAGTAAATTTTGAGCCTTAATATTTTTAAATACACATCATAAAAAAATATAAAAAACTATATAATAAAAGTATACATTAAGATGAATCTAACGAGATCTCACATGGATATATGTTACCATCGATACATGTCTTAAAAATCTTAATAAAATTTCTCTTTTCAAAATAGAATATATTAAACGAGAAGAACATTAGAAAATGGAGGGAGTATATGCTATAATCTAACCCATAAATTTATGTATTAAGACTAATTATAAGGTAATTATTTTTTAATTCATCCCTTCATATTTCTTAATGCAGTGTGAGTTTACTAGAGAAAGTGAAAAGTTTGAAAAATAAAGTTATAGAATAATATATAATTAAGAGTAACTTATGCAATCTTATCTTATGAATTCACAACAATTGAGTCATGAAAGATACCCATAGTATGTAATATACAAATAAAACACACATGTAACAACATCATATGGTACGATTGAAGATTTTTCAATTACAACATCAATTGTTATCAAGAACATACGAGTTCACCCATTTCAGTATAACATTTCGAGATTTAATTCCAACATCCAATTTAAGAGGGAATATCTAATCATATTATCTTTTCAAGTGTATCACTTGGGATAACATCATAAGCACTATATGTATTATGATTACATTTAGTATAAAGTTACTAATGCTTAATTGATTATTATCATGCATGTCCAAGAAGTGGTAAAAGGTTATATATGAGGATTTTGCTAAATTTTGTCAAAGCTCCTACATGTTATGAACCCAAACAATCAATATAAAACAAAAGTGAACCCTAACCGTGCAATAGTGCATGGCACGGGTATAACCCTAATAGATACTAATATGTATGCTAGTTGAGTTGGTAGGAATTTTTTATATGTGACAACACTAATTCGATTACAACACTATTTAATTTTGTTTGGCATTTACCAACCATTTTAATTTATATGTGAAGTTTACCTGATGGTATTGTTGATTGTGTTGTGCATTGTTCTCCAATACATGCGATTTCATCGCTTGGTTTTTTCTGCTCGAAATCTGCAATTTTTAGAGCATTACAACAAATAAACACAAATGCAATTAAGATAAATAATATAGCTTTATAATATAACCAACTTTTGAATTTGAAGTATTATTTATTGATAAATATATATTCCTTAAATTATACTCTCTCCTGTTAGAGTAAATAATATTTCCTGCGATGTGAACCATCATATAAAATTTTGGATTTAGTGGTTAATTGACATGGTATCAGAAGCCATCATGACAAGAGGTCACGGATTAGAATCTTAACCATATCTCATCTAAAGTGGAATGTTTAGCACCAGGTATGAGAAGAAACTATCCCAAAGGGCTCTCGTGTGAGGGGGGACGTGTTAGAGCATATGACATAACACCACAGGGCCTCAACCATCAGGTTAAACTTATGGTTGAATAGGTTTCTCGAAACCTTGGTAACCATATTGATGTTATACCATAAGCAATGATCACGAAAATTAAAGAAACCTAATATTTTAGATGATAGATATAGTATTATTTTATTGAATAATAAATTTAATGGAAAAAAGTGAAGATCAAAGTATTAAAAAATTAAGATAAAATTAGTGAAAAAATTATAGGAATCATCATTATTAAAAACTATTTTTAATAAAGTCAGTGAGAATCATGGGGATCATAACCATTAATAAATATCAAAATTAGAAGGAAGAAAGTTAATTAATTCCAAAATTTATAATATAAGTAGAAATTTTATTCAAGGAAAAAAAATAAACAAAATGATCCAAAATCATTAGAAAAATATCATAATTTTATAAATTGCACTGGGTCTTTATAGAATTTGTTAATTTTTGCTCCACCCCTGATTTCAAAACGCCAATTATTAATACTTTCTTTGTTTTTATCTTTATATATATATTTTTTACTTTCTTGATCAAACGAGTTGAAATTTAACCGTTAATATCATCAACATATATCATGAATTATGTGATAAAAATATCATAGATCAATTTGTATTGATGTATAATTCATTTATTTAGAGCTAGTAATGTTCAAACCTGAAGTCCCTGAAATCCTTTAAACAAAATTAAAGATACAACAAAAAAATGGAGGGAGTATACATATAGAAGCATGAAAATTAATGTAGTAAAATAAAATAAAATTTACCTGAAATGATTTTGTTGTATACAGGTTGGCATGCTGTATGTGAGTCGCTTAAGCATTTTCTTTTTTGATCGAATTCAGCTTGTCGACTAAGACCGTGATTGCCTAAATTGATGCCATTAGGAAATTAAGATTGTCATTACCAAATTATACTCGGTATGTTCCGCTCATACAAAATATAAATAGAGTTTCAAATCACCAATCATACAAATTTAACTTTGATTTTGCATAACAATTAACAAGTACTATTACTTTTTTTTTTTTTCATATCATTGTTAGTCTTGGTCAAAAGAATTCAATTTTGATGATTTATATATAAAAACTTAACCTCTCGGTTTCGTTGTTTTCATAAGAAATGTTCTCGATCGGGAGTCAAGAAAACAATATATTCCTTTAAATGACGAATATATTATTTAGGAAAAATTACCTAAAAATAATCCAATTTATTTATGATTTTTTACAATAATCTCAACTATTGATTAATCATGAACAATCCCAACTTTAAGGGGTATTTTCGTAGAGTAAAGTTGATAACCGAATGACTTGCTATAGCACGGGTTTTTTTTTAAAAAAGATAAATTATAATAAAAGGTCGGAAAAAATGTTAAAAAAAAGTTCAAAAAAATTTATGATTTTTTTATTACTTATAATTTTTTATGTAAATTTTTTATAATTTTTCTCTATTTTTATTTTTCTATTTACTTTTTTGGTGAATTACCTACTATAGGAGATCATCGAGTTATCCAAGTTTATTCTAGGCAAATACTCCCTAAAGTTGGGAGTATTCATGGTTATTTAATAAAGGGGATTATTATAGGTAACTCATTAAAAGGTTGGATTATCCTAGATAATTTTTTCTATTATTTATTGAATAACAAATTTTTAGAGCAAGAGTAAAAACCATAAGCATTCAAAAAAATTAAACTTACGTTAGTGAAAAAACCACAATTATTAAAAAAAAGCATAAGAGCATTTAATTAAGCTAGTGAGAAACAGGTGAAGATAAGCAATACAAAACTATATTAAAATAAATTTAGTGAAAAATGTATAGGGGTGATAAGAATTAATAGAATATTAAATTAAAAACGAACAAGGTTTTTAATTATGTCCAGATCAAATTTAATGATGATTAGAGATCTTTAAAATGGAAATAACTTTAACAATTGGAATATATAATTTATTAACAACCCTAAAAAAGAATCATCATCATCATCCTACCCAGTGTATTTCATCCATAGAGAACTATATACAGGGTCTGGGGAGGAAAGGACGGCGGCAACTCATACCCATAAAGGAGAGCACGACCAAAAAGAGTCCCCCGGCTCGATAAAAGATGAAGAGAAGAATAGGCAAGAGAAAAAGAACCCCAGAAGGTACTCATAAGGAATCAGTAATCTAAGACACGGATAAGACGCCTTCAATTACCTCTATCCCTAGTCAGGTCCTTAGAGAGGTTGAATCCTAAGAATTATAATTAAAATTACGGCATAATATAATAAATGCAAAAGTTACCTTTTGGCATGCATGATGCTTCTTGTTCCCTTATGCAATCGAAATATGGCTTCAAGTCAGGTTGTGGATCTTGATCTAGAGGAGGATTTAGATCAGGAAATAAGCAATTGATAAACTCAAATGCAATCAGGAACAAGAGAGCACCAAACATGAATTTATTCATTGATGCCATTTTCTAATTAAAATTATTATTCTATGTTTAATTAATTAACAAAGTGATGAATTATAATTCATTTTTAAGCTTGCTATTTATAATGGTTTCCATATTATAAATCAATTAGTCGGGTACATGTTTTAATTAATTAATTAAATTTAATGGATCATATATATACAAAGTAGTGGTAATCCTCTTACTTAATTAGTTGTTACATAATGTTGATCATGTTTAATTGCCAGCTAAAGTTATTTTTCAACGTCCTAATAAGCTTGTTTGATCACCAACCTGGTCCGCCTAATCTTTCTTGATTATCAACTTAATCAAATTGTTAAAACTTATTAGTTTACTACATAATACCCGTATGATGCATAACTTTATTAATTTTTTTAACTTATTTGTATAAATAAAAAATTAAAAATTTATGGTATTATGTTTTAACCGTTTAAAATTATCATACATTCATTTTTTTGAAAACAACATCCTTTATTCATTTAATAAATAACATTATAAAGATTTTATAAATAATTGAAAAATATGATTTTTTTTAATCTATGAAATGATGTGACTTAAAAATAAAAAATATTAATCAATATGAATAGTATTATAGTCATAATTAAAAGGTTGAAAAGTCAAACAATAACATCATCATTGAGTTTTATTGGCAAAATTTTTATTGAGATAGTGCTATATAAGTACTTTTCAAAAGTGATGAAATCAGCTGTGTTTTGTTTTGTAATAGTTATAGATTCAGGACTTATAATTAGGAGTTTTAATTAGCTATTTTGTTGATCGCCCGAGATTCATAATGCAAATCTTCTCGGTTACTAACATGTAGACTTTGTTGCTTTTAGAAAAAAAATGTATTGCGGTTTCTATTTTTGTTTTAACAGATATTAATATTTTTAAAAAAGATAATATGTTTCTTAATCTAGATTTTAAATTAGTCTTAGAATACATTCTGTTTTGATCCAAAATTGTGGAAACATATCTTTTCATTTGTCGTTTTGTAATTCTTTTCGTTGCATTTATTGTTTCTCTAAAGAATTTTTCTATTTATATGTAACAATTTTAAACATATTAAACTTTATTTATTCTCATTTTAATATTTATTAACGCATTGATTAATCGCGTGCCTAACTACATTCAAAGGCTAAATAAATGTTCTTTGAGTATAACAGTTTGTTGGTTAAAATTTTATATATATATATATATATATATATATATTATATATATATATATATATATATATATATATATATATATATATATATATATATATATATATATATATATATATATATATATATATATATATATATATATATATATATATATATATATATATATATATATATATATATATATATATATATATTGGCAATTAAGTATAGTATATATACCAAGAGGTCCAAAATCAAAACAAGGTCCCAAAATTAACTTGAGACCAAGCAAAAAACACCTTATATATATATGTCATAGTTACTCTTCTATGTAACATAGTTACTTTTACAATTATGTGTTTTTGGTCTAATCGTGACCGTAGCTTTTTTTATTATAGTGAAATCAAGGGTGTAGAATCCTTCTCACCCTTCTCATTTCAACCTTCTTCTCATTGGATCCCTCCCATATATATATATATATATATATATATATATATATATATATATATATATATATATATATATATATATATATATATATTGGCAATTAAGTATAGTATATATACCAAGAGGTCCAAAATCAAAACAAGGTCCCAAAATTAACTTGAGACCAAGCAAAAACACCTTAACATGCAGAGGCCCTACAAGAGCTACCTACTGCAAAAGCAGATTTCTCATTCTATTGTACATCTAGTTGAAACCCTAAAAATGATCTCTCTAGGTATTTGGTTGGGAGTACAAAAGTTTTTATCAAATACAATAAAGTTTATCTGTTTCCAAATCCCATAAATCATCTTAGTCCAGATCATCACAACAGTCTTAGCTCTATCAGTCTTTTTGCCATTTAGCCAATGCATTAGCTCAATTTCTTCTTGGATGTTCCCTGTATCAAGTTAGAAGTTGAGTCTTGCAAATATAAGTTTCCTGATTTCCTGGGCATTTTTGCATTCAAAAAAGAGGTGTTGCATCGATTCATTCTCCTGTTGGCAAACTTCACACTCTAGTGTACAATTCGCCTTCCATTTGCTGATGCGGTCTTTGGTGCCAAGTTTGTTTTGGATTGCCAGCCAGGTAATGAAGATGGCGCTTGGAGAAGCAAGGTTTCTTTTTATAATATTTCTCCAATTCGCAATTGGCATGTCATCAATGAGGAGATTGTATGTTTTCCCTATCGAGAATCTGATGTTGTTGAGGATTGTGTTCCATCCTCCAAGGTGGGTGACAACTTCCCTCTGATTGATGATTTTCTTGAGGCTCCATGAGGCATGAATAGAGACTCCTATCCTGTAAAAATATCTGTTTTTGATGTAGTAGATATGGACCTACTTTACCCACAGATTTTCTTTCCTCTGCTCCAAGTTCCACAAATGTTTCAGAAGAGCAGCTTTGTTCCACTTCTGCATATCCCGGAGATGCATACCCCCTTTGTCGTGAGGAAGGACCATTTTCTCCCAGGCTACTGCGGCTTTCCTTGAGATTCCCTCCTCGCCTGTCCAAATAAAGGATCTGCACACATCTTTAATCATTTTAATAAGCTTTTTGGGTAAGCAGAAGATTTGGGCCCAAAAGTTTTCTACTCCTCGAATGACACTGCGCACCAGCTGGATTCTCCCTGCATAGGACAAAAGCTTTGAAGACCACCAGTGGATTTTGCCAATAATCTTATCAAGCAAGGGCCGGGAATCATTTAGATTAAGCTTTTTGGAATGAAGAGGGACTCCCAGGTATCTGAAGAGAAAGGATCCAACTTCCATTCGCAGGAATTGAATGATCTCAGTTTGGGCTTGCTCAGAGGTGCCTGTTGTATATACATTGCTTTTACTGGGATTCACCTGAAGACCAGAAGCTGCAGAGAATCTATTAAATGTGGCCATCATGACCTTTACAGAGTTACAGTCTCCCCCGCAGAACATAAGCAGATCATCTGCGAACATGAGGTGGGTGAGGTTAACTTTGCTACATCTGGGGTGGAGTTTGTATTGGTTGTTCTTCAAATTACTCATGAGTCTTGACAAGTATTCCATGCCTATAGCAAAAAGGTAGGGAGATAGAGGATATCCTTGTCGGAGCCCTTTCGCTGCTTTGAATGGCTTGAGGGGCACACCATTAACCAGAATGGAGAAGGAGACAGTGGTCATGCAACACATGATCCACTTGATAAACGTAGGAGGAAAGCCCATCTCTTCTATAACATTCTGCAAAAAATTCTAGTCAAGAGAATCGTAGGCTTTCTTAAGATCAACTTTCACCATACAGCTGGGCCTGTTGTTCTTCCTGTTATAACCTTTGATGATTTCTGTGGCTAGGAGGATGTTATCTGAAATTTGTCTCCCCGGCATGAAACCTGATTGAGCAAGGTCCACAACCTTACCAATAAACATTCTGCAGTCTCTGGGTTAGGATTCTGGAGATGATTTTGTAAACCACATTGCAGCAAACAATTGGTCTGTAATCTCCCATATTACTAGCATTAGTCTTCTTAGGAATGAGGGTGAGGGTAGTGCAGTTGATAGGGGGAAGAGGCCTCCGTCATTGAAAAAGTGTTTGACAGCAGTGGTAATGTCATCTTTGATGATGTGCCAAGTAGCCTTAAAGAAAATAAGCATTGAAGCCATCTATACCCGGAGCTTTATTATCATTGATCCCAAACACAGCTTGGCGGATTTCGTCTTCAGAAACCTCATAAATCAGGCAGTTGATATCATCAGCATGAAGTTGGGGCCCCTTACGCATACTCTCCTTGTCGATGTCCCTCAAAGAACTAGCAGCCGTCCCTTGGAGATTTTTATAGAAGCCAACAATTTCCTCTTCAATGTCTTCTTGATTTGCAAGATGATTGCCCTCTGTGTCCCATAATTCATAGATACCATTCACAGCTTGTCTTTCTTTGATGGCGGCGTGGAAATAAGCAGTGCTTTCATCTTCATATTTTATCCAAATGACTCTGGATTTTTGTTGCAGAGCCACGCCATCAATCTTCCTCCAATATCTCAACTTCTGTAGAGCATTTTTTTCATTGACCATAAGAGTACCATTATAAGGATCTTCTTGGAGCCTGGATTGAACTTCATTGAGCTCTTCTTCGTAAAGGCGCAACTTATTTTGAATGCCTTTGAATTCAAGCAAATGAAGCTGCTTGAGGTCTTTCTTTACATTTTGGACTTTCTTCCAAATTTTCTCGCTTCCCGTTCCCGCAGTATCCTTATTCCAAGCCGTTTCAACCACTCTCAAAAAATCCGAATGAACGACAAGGTAGTTCAGGAATTTGAAGGGTTTTTTAGTGCTTGAAGGATTCTGAGTGAGCTTGACCAATAAGGGGCTATGTTCCGAGGTTTTGGCATTATTATAGTGCACCGGGACAGAGGCAAAGAAATTCATCCAAGCAAGATTCCCTATGGCATGATCAATCTTTGAAGTGATTCTCTGCTGTCCTTCTTCTCTATTCGACCAGGAGTGCTGATGCCCAACTTCTTTCAGAGCATGGAGTGACATGTCTTCCATCCAACTGTTCATATCTCCTATTTCATAGGTGGTGGGACGGGTCCCATTTCTATGGTCAACATTATAGATGGCATTGAAGTCTCCGATGAAGAGCATATGATGTTGATTGTTGAGGGTGCACAAATTAGTCCACAAGTCTTTCCGATCAGTAACCGTGTGAAGACCATAGATGAACACAACCCTAAAACATCCATGGTTCTGAGTTTGGGCTTGAACAACTATGAATTGCGTATGTTTCCTGTTAAGATCAACATTGCATTGACTTTTCCTCCAACCAATCCATACTCTCCCTTTTCTATGGTGCTCGTAATTGCTCACCCAACTCCACTCTTTGCCGAATTTCCTCTGAATATTCTCCGCATTCTCTTCCTTTACTTTTGTTTCATCAAACCAACCATCCCTATATAATTTTTTTCCAGATACTTTTTTATCTCCTTTATTTTATATGGGTTGTTTAAACCCCTAATATTCCATGAGAGGAGGTTCAATGATCACTGGAGGGATTTTTAGGGATCCCGCCCCTTTCACTTGTGCTCGCCTGATCATTATTCTCATCAGGTTTCTTGTGCCGCCCTGAATTTTGCCCTGCTGTGCTATTATTAGGTCTCCTAGTTCTTTGCACAGTTGTCCACTCTTTTTCATTTTCCTCGACCTGCTGTTGAGGATCAGTATGCTGTTCAGAATTTTCAGAATCTTCCCTTTTTCTCTCTGTGAAACCTGCTGGATGCACAGGTTGCTGTTGTTCCCTCCTACCCCTTCCTTTGTTACTGCATTTTTGTTCCCCTATTGACTTGTCTTGATCAGTCCCTGAGGAGGTTTGGGGCTGATTTTTCTCCTTGCAAACATGGCCTACCTTGTGGCATTTCGGACAATAGTAGGGGTACCACTCAGGACCGCTAATTGATCAAATTCATTCCCATTACTATCTTTGATTCTAACATGTTTCACAAGAGGCTTGGTGATGTCAACTTCAACCAACACACGAGCATAAGACACACATAATTGCTTTGAGGTGCAATTATCTTCATATAATGGTACCCCAATTGCACTAACAATGCTACTTAAAGACTCTTCACCCCAACAATGCAAAGGCAACTTTGGCAATCTAAACCAAACAGGTATGACTCTTAGGACTTCTCATAGAAATCAAATTTAGTACTCCAGCTTTTAACAATCACAGGTGTTCTCCCCAAAAAGTAAGGTCTAGAGCACAAAATATCCCTAACCTCATTCTCATTCTGGAATTTCAACAAAAAATACCCATCATCATGGGGGTATATGGTCGGCATTGTTATATGGATCCAGTTTTTCCTAATGAAACCTCTAACTACTTATGGGTTTGGTTTTTCACCTACAGCATAGAATACCATTGCTTTCTCCCATTCATTAACAAGTTCCTTAAGATCCAGTGTGTTCAATTCAACAATAGGGCTACCATTATCTAAGCATGGAGGGACATATTTTAGTGTCATACCTTTTTGTGATAGCTTAGGAAGCACTTTATCCTTCCATGATGCAGCTGGTTTTGGCGTCTGCCTATTTTCCAGCTCCTTTTTTCTCTAATTCGTCTAGCTAATCTTTCAATTGGATGAGCTGCTTCTTCAAATTATCCAATTGAGTAGATTTTCCTTCATTATGTATTTCAATTCCACCACCATCTTTCTGTGAGTTACCTACGGGCTCCCCAATCTTCAATTATATATATATATATATATATATATATATATATATATATATATATATATATATATATATATATATATATATATATATATATATATATATATATATATATATATATATATATATATATATATATATATATATATATATATATATATATATTCGAAATCAAAAAGAAAATGTAGTGAGAGAAAATGTAGTGAGAGAGGCTCTCCTAGGGTTAGGTTTTCCTCCCCTTGGTGGGCCTCACTAGTGTTCGACGGTTAGTGACCGGATTTGGGGTTGCTCTTGGTGGTTCGGCGGTCTGAACGGCCGTCTGGCAAGACGGTTTTTTGGGTGTTATTTTTCAGTTTTTCAGGTTTGATTTTTTTTTGTTTTTTTCGGCTCTTCTTTTGTTCTTTTTGGGCTTGGGGTACTCCTTTCTCTTTGGAATGGGTTTTGTTGCCGGCGGTTGCTGCTTGTTTGGTGGCTTGCGCCTTTTTAGACGGGGTCGTTAGAGGGGCTGTCCAGATCTGAATGGGTTTCCAGATCTGGTTTTTGGGTTTGGTGTTCTTGGTCGACGTCTTTCTGTTTCCGGGCTGGGCGTTATAGTCTGGTGGGGGTTCTCTTTTTGGAGTCTGGGTTTTTAGGTTTGGCAGCTGGTGGTTGGTGGCGGCGGGGGCGCTTGGAATGGCAAATGTCTTTTCGTATTCTTGGTCCTTGTTGTCTGGATTTTAAGTATGGAGCAACGTAGTTTGCAAAAGGTTGTTGAAGGAGTTTTGTTGATGGTGATTGTCTTCTGGCGTTTGGAGGAGTTTTTGTTTCGATGGTGTTGGGTGTTTTGACAGCTGTTACAATGGCCGATTCCTTGGTGTTTAATCCCGCCTATGGTGGTTGGTGTCTGTGATGCTACAATGGCCGAATCCTTGAGATGGGGGTTGGAGGCGTCTTTTTGGGCTGTAGCAGGGATTGGTCTACAGTTTTTGAAGATGGTGGCATAAAATGGTAGGGGTGGCTGTTTTTCGGTTTTGGGGTGATCTTCCTTTCTGGTGTGTTGGTAGAGCAGTTCGTTGATGGTGGTGCTTTCTCTGGCTTTGTGAAGTTGCTGTATTGGGGAGTTTTCTTTGTTCATGCTTCCTGTTTCGGAGTGCTTGTGGAATCTTCTGTGGAGTTTTGGGTCGTCGTGGTGTGTTTTAATGGAGGTCTATGGAGTTAGGGCGTGGTTTTGCTGGTGTCGTTTCAGGTCTTCTAAATTGGGCTGCCACTTTTCAGTTTCGTAGGGCCCATACTCTTAATGGGGTTCTTGGGGTTTGAATCATGGACCTATCTTGAATGATAGGTAAATATGGGGTGTTCCTTTTTGTGGTTCCAAGATTTTCGGCAGCAGATTTTGTGGTGTTGTGTTTTTTTGGTCGGTAATTATGGGGTTTTCTGGTCCTATTTGGTGTTTCCTGGACTCAGGTTGTGAAGATGGTTTTTTCAGAAGAGTGGTGTCAGGTTGATGCTAGCCGGGTGGTGATAGTCCTGAATGTTAGAGGCAGCCGTTTTATTGTCCTTGTGGCGTGGAGTTTTTGACTGGTGTTGGTGTTGGTGTTGGTAATCTTTTCTGGTGATGCAATGCTGCTTTGTGGCTCGGTTGTCCTACCTAGTATTAGTGTAAACTTTTCTTGGTGTGTAGTGATAGACGCTTGGTGTTAGGAGCTAGGACCGCTTTGTAATGGTGTTTATTTTGGACTTTGTTTTGGCATAGCCCACCCCTATGCTGTTTTGGGTGGCCTGTGTCTTGGTGCCCCTCTTCCAATGGCTTTTTTCCCTACGGGGGTTTTTTTATGCCGGCGGATTTGGTGTCCCAAGTCACAGTGTGGTGTTTTTTCCTCTTTATATTAATATATTTCCAAATTTTCAAATATATATATATATATATATATATATATATATATATATATATATATATATATATATATATATATATATATATATATATATATATATATATATATATATATATATATATATATATATATATATATATATATATATATATATATATATATATATATATATATATATATATATATCTGAGGAAATGGAAGAAGGAAAGAAAGCCCAATTCGATTGTTTGAGAAGACAATTTAATCAATTGAAAGAAGTTCTTGATAATTTAGAAGGTACAAAATCTAGGGTCCCTGAAGAATGTAACAAGGAATTGAAGATTGGGGAGCCCGTAGGTAACTCATAGAAAGATGGTGGTGGAATTGAAATTCATATATGATGGGACAAAAAATGATGAATACCAATACTAACAAACAGAAGAATACCTGATTCCGTTGCACGGTAGATAATCTTGGAAATAAGATCGTTTGCATTTTCTAGATTAACACATACATATATTCTATAAAGTGACGACCCTTATTGTTATCACTCTAAATGTTCTCTGATAATGGAATGGAAGGAGAATAGAAATATATATGATCTAGGGACCTAACTGCTATACTATACATATAGTTATTTGTGACTGGTATTCGGCCCATCATAGAACCCAGTCATAAAACGAGTCTCTAAACATTTAACGCCTACAACGTATTGATACATTTAAGCCCAAACCATTTAAGTTTAATTAGATCACTTTAATTAGGACATAAAAACAGTCTTAAGTAATTGTAATGACATATATATTGAATTTAAAAACTCCCACTAAAACTAAACATCCTCCGTAGCAAAAACAATACCTATATGTGCTAAAAGCTCAAGAAACCGCTTGGGTGGTAATGCCTAGGAAAGCGGATCCGCAATCATAGAGTTTGTACTAATATGTGTAATTGATAGTTCTTTATCCTGAGTTCTTTCCTCTACAACCAAAAATTGGAGAACCACAAACATGGACTTCCTCGAACTTTTATTGTTGTTAGAAACTTTCGCAGCGGAATCTTTGTCACAAAATAACATAATTGCTCTTTGTATAGAATCCACCATACGCAACCCCGTGACAAAATTTATATTGAATAATCTAAAGCTTATTTGACCTCCTATATGTGAGCATATATTTCTTTTTTCTCTATATTTACTGTAAGACACCTATTGGCTACTGTCCAATGTACTAATCGTGGATTACTAAAATAATAACGTCATAGCATCCTTGTTATGTATGCTATATCTGGAACGAGCGCAAGCTTGTTTGATCACCAGCCTGGTCCGCCGCCTAATCTTTCTTGATTATCAACTTAATCAAATTGTTAAAACTTATTAGTTACTTAAGGACTTATAATTAGGAGTTTTACTTAGCTATTTGGTTTATCGTGCGAGATTCATAATGCTAATCCTCTCAGCTACTAAAATCTAGACTTTGTGCTTTTCTATTTTTGTCTTAACATCAATTAATATTGTTTAAAAAGAAAAATATATATGCTTCTTGTTCCTGCTGGAAAGAACAATCAACACCCTCTTCAAAGATGAAAAGAATGTCTTTTACGATTCATAGTAGATGTAAATCACTGGGGAGGCACGAGATGCGTTCTAGCTTACTTCTCCTAGGTAATATACACAAAGTAACAAATGAGGGCCGGAGAGGAGACTTCCGAGGGTCCTCCTCCGATGGTAAAGTCAGTAATGGAACTGATAATATGGCTTGAGAAGCTAGTAAAGTATAAGAGTTCTCTTGCTTAATGCAACTTTAGGTATTAGATGCAAAGAGTTACGTTACCATTGGTAGTGCATGGCACTGTGTATTTATAGTGGTGGGTTTAGAAGAGAGATCCCGAAACCCTAAGGGTCGTTTTAGCTTTTACCTTGGATAAGATCTTTTTGTTGTCAGCAGAAAGTAGACAAAGAATATCCTTTTGGCTGTCGTGGCTTCCATGGATTGGCAGACATTCGTGTGATGGTCCCCTTATGTGAATTCTGGTACATGATAGTATAGTAATATACGAGATAGTATGGTGCCTCGCCTTATACAAGATCAACAATGTTTGACTAATACTTTTACAACTGTCTTCTTGTCACATCATCATATTTGTTGTTATCATTGTGCAGGATTAGTTATCCTGCAAGTATCTTGGTTTTTTCTTCTTTCTGTAGGGTTTGTAGCCTTTCAGGTGTGCGGGCTTTGTTATCTTTCCACGGACTGGTTGTCCTGGGGGAAATGGTGTGGTTTCTTCATTCTTTAGGACTAAACATCCTGCAGGTATTTATCCTAATTATTTCCTTGGATCTCATGATTAGGGTCATGTGTTCCAGCGCATAGAATTGGCCCCTCAGGCCTGTTGAGTCATAACTTGAAGGAGTCATTAAGTGATCCTGATGTATTTTTCTTTTACTCTGAGCTCTTTAGAGTTGGGGTGTCTATTTTTGCAAGTTTTTGAAAGAAAATTTCCATTTCTTTACCTACTCTCTTCACGGCGCTATCCCAATACATGCTTCCTAGTCCATGTGCTTTAGTATTTCGCTAAAGGATGTGGACTATATACTTCCAAGGCGAGTTTCAGGAAAGGGCTTCCAGGGTATCGTTTTTCAGGACAAGGATGTGGGGTATCTTTATTCCAGGTCGTATTTGGTAGGTCACGACATTTCAGGATGATGGTTACAGGGCAGCGTTTTCAGGATGTTTTCTATGGAGTGTCGTTCAGATTTCAAGGTAGTATTTATGTAAGGGTTTTTCTATTTTTTACGAGGGTTATTTTGGTAATAGTGGTGCTGATGTGACAGTAATGATGATGCCCTTTTTCGTAATTTAAATTGTGACGACGTGATTTAACCCTTGCTCAGTCTACTATAACACGCGGTTGGCTGATTTACCTCTATTTTCTGCAAATTTTAATCTAGCCGAATGCGTGTGCCCACTTGCGCTATACTTTACTGGATTTCCCGCCTATACTATACCTTTATTTTGCTCCGGCTCTTATTTACTCCTTCGTTTTTGTTGTCTTCTCAGCTGAATATGGAGATTAAGTTCATTATACCAATCTTGGTATAACTCCTTCAGGTGGGTATTTCTAGCCGGGTGCCCCTAAATGTCCCGGAGGTGGAAAGACGAGGTTGAAAAATGATTACCTCCTCTGGGACCAAATATCTAAAGTTCCTGCACAGGTGAATGTGTCGGACGTTAGTCTGCGCCATGCTGGCGACTATTACCAGGACCACCTGATGGGTAACAGGGCGGTTACCACCTTTGATATCGACCAGGTGGTGCCTTCAGGTCCTCATCGTGTGACTCTAGGGGTTGGTAGGGCCCCACACCCTGGATGCAAGTTGAATGACGAGCCAGGTTGGATCCACCCTGACTTCAAACTGCTTTCATAGGAGTTCTTAATAAGTTTGAGAAGGTTGGGATGAAGCGGGGTGGTCTAGTTTATCCTAAGTTGGTCGCTTCGTCTAACAGTACGTGTGGGGTTACTGCCGCTCCTGTCGAAGAGAAGAAGGACGAGCTTGTCTCTGGTATGATGACTTCCGCTTCGTATAAGGTTGCTTCTGCGTCTGCTCCATCCTCTAGTGGGCACGAACCCTTCTTTCCAGGATTTGCCTCTAGTGGGCACGAAGAGGAAAAAGAGTCAGGCAAAGGGGCCTCCTCCTGTTGCTGCGCCGGTTATTAATGCCGCTCCTTTACAGAAGCGTAAATCTAAGAGGAGGCAGGATTCTTTTTCTACCCTTCCTTCAAGACTGTCTTCCAAAGGTCAATGCTATTGTCGTTGCCCCTCCTGCCGGGGGGTCAATCGTTCCGAATCCAGGTCTCTTTGCAAGAGACAAGGCTTCTGAAGGCGATTCTCCCTCTGCAGAGGGGTTTGCTCTAGCTGAGGTTTTCCCTAGGGTCCACGATGGGGCTGGTGTAGTCCCAGTCCAGGTTTTTGATTTAGGGAAGGTCATCTTCCCTAATGATGCCTTCGCCAACTTTGACTCCTTCGTGGATATTTCCCATGATGATGACGACGAAGGTTCCATGTGTTATTGCTTGGCTCCAACAGGTTTGTATTCTTTCTTTGTGTTGTTTGGTAGGCTTCTATTGGATTTGGAAATAACGATCTCTAAATTTCTCCAAACAACACCTGCTGTTGAAGGTAAGACTATCGAGGAGTCGGAGGGTGCCATCGCCTTGGATGTGAATGACAATGGTCCTGCTGCTGTAGCGGTGGTTATCCCTTTAACTACGGCTCCTCAAGTTGCCACTTTGGTGTTAACTTCTTCAGATATTTTTGACTCTGTTGCTTCGGCAGTAGTAGCCGCACCTGTTCTTGAGGCAAATTTCACTGCCATTGTTGAAGATTCTCCTGCTATAGGTTTTAACCCTAACTCTGAGCCTGTCGGGGATTTAGGGATAATACAACATCCCAGGACTAGGGGCATGTATCCCGTCAGGAAGAAGAGTCGAGGTAGTTCTAGAGTTTGGGGCTAGGACATGGGTAAAAGGAAGGATATATACTGCTATCCCTGAGTAGGTTCCTGTCTCGCTTTCTTCTCCTCCGATCTCAGGTATGTTTGAGTCATACGTAGGTTGCAGTTTTGTTTAAGGTTTCTATATTTCCCTTTCCTAATGTTGCTTCTTTTTATGTTAATACTATTCCAGACAGGATGTACCTGGATTCCAGGCAGCACATCAGTTCTTCTTCTGTGGTACAGCCTTACGCATATTCAGACGTGCATGCTGCCTTGAGGTTTAAACTTCCTGAGGAGGAGAAGTTTAGGAAGTTTGAGCCTATCGGCTTGATAGCAACTAATGGGGAGGAGGTGGCGGTGGCACCTTCCTTGAAACAAATCGAGGAACGCCGTCAAACGGGTAACTTTAAGCTTTTTCTGTTTTGACTCTTCCTTTTCTTCGCCTTCTCTTTAGTCGGACACTGACTGGGTACTTATGAATTTGCCAGACTCTGAGGAGTCATTTTGTGAGCCTAGGTACTGCCGTTCATGCAGAGCGGCTAAGGATGCTGGAAGGGCTCAATCAGGCCCGGATTCAAAATAAGAGGTTTCAGGCTATACTCGAGTTCAAGGAGAACCAGTACCAGGACATTAAGTCTAGGTTAGCCTCCGTCTTGGAGGAGGCTGAAGAGTTGAGAAGGAGATTATTTGAGGCTGCAGCTCCTAGGAATGGTAATGGGTTGGACTCGACTCGGATTATACATACTCCAACTTTGCTCCGAATAATAGTCGGACTTGATTTTTCAGTCCACCTCCATTCGGAGCCGGATCATGCATACTTTATGTCTGCCCCGACTCGGACTCTCGGACTCTCGGATTCTAGGATCTCCAACGGAGTCGTGTTATTATCAAACAGTATCTTTGTGATATTGTACTAATGATTTTAATACAAATTAACAAAATATATTTTTCAAATACAATTTAACAAAAAATATATACTTTGAATTCACGTTTAACAAGAAAAATAGTTCTACGACTACAATTTAAAAAATTTTTCGCATTTTGATTTGACGTATTTTATTTCTCTTAATCTGATTTTTCGTATTCTGATTGATTAATCTAATTAAAAATGCCAAGTAGTTGTTCAAAATCGAAAATTACAATTGGTATGAAAGAGAGCTTGAATTAGTCATGGCTAGAGTTTTAAAGGAAACAAAATATTGGTGTAAACGTCAAATTCAAAGTCGGATGTCCTTCAGGGTCGGAGTCGGGTCGGAGTGTCGGATTTTTTGTATGGTCCAACTCCGGTCCGTCTCTAACTCGGACTCGAATCGTAAAGTCGGAGTCGAAGTCGGATGACTTTTTCCTCGGTTTCGAATCGAATTATTTTTCTCGCATCGAGTCGGACAAAGGTTAGATTCGGACTGAATTGCCATCCCTAGCAGCTCCCGCTAAGTTAACCCAAAGGGTCCAAGACTTAGAGGTTCAGGTTGCTGCCAATGACGAATTTGTGAATAAGCTGAGGGCTGAGATTGCCAGGAAGTATGAGGCTTATGCTTTGCTGGGTGCAAAGTTGGAGGCAGTACAAGCTACTCAGTCTAAGAGTGCTGCTCTAGTTGGAAGAATCTCTCAAAGAGAGGGAGCATCAGGTAAGTAGGTGTAGCCAATTTGAGGAGGTCAAATTTTAAGATTTTTGAGACCTTAAGATATAAAAGAATACCACACTCAATAATAATTTTGATATTTTTGTAGGTTTAGATTAGCTAAAAGATTTTGACACATTTTTATAATAAGCCTTACAATGTCCACGTCGCTATCACTGAATATTTGACTTAGTTTATTTAGATATTCAACTATATATTTTGCCAACTCTTACTTTCAAAGTTTTAAACATGCAAACAACCCCAACTTTGCTTAATTAACATGTATTTGTATTCAATTTTCAATTGTTGGTAACATGTATGTTGACCGGGCTGAATTTTTTTTGTATGATTGCCATTTGATGGTAAGGATTTTGTAGGAAAGTAAATATTAGCAGAATATCAGCGTAATATTTAGAGAATATTATAGCTTGATTAGTGGGATTGTAATATTGTAATTATTTTGTTTCCCGTTTTAGTTTATACTTAGCTTGTATATATAGGGCCTTATTGTACACATATTGATTAATACAAAACGTATTCAAAACCCTAAACTTGTCTCTTAATCTTAATTTCCGCATTCTTAATTACTTTCATGGTATCAGAGCCATAAGGTTTTTTCCGGGACCGGCGAAACCTTTTTTGACTTTTCATCATTTACCAATACTTACCCTTACCTGCAATGGAATACGTTGAAAACACAGAACCCAAACACACAGAAACCCAAACAATCACAATGGCACAAATGGAACATATGTTTCATTTATTCCAGAAAATGAACAAGGAGAACCAAGTTACTGAGTCTTCGACTAACGGCTCGGAATTGCGATTATCAGAAAAATTAAATTACCATAATTACACCAAGTGGTGTAGACTGATTCATAGGGCTTTCGAAGGGCGGGGACGGCTCAGTCACATCACCGCCGCCCCACCCTCCACCACAGATCCGAATTTTCAGTCATGGAAGCAACGTGACTCGATGGTCTTTTCATGGATCATTGCGAATATTGAACCGGAACTCGTTAATCAATTTCTTGATTATGATACTGCTTGGGATTTATGGGTAGGGATTGAAACTCTACTTGGAAGTGGAAGAGACGAACTTCAGATCTTCGATCTGAGTTCGAGGGCTGCCTCGGTTAAACAGAATAATGACACAATTGAGATTTATTTCATGAAATTGAATAATTTATGGAAAGAAATTGATAGGAGGATGCCAAATCCCATGAAATACTCAGAAGATATTACTATCTTCAATACTTATGTGCAAACTCAAAGGCTTTACCAATTTCTTGCTGGGTTAAATGAATCTTTTGATAAAGATGTTCGTGACTTGTTAAATCAAACACCATTACCCACACCGGACTTAGCTTATGCGACAATCAGAAGGGAGGTAGCAAGGCGTGGTGTTATGAGCCACGCATCATCATTGGGACGAGGTCCCTCAGATATCGGCTCCGGTCTGGCCACCCACCGGTCAGAAAAGCCCTCATTCCGGCGAGAAGATCGTACTAACCTGAGATGCAGTCATTGTAATGGCAAAGGACACAACAAAGAAAGCTGCTTCAAACTCATAGGTTATCCCGATTGGTGGGAGGATCTACAGAAAAAGAAGGCCGCCACCAAGGCCCCGGTGAACCGGACCGGCGGCAAGGCTCTTCTTGCTGCTGGAGACCCAACCGGCGGCACAGATCAGGAGGAAGGTATGGATTTTATTTTTTCTGAAATCGCAAAACCAAAGCAGGAAGGAAGAGCCATGGCTGCCATGGCTTCCTCAAAAACGGCGCATGAGAGAGAAAGTGGTGAGGGTTTCTTACCTAATTTAGGTTTTTATAGTGGGACAAAATCTCAAGTCCCACAAATTGCTCATGGACCCACGGTTTTGAAGGAAGGGTGGGCTAATGTCACACGGCCCAACTCTCATGCTTTATATTTTAATTCCTCGTCTTGGATTTTTGATTGTGGTGCGACAGATACGATGACCTTCGATAAAAATGATATTAAAATTTCTAAACCGACTCCTCGTACTCATATACAAACTGCGAGTGGAGATTTGGTTCGTGTTCATGGATCTGGATCTATTGATGTGTCATCGTCCATACATTTGAATAATTGTTTGTTTATTCCGAATCTGTCTCATAAGCTGTTATCCATTAGTCAGCTGACTAAGGAACTTGATTGCACCGTTCTTATGTCTTCTTCTGGTTGTATTGTGCAGGATGCCCAGACGGGGAAGGTCATTGGACATGGTACTGAACGAGGAGGTTTATACTATGTGGATGAGACAGCTCAAAATGGTCAAGCTTTGCTTACTCGTGGTCCTTCTGATCGTCACCTCTGGATGTGGCATCGTCGCTTGGGTCACCCTTCTTTAGCTTATTTACAGCATTTATTTCCTTGTTATAAGAACAGTGTTATGTCTTTTAAGTGTGAAACTTGTGTTCTTGCTAAAAGTCATAAACAAACCTACTCTCCTAGTTTGACTCGTTCTACGAGCCCTTTTGCTTTAATACATTCTGATGTATGGGGCCCAGCTCCAGATTTTGCTATTCATACTTTTTCATATTATGTTCTTTTTGTGGATGATTGTACTCGTATGAGCTGGGTGTATTTTTTGAAACACAAGTCTGAGGTTCATTCTGTTTTTGTTACCTTTTACAATATGCTTAAAACACAATTTCATGCTACACCACAAATTTTGAGATCTGATAATGGGGGGGAATTTATAAACTTGGCCTTGCATGACTTCCTTTCACAACATGGCATGATTCACCACACTTCTTGTCCCTACACACCACAACAAAATGGGGTTGCTGAACGCAAAAATCGTACTTTACTTGAGATTGCGCGTGCTCTTCTTATTGAATCCCATACCCCCGCCTCTTTTTGGCCTGAAGCCATTGCCACTGCAACCTACCTTACCAATCGTCTCCCTTCCAAACCTTTAGCCTACAAAACACCTTTAGCCACACTGGGTTCCTTTGTTTCCTTACCCTCTCATCATTCCTTACCCCCTCGCATATTTGGCTGTGTTGTGTTTGTTCACCTTCCCAAACAAAGTCGTACCAAACTTGAACCTCGGGCTCTCAAATGTGTGTTTGTTGGATATGGAGTAAATCAGAAAGGGTATCGTTGTTTTGACCCTATTCAGAAACGCATCTACACTACTATGGATTGCGATTTCTTTGAGGATACCTTTTATTACACCCAGCATAGTTCTCAGGGGGAGAGTAGGAGTGATGACCTAAGCTGGCTGTTGAATTCTTTACCCCTAGTTGTGACTGATACGGGACCAAAAGAGCAAGTCGGCAATACTACTGATGCTGTTTCTGATCACATAGTATCTCCTCTTCAGTGCGAGTCACCCCCGTCTGATGAGCATCCGAGTTCTCCTGAGGTATGTTCTGAGCTTGAGCCTATACATGATGTTGTTGATGATGTTGATAGTATTGTTCCTACACCTGTTAGTGACTCAAACAGGTATGAGCTACCTCCACGTAGCACAAGGGGAATACCCCCAAAGAGATATGATCCAGATTTTGAGGCTCAGAGGTCTAGATATCCGATTGACAGGGAAAGTAATCAGGTTCTTTCTGAAAGTGCTTTGGCTTTCAATACTTCCCTATATTCCAGTGATATACCGAAAAATGTTGATGAGGCTCTACAGAACCCGAAATGGAAGAAGGCGATGGAGGAAGAAATTATGGCACTTGATAAAAATGAGACATGGGAAAAGTGCAAGATACCGAAAGGTAAGAGAACAGTGGGTTGCAGATGGGTGTACACAATCAAGTATCATGCTGATGGTACTATTGAACGATATAAGGCGAGATTGGTTGCACAGGGATACACTCAGACATATGGAGTCGATTACTCTGAAACTTTCTCTCCGGTGGCAAAGATAGATACAATTCGGGTTCTCTTCTCGATTGCTGCTAATAGGGACTGGCCCTTGCACCAGTTTGATGTTAAAAATGCGTTCTTACATGGAGAGATAGAAGAAGAGGTTTATATGAGAGTTCCTCCTGGTTTTTCTGATGGTTACAAAGAAGGTGAAGGGTGCAAATTGAGAAAGGCTCTTTATGGTTTGAAACAGTCTCCCAGAGCATGGTTTGGTAGATTTACAGCAGCTATGATGAAATTTGGGTACAAGCAAAGCAATTCAGATCATACACTGTTTCTTAAGAGACAGAATAATCTTATCACATGTCTGATTATATATGTTGATGATATGATTATTACAGGTGATGACAAAGAAGAAATTGAGGCTCTTAAGGGGCAATTGTCTCAAGAATTTGAGATGAAAGATTCTGAAGTATTTTCTTGGTATTGAAGTTCTGAGATCAAAAGGAGGAATCTTCATTAGCCAAAGGAAATACATCCTTGACCTGTTAGCAACAACAGGAATGCTTGATTGTAAGCCAGCAGATACTCCTATTGTTATGAACCATGGTTTGCAGATAATTGAGGGGGAGAAATTGGCTGATCGAGGGCAATATCAGAGGATGGTGGGTAAGCTCATATACCTATCACATACGAGACCTGACATCGCATATGCAGTGGGAGTGGTTAGTCGTTTTATGCATAAACCACAAGTTCATCATATGACTGCAGTGATGAGAATTTTGAGGTACTTGAAGGGAACAAGTAGTAGAGGTATTTTCTTTGGCAAAAATGGTCATTTAGATCTCTTGGGATATACTGATGCAGACTGGGCAGGAGATAGAGATGACAGGAGATCCACTTCTGGTTATTTTACCCTTCTAGGAGGAAACTTGGTTACTTGGAAGAGCAAGAAACAGAAAGTTGTAGCATTGTCAAGTGCTGAAGCAGAATTTCGAGGCATTGCAAAGGGAGTTACAGAGATTATATGGCTAAAGAAACTCTTGAGTGAGTTACATCTTCCAGTTAGCAAGACATGTAAACTTTTTTGTGACAATAAGGCAGCAATAAGCATATCAGGAAATCCGGTTCAACATGATCGTACTAAACATGTTGAAATTGATAGACACTTCATCAAGGAGAAGCTAGACAACAAGATCATCAGTCTTCCTTTTGTCAGATCAAAGGATCAGTTAGCAGACATTCTCACTAAGGCCGTTTCATCAGAAACTTTCGAGCAAACCTTATGCAAGTTAGGTATTGGAGACCCGAAGACCTAACTTGAGGGGGAGTGTAGGAAAGTAAATATTAGCAGAATATCAGCGTAATATTTAGAGAATATTATAGCTTGATTAGTGGGATTGTAATATTGTAATTATTTTGTTTCCCGTTTTAGTTTATACTTAGCTTGTATATATAGGGCCTTATTGTACACATATTGATTAATACAAAACGTATTCAAAACCCTAAACTTGTCTCTTAATCTTAATTTCCGCATTCTTCATTACTTTCAGATTTGTCCTGATTATTAATAATTTGTTTTTATTTATTTAATTTCATAATTCTTATTTGGATTGATAAAAATTTATTTTATTTGCTAATGTATTTATATACTTGTTGGTTAATTAATTAATTAGTACTTATGTTGTATATGAATTAAAAATCTTCAATAGTTGGTATATACTTCCTCGCGGGGTTTTTTATGCCGGAGGCTTTAGGGCTCCCTAATATCAGTGTTGGAGTTTTTTTTTTTTTCAGTAATATAATTCCTACTTTCCAAAAAAAAAAAAAAAAAAAAACTTCCTCGCGGTGTCATTGGTATGTAGGAGTATATATTTTAGTTTCTTGAGTTGATTATTATTGGATTTGGTCAAAACATTCATGGTTCAATGAAATGAGCTATACTAACCTTGTGATTTTTAAAATTTAGTGACGGTGTTGAAATGGAATGTCTAAACTGTTGAAAAGATAAAATCACATTCCAAAATTAGATTAAAACAATTAAAAAATAAATGAGATTTAGCAACTCATTTGCACCGATATTCATTTGCAAATGAAATCTAAAATAGAAATTTGATTAATTAACAAAAGACATTCATGATTCATGATTCATTTGCACCGACTGACCGACATTCATTTCCAAAATTGTTGCGCCAACATCAAGAAATAAATTACATTCAACTTTCAAGTAATCAAGATATTGAAATCTTATTCATTTACAAAATTTAAATTAATTTAATACTATGTTTGGGAATGAGGATTTCATTTGAAAATATAGATTTGACTCAAATTTAGTGTTTGACAAATACTAGAGTTTTAAATTTGGATTAGAGTCAAATCCACAATTGTTATCAAAATGGTTTAAAGATTAGAATTTGAGAATGACCTCCCAAACCTTGTCATTCTCAAATTCTGCATTTATGATTTCATAATTTAAATCATTAATTTAAAATAAAATACTAGTTTCCAAACATAACCTTAATTCATTTGTAAAAGACATTCATTTACAAAATAAAACTTAAAATAAACGAAATTGATGTGCAAAAAGACATTCATTTGCATCGACATTTAAGATATTAATATCTATCATTTACAAATTTCAAAATCAAGAAATCAGATTCATTTGAAATTTCAAAATCTTGAAATTAAATTTAAGTTTTCAAAATCAACCTAATATTGAAATTCAAGATGAATACAGAAGTAATATACTGCGACAATGAGGAGCACCACATGTCCGCACTCCACAACACCACCAATTAAACAACCTCCAACGGCCAACTGTGAACGGTGAATAGCAAGTGCCAGTCGAATAGGAGATGAATCGCTAGATGGGATATATAAAACTAGATTTGGGGAGAAGAAATTCATTAGTGTCGAATTTTTGGATATAGAAGGAAAATTTATAATTTCTATCATAATTACCGGCATTGGGAATTAACGGTCCAACGGAGGATATTCTGGTAATGCAAGTGCAAGTTTCCAGTCCCAATGCAAAAAATAACTTCATTTAATTGCTGGGTGATTTAACTTTCCTATATTCAGTTAATAGCATTAACTTGAGGCCTTTTATTAACTTTTATCTTTTATAATGGGCTCGTATCTAAGACTGAATTTCTGAACTTTTAGCTTGGGCCAAGGGCGGTGGCCCCTTTGGCCTATCCTTAGGGTTGAGACTGAATGTATGTTGTTATTCTTTAAACATGATTGAGTAGTTTACGGTTTCTACTTTGACATTTGGAAGTGAATTGGTTGAGGGGTAGTAACAAGCGATATGGAAGTGAAGGCTGACTCTACCATGTCTGGATGATCATAAGGGAGGTTGCTAAACATATAATGGCCGCGAAGTTATGGTTGAAATAATGAAGGGAAAAAATACGGGTGAAGAAGATGAAAATTCAGAGAGTAATGAGGTAAGAGAAACGAGTGAAGAAACTAGGAGACAGTATGTTCTCTGAAATGGCGTAATGATGGAGAGGGAAGTGGAAGTGACTATACTATGCGCACGATTTCCAAACACAATTCAGTTTTTTTTTTTCTTTTTTTTTAATTTTTTTTAACAATTCGAAAAGAAGTTGATCAGTTAATTATGGGCTGGCCCAAAAACTCCGGTCTATAGTATAGACCATCTTTAGCGAGAATTTGTGTTTAATTGTTGGGTGTTTTAACTTTCTTATATTCCGTAAATAGCATTAACTTGTGCCCTTTTATTAACTTTTTATCTTTTATAATGGGCCCCTATCTAAGACTAAATTTCTGAACTTTTAGCTTGGGCCAAGGGCGATGGCCCCTTTGGCCTACCCTTAGGGTTGGGCCTGAATATGAGTTGTTGTTTTTAAACATGATTGAGTAGTTGACGGTTCTATTGGCAGATAGGCAGTCAGAGGCGATGGAAGTGAAGGCTAACTCTACGATGTCTGGATGATCACACTAGTGGAAAAAAAGCTATTTGCTGCTACCAATTGGCTGCGGTTTTAATGTGTACGCAGCCGATAAGTAGAATTTAAAAAAAAATTGGAATAGGCTGCGGTTTTCCCTTGTGTCCGCAGCCCAAAATTGACATTTTATCATGGGCTGCGGTTTTTCCTTGTGTCCGCAGCCCAAAGGTGTAGCCCGTAGCCCAACCGTCCCTTATATTTCCCATTTCCCTTAACAACCTATATCCTTATATTTCCCTTAAAGAAACCCTAATACCTCTCCAAAGGCTGCCGTTTTTTCTTCCTAATAATCTTCTTCTTCTTCTTCCTAAATCTACTGCAAAGACCCACGAAATTTTCCTCAAAAATTCTTCTGCTTCCTAAATCTACTGCAAAGACCCACGAAATTTCCCTCAAAAATTCTTCTTCTTCCTAAATCGTGAAGAGTACTCTTTGTTCTTCAATCTTAAACTCAAAGACCCACGAAATTCAACACGAATTCAAAGCTAAGCATTCAACACGAATCCAACAAAAGACTTCGATTTCAGATCTTGAATTTTGAGTATGTTTAGATTTCACATCTGGGTTTTAATCTTTATGTTTAGATTTTTTTTGTATAAATTTGTAATTTGTTCGAGATTATGTATAAATATGTTCGAGTATCTGTAAATTTGTATAAAAACGAATATATGTAATTGTTCTTGATTTCGGTTTTTCGTTTTTGATTTTTGATTTCGTTTTGCTGTATAAAAGTTTCGTTTTTTGTATAAAAGTTTCGTTTTGATTTTTGATTTCGTTTTGCTGTTTAGATGTTTCTCTTTGTTGTTTCGTATTTGTTCTTCGTATTTGTTCATTTTAGATGTTTCTTTTTGCTGTTTTTTCGTATTTGTTCATTTTAGATGTTTTTTCGTATTTGTTCTTCGTATGTTTAGATGTTTCTTTTTGCTGTTTCTTTTAATCTTTATGTTTGTTCTTCGTATTTGTTTAGATCTGGGTTTTAATTTGTTTGTTGTTCAAATGATGTTTTGTAGATTTTTGTTTAGATCTGGGTTCTAATTTGTTGTTTAGATTTTTGCTGTTTGATGTTGTTTTTGGGTAGGAACGCTTCCTTTTTCAGAATTCTTTTTAGAATTCTGAATTTTTTTTTTATTTTGAAAAAAGACTAAAGGGCTGCGGTTTTTTGACATGTCCGCAGCCCCTTTGCTTATTTTGGGCTGCGTATTTTGACCGCAGCCCTTAATTATTATTTTGGGATGCTCCAATAAAGGCTGGGGTTGAAATACGCAGCCCATATGGGCTAAAAAACCGCAGCCCTTAAGGTTTTTTCCACTATTGTCATCATGGAGGTTGCTGATAATGGCCGCGGAGTTATGGTTGAAATAGGAGTCATTACATATTTGACAAAATTTTTAGCCAGCAAATTCCAATAAAACAACATTCATTTAGCCTTTGATTGCAGTCAGGTAAGCATTAATAGATACATTAATGAAATATTTAAATGAGAATGGATAAAATTAAATAAGTCTAAAGTTTGTAATATATAAATAGAAAGATTCTTTAGAGTAACAATAATCATCATCATCATCATCATTCTACCTAGTGTATCCCGCTCATTGGGAACTATAGACAGGGTCTGGGGAGAGAAGGACGGCGGCAACTCATACCCATAAAGGAGAGTACAACCAAAAGGAGTCCCCTGGCTCGAGAAGGATTAGGAGAGGTTTTCCATAATTATGGATCATAACAAAATTATTCTAAGACTAATTAAATCTAGAATAAGAAGTGTTCCTGCTAGAAGGAACAATTAACACCCTCTTCAAAGAACAGTAAATTTAAATCAATGGGGAGGCATGAGATGCGTTCTAGCTTACTTGTTTGTTCTTGTTTTTATACTTGTTTGTGGTTTTCACCATTTCGTTCAATAGCTTTATTATTTTTGTTCTTGTGTTTGTTAATCATTTAATATCTTATTTCATTATCCATCATGATGGTTTTAAGCAATAGAATGAGAAGTGAGTAGTTTTATAGGGTTAGGGTTAACTCCATTGTTGTTATGACTTGATGATAATGAAACTCTAGTTGATTTTGGGTACATTAAATGCTTATATAGGGGGTTGTTCTACTCATTGGCTAATGATTGTTATGATTGTTTCAAAAATACCAAAGAGGGTTGGATTTTGAGTAATTTAATCTTTAATCAATGGATGGAATTGGGTGTAAGGGATCAATGAGGATTGAATCTCACATCCACCCTCCTATCTAAGGGCTCTATCCCCCAACTACGAGAGTAGGGAAGGATGAGCAAATAGCGGACCATTTGTAGCTCAAGCCCTTAATCTTCACTGACGACTCAGGAACACTAGTGGAAAAAAAGATATTTGCTGCGGTTTTTTTTGCCATAATAGGCTGCGGTTTTGACTCGCAGCCCTTGGAGTAGCAGCAAATGAGATTTTATTATTGGCTGCAGACATTCAAAACCGCAGCCCTTTACTCATTTTTCAAAATAAAAAAAAATCCCAGATCTTGAACAAAAATTCAAGATCTTGAACAAGAACCCAGAAAACATCAACTATCAAACCCAGAAACGATCCAAAAACGATTTAAGATCTCATTACAAATCTTCATAAAAAAAAATTAAGATCTCATTACAAATCTTCCAGATGTAAAAAATAAACATCAAACGAAATTACCATCAAACGAAACTACCAAGATCCAAAAACGATATTAAAATTACCAAGAACATCAAACGTCAAACGAAATTACAAATCTTCATTACAAATCTTCCATTTGACAAGATCCAAAAACGAAATTACAAATCTTCATTAACAAAATAAACATCAAACGAAATTACCAAGAACAAACGAAATTAAAAAAAAAAAACAAATCTTCCAGATCTAAAAATTACATCTGAAATTATAAGACTCAAGAAATTAACCCAGCTCTTCCATTTGACAAGATCCAAAAACAATTTAAGATCTCGAACTCACCGACATCCTTTAATCCTCCATTGACAGCATTTTCAGAACTGTAAATTGATGAAGGATTTCCAAACTAAAGTTGAGGCATTTTCGAAAATTGATGAAAATTGATGAAGGATAAAACGAATTTGAAGGATTTGAAGAAGGATTTTGAAAATTTTAGGTTTATGAGAAAATTGATGAAGAAGGATTTGAAGGATGATGAAGGATTTGAATAAGAATTTTCGAAAAGGTTTATGAGAGAGAGGGATTCATGGGTTTTGAGAGGAAGAAGAAACGGCTGGGCATTTTCGAAAGGGTTTTGAAATGAAGGCAATTTCTGATCAATCAGGGTACTTAGGGTTTTGAGAGGAAGAAGAGACTTACGGTTTTGAGAGGAAGAAGAAACTGCGCCCATTTTAATATATTAGGAAGAGAGACTCAGGGTACTTAGGGTTTTTATTTTGGGCTGGGCTTTTGCTGCGGAACATAAGTAAACCACAGCCCATGAACTTTATTTTTTAGAAATTGAGTATTGGCTGCGGACAGGTAGGACAACCGCAGCCTTTTAGCCATTTTTTTTAGAAATTGAGTATTGGCTGCGTATACATTAAAATCGCAGCCAATAAATAGCAGCCAATAGGCTTTTTTCCACTAGTGGAAAGTGATAATGGTGAAGAGCTTAAGGGTAATCCCAAGCCTAATCAAGGATATGATGGCTCCCCTTAGTGTGATTCGCTACCGTTTAATGACCCTTAAGAACTAGTTTATATCCATCGAATAGTCATCATGAATGAGTTAACCCTACTCCCTCTTTATCATTGATTGTTAACCCTTCCTTTTATGTACTCTTTGTTATTGTTTGCAACCAAAAGCCCTTTTATATCTTGATTAATTGCAAGAAAAGTTGCATACTCTTCCTCTTTGTGTTCGAGTCATATGTGCTACAACATCGTGCACTTACAACTCACATGTTGAGATAAATTTTTGCGAACAAATCAGAACCCTACGTTTTGAGTAAGGTTTTACTTTTTCGAAACTAAAATCGGTCTAACCAAGACCGTGACCATCACTAACAACGACTAATTATTTTGATTGAATAAATTGTCATATTCATTAACCTACCAACTTAATCCCCTTCACTTTCTATCTTCCTTATATCACTATATTTTTTATCCTTAATATATATTTTAAAATTCACTTCTACATATATTGTTTGACTTATGTTCCCGTAACGTCAATACAAATATATCGTAAATTTGTATCATCCAATAATAATCAAACAAAGAAACTAAAACGTATACATACTAGTGACGCCACAAGAAAATTTAAAACAACTATAGAAAGTTCTTAATTCAAATACAACATAATTACTAATTACCTATTTAACCAACAAGTATATAACCGTATTAGCGAATAAAATAAATTTTTAATAATCCAAATAAACCTTATGAAATTAAATAAATAAAAAAAATTATAATCAGGTGCATACACTTACTATTAAATGGCAATGATACAAAAGAATTTCAGCCTAGTTAACATACATGTAACCAACAATAGGAAATTGAATACAAATACAAGCTAATTAAGCATAATAAAATACTTAATTATAATAATAAAGTGATTAAATTAATATTTAGCATGTCTTCATTATGATAAAAATCAATCCATCGTTAATTAAGCATCAGGCAGCCAGCAGTTATTGCGGTCATTTTGGAGACAACATTGACCAAATTCATCATTGTTTTTTATAATTTGGTTGCAAAATTGGCCTTCGCAACACTCTTCAATAAGGTATGATGAACTATTAATTGATTTGAATGGAATTTTACATACATTTCCTTTGGTTAAGCACTTCCCTTCTGCTGCTCGCTTCAGTTCTTTGGAATCTATCATTAATGTTTTATCGGGAACTTCATTCGTACTACTCATTTGGTTATCTATTATACCTTCCGTCACATTTTTTACATCATTTATTATCTCTTCTGGCTTCGGTTCTGCAATTTTTTGAGCATTTAAAAAAATGAACATAAATCCAATTAATTACCATAAATTCTTGTGTGAGACGGTCTCATCGTGAGACGTTCTCCTTACATAGGTTGAATAGTCCAACTAATGCAATTATTAGCGCATAAACTCCTTGTTTTTAAGGTTGTCTCACCGAGAGATGGTCTCTTACAAGAATAACTCTAATATGTAATTGAAATTTGTGAGCAAAGACTTACTGATGATCTAAATTTCATTGCCATTACCACTTTTTAGTAATACCCATAATCAAATAGTCGATTAGAATTCATTTTATGCTATATTTGGGAATGGGGATTTGATTTGAAAATATAGATTTGACTCAAAATTAGTGTTTGGCAAACACTAGAATTTCAAATTTGGATTTGAGTCAAATCCACAGTAGTTGTCAAAATGGTTTAAAGATGAGGATTCGAGAATGACCTCCCTAACCTTGTCATTCTCAAATTATACAGTCATGATTCCATACTTGAAATCATTAATTTGAAATGAAATGGTAGTTTAACACAACCTAATGTAACTGTACTTTTATACCAAGCTCTCAATTTTAGAATAATTAAAAAACGCAAACAAGCATAAAAATACAGTAACCAATATATATATATATATATATATATATATATATATATATATATATATATATATATATATATATATATATATATATATATATATATATATATATATATATATATGTATGGATATATATATATATATATATATATATATATATATATATATATGTATGGATATATATATATATATATATATATATATATATATATATATATATATATATATATATATATGTATGTATGTATGTATGTATGTATGTATGTATGTATGTATGTATGTATGTATGTATGTATGTATGTATGTATGTATGTATGTATGTATGTGTATATATATATATATATATATATATATATATGTGTGTGTGTGTGTGTGTGTGTGTGTGTGTGTGTGTGTGTGTGTGTGTGTGTGTGTGTGTGTGTGTGTGTGTGTGTGTGTGTGTGTGTGTGTGTACATGTGTATATGTATATATATATATATATATATATATATATATATATATATATATATATATATATATATATATATATATATATATATATATATATATATATATATATATATATATATATATATATATATATATATATATATATATATATATATATATATGTATATGTGTGTGTGTGTGTATGTGTGTGTATATGTGTGTGTGTGTATATATATATAGAGAGAGAGAGAGAGATATAAAGTTTATCAGTTTGATTTGGTGGTTGTGAAATGCATTGTTTTTCATTGCATGTTGTAATCTTGTTGGAATCTGCAATTTTTAGAGTTTTACAACGTATAAATGATTAATTATCGATAACGTGACAAAAGCATAAATGAGAAATGAGAACTTTATCAATAACTATAACTATTCATAATCATATACGTAATTCTAAATAATTTTTTCTTATAATATACTCTCTTAGTTTCCTAGTGATGTTCTCATAAGTATAAATAAACTATGAAAAATATATTTGAGGAACCATAAATCTTAAAAAAGTATCAAAATAAAACTAAAAAAATTTAATAATAGAATCATAATTATTAAAAAATATTTAAAATATATTAGTTAGAAATATATGATGGCAATAAGCAATGTATAAAATGATTATCAAGTCAATGACAGTATATAAACACTATAAACATTTATAAAATATTAAAATTAGAATCGACGAGGTTAATTTTGTCAAAAATATGTGTTATAAAAATAAAAATTTTTAGGAGCACAACAAATAAAACGACACAAAATGACAATGGGAACATTACTAAGATACCGAGAGAGTAGAATATAATATAATTCTAGAAAAGGAAGAAAGTATACAATACAATTCATTCCATTATTGATAGAGTTTTAGAAAATAAATCTGGGCAATCTAAACAAGGAGGAGAAGACGTAGTCCAGTCATAAATCCAACGAAGGTTCACTACTAAAACCAATTGGTGTTAGTTTGAGTTACTCTTTGAGTTTATAAAGTGATGCATATTCTTCTCTTTTTCCGATGTGGGACAACTCACATGTGGGTAACACATTAAAGGCCCCTGACATGTGAGTATTTTAGCCCACCAGAAGGGTTACAAACCTATTGGAAATGAACATCTAATTAAAGGCCCCTTAACCACTGGTAACATTAAATGCCTCGTATAAAGACCCAACAACAAACCGATATCTGATACTATGATAGTAATTTAGAAAATGGAACTGGGCAACCCAAACAAGGAGGAGAAGTAGTCCACTCATAAACTCAAAGAAGGTTCACTACTAAAACCAATTGGTGATAGTAGGACTGTAGGAGTTACTCCCTAAATTTATAAAGTGGTGCATTCTGTTCTTTTTCAATAATGTGGTACAACTCACATGTGGGTAACACATAAGCACTTCAACAATTATCTCAAACCAAAAATAAAGTTGTCAAATGTCCATTGCTAGTACTCCTTTGTTTTTTTGTCTTTTTAACTTTTTATTTTTTATGTCAAAGCAGCTAAAAATTGACCATTAATTTATATCTTAAAATTTATTATAAATTACTATATGTGATAAAACTATCATAGATCAATTTGTATATTGATATACATTTTAGAAAAAATAACTTTAAGAAACACATGATGTTATTTTTTAAAAATTAGCACTACTCGAAGTTGAACTCCTTTAACCCAAGTTAAGGAAAAAAAATGGAGGGAATAAATATATATAATGGTATAATCATGAAAAGTAGAGTTAAAAAATTAAAAAAAAAAATATTTACCTGCCAAGATTTTATTGAATAGAGGTTGGCATGCTGCGAGCGAGTCCCTTATGCATTTTCCGTGTTTATGGTATAGTTCTTCTGGACTAAGATCATGATATCGGACGACCAAAATCCCATGTTCGGCAGCTTATATGTAAATATTTATATGTCATTATAAATAATTAAGACTGTTTTTATGCCCTACTTAAAGTGTTGTAATTAAAGTTTTAGAGTTTGAGCTTAAATGTATCAATAAGTTGTGGGCATTAAATGTATAAAGACTCATTTTATGAATGAGTTTTATGATGGGCCGAATACCAGTCACAAGTTATAGTCTCTAGGTTATACATATTCCTTTTCCTCTGACATTAGAGAATTGAGAGTGATAACATTAAGGGTATTCACTCTAGGGAATACGTGTTAATCTAAAAAATCCATACACTCTCATTTTCAAGAGTATCTACTGAGCTATGGAATCAAATATTCTTCAATTTTGTCTTTTCAGTTTATTCTTTTTATTTAACATAATCGATCCTATTTGTTAGTAATGGTATTCATCATTTATTTATTCCATCAAGTGATATCGGTGGCATCTCATGTTGAGTTTTTAGGACAATTATTTTGTTTAATTGGAGTACCATGATTTTATGGCATCAGTGTTTATTTGATGATTCTTTGGTTGAGTGGTTATGGATAATTAAAAATAAAAAAGTTGGTTCATTAATTTTCTGACATTACAATTCAGAAAGTTTGGTTTTTTTTATTTTATTTTTTGCTAATGCTTAGGAACAATCCCCAACAACAGCCTTGTACTTTACTCATTTTCATTTAAACAGCCGCGAACTTCGTTTATCCTCAACAACAGCCATCAAAGTACCAAAAGTGACATCGAAACAGCCAACATGCCCAAATGACCGGTTGTTAGCATTTTCTTACCTTTGACCTAAGCTTATGACCGTTGACCAAAAATAAAAAAAAAAAAAACATTTTCTTACCTTTCACCATTCACAATTCTTCATCTTCAACACCATTGAATTTCTTCAACCATGGTTTGAATTTCTTCAACCATTCACTTTAACATTCACTACACAATCATCTTCAACACCATTGAATTTCTTCAACCATGGTTTGAATTTGAAACAATTAAAACCTTCAACCCCAGCAACAATTTCAAGAACAAACACATTTTATTCATTGAATCAAACCAGAAAAAGAAGCATTCAAATTAAAGCCTTTAATGGGTCATTTGAACACCAAACTTTATCCTCTAATTGGAAAATTACAGGAACAATTGCACCTTATTTGCCCAGATTTGAAGAGCTTGATACTACCAATATGCTTCTTCGTTAAAGAATCATCTTTTTGGGTTCTCAAGTTAGCTTCTTTTCTCTTATATTTTATTTATGTTGTTTTTTTGTTGGTTTTTGTGAAATTTTGGCTTATATATTTCTTGGGTTTTTATGCAATAAAAGAATCATCTTTCTCTGATCTTGAACCCAAATAAACCAAATATTCTTCCTTTAATTCCACCATAGAATCAGCCATAAACCATTACAATCCCCCAAACTAAGCCAACCCAGATGCCAAATTTGTGATTATTGCAGAAGAAATTCCTCAATGTTAAAGTGAATGGTTGAAGAAATTCAAACCCTTACAATAAACCCTTACAATCCCCCAAACTAAGCCAATCCATTTTTTGAGTATGAGTGATTGTGTAGTGAATGTTAAAGTGAATGGTTGAAGAAATTCAAACCATGGTTGAAGAAATTCAATGGTGTTGAAGATGAAGAGTTGTAAATGGTGAAAGGTAAGAAAATGTTTTTTTTTTTTTATTTTTATTTTTGGTCAACGGTCATAAGCTTAGGTCAAAGGTAAGAAAATGCTAACAACCGGTCATTTGGGCATGTTGGCTGTTTCGATGTCACTTTTGGTACTTTGATGGCTGTTGTTGAGGATAAACGAAGTTCGCGGCTGTTTAAATGAAAATGAGTAAAGTACAAGGCTGTTGTTGGGGATTGTTCCTAATGCTTATCACAAACCCGTAATTCCCATTTGTTTAAAACTCCATTTTTTTAATTAAATCAGTTTTTTTTTAAGGGACTTCATCAGTAATCAGTTTCCTAATTTTGTTATGGCATTTGGAATCTTTTTTTAAGGAACGGTTATTAGACATTTTCTTTGCAAATTTCTTTTTTTTGGAAACAGTTAAATTAAGTTAGATTAGGTTATAACTTAGTCTTTTTTTTTATGCCGTGGGTAGTAGTGTTTTTTTTCCTATTTTTTTAGGAAAATCCAGTTTTATTTAATATCAAAATATAGAAAGTTCCGGTTATCTTAGGCTTAAGAATATAATCTTTTTTATTTGATCCATGTTTCCTACCTTTTAGGAAATACAATTTTTTTTTCCGGTTATTGCCTAAGATTATTTTCTCCTATTTTTTGGATTATAATTTTATCATTCACTTTTAATAGAGATGTTTTAAGAGATTAATTTCTTTTAAGTTTTGAGATATAAGTTATTGTAAAATTAAGTTTTTTTTGATTGCCATCGTATTACAATAATTTTAATATTATTGTAAAATAGAATATTGGGAATAATTTAAGTTTAATACCAGAGGTAATTTAGTAGATACACTACGTCACCAAAGTGATCTCTTAAGTTGAAATTAAATTATTAACAGTATAAAAAGATGATTTACAAAATTATATTATTATCGATCGGCTCAAAAGAAGGTCCCTAATAATATACTTGTGTGAATTTTTTTTGGGTGGTAATAAACATGTGATAATTATATGGATTACGCGTGATTATTTAATCGGCCCAAAGGAAGGTTTTATAAGAAGTTAGTATTTTCATCCAAGGATGGAATATTAATGGAAAATCGACTTCTTGTAATAGGATGTTACTAAACTAAACTTATTATTATTGGTTTTCATAATTAAAGTTTGTGAGATTATAAAGTTTATTTTCTTGCTCTCTTCCTGTTTAACGTATCCTGTTAATAGTACTTTCAACATCAATTTAATTCTCTATTGAATGGCTCCAATTTTAAAGAATAGAAAGAAAATCTTTCGATTGTCATAGGAGTACTTATGGATCTCGACCTTGCGTTAAGGGTTGGCTCTCCCACACCAGTTACTGATTTTAGTACCTCTAATCAAAAGAGGGAGTTTGAAAGGTGGGAGAGATCAAATCGCATGTGTATGATGATTATCAAATGGGCCATTCCTGAAGCATTCAGGGGTACAATGTCTGATGAAATAACTACAGCTAAAGCTTTCCTTACGTATATTGAAAAAAGGTTTGTCAAAAATAAAAAGGCTGAAATTAGTACAATTTTGACGACCTTGATTTTAGTGAGATATAAAGGTAATGGCAATATCAGGGAGTACATAATGAAAATGTCTCATCTAGATTCAAAACTAAAGACACTGAACCTTGAAATTTCTGAGGATCGAATAGTGTACCTTGTTTTGATATCTCTTCCTACAAATTTTAATCAGTTTAGGGTAAGCTATAATTATCAGAAAGAGACATGGTCTTTGAATGAGCTCATCTCACACTGTGTACAGGAAGAGGAGGTTGAAGCTAGAAAAGATTGTAAGTGCTAAGTGCTCATCTTGCCTTTATCTTAAAATCTAAAAGGAAAAGGCCATAAAAGAAAGAAGTTGTAGATAAGGATTCTCAAAAGAAACAAGAAAAGGATAAATCAACCAATGTTGAGAATAATGGTTGTTTCTTTTGAGGAAATTCTAATCGCAGAAAAAAGCAATGCAACAAATACCACGCTTGGCGTGCTAAGAAGAGTATGCTTCTTAGTTTGGTTTGTTTTGATGTTAATTTTTTTTAGTGCATGGATACACATGTTGGGTAGATTCTGGTGCAACTACTCACATCATTGTGTATTTGCATGATTGTCTGAGTTGCCGAAAACCAAATGATGGTGAAAGATACATCAATGTGGGAGACGGAAATACGGTTGAAGTAACTGCAATTGGAAAGTTTAGATTATTGTTAAAGACTGGAATGTATTTGGTCTTAATGAAACATTTATTGTTTCGTCTTTTCGACGAAGTTTAATTTCAATTTCTACTTTGGACAATTTGGTTTTTCTTGTTCATTTGGAAATGGAATTTTCGTTTTGTTTCATGATTCAATGTTGGTTATTTCTGGTTCTTAATTTTTTAAACGATAATCTATATACAATTGTATCTAATGCTTCATATAATGAATTCTTGTAATTATCTTCGCGAGTAATAAAAAGAAAGCAACTAAAGAAAATTTAGCATAATATGGCACAAGAGATTAGGCCATATCTCCCAAAGGAGAATGGAAAGGCTTGTGTCTGATGGCATTTTAGGACCTTTAATTTTCATAGACATGGATGTGTGTATTGAATGCATTAAAGAAAAACAAACCAAACAAAGAAAATATGGTAAGGAGCATTATTAGTCATTCTAGCTTACCTGAGTCACTCTGGCACTTAAGAATGCAGCTTATATTCTTAAAAGAGTACCAACAAAAGCGACTGATAATAAGACCCTATATGAACTGTGGACCGGCAAAAGCCGAGTCCAAATCATTTTCATATTTTGGGATGTCCAACTGAGGCACGACCTTACAGGCCTAATGAAAAGAAACTGGATTCCAGAATTGTTAGTGGTTATTCTGTTGGATACTCTGAAAAGTTAAGGGGTTTAAGTTTTATAACCTAAAGCTAATTTTTTTCGAGACGATTAATGCTAGGTTTCTAGAGGATGTCGATTTTGTGAAAGGAGATTCAGTTAGAAACATTGTTTTTGAAAAAGAGAATATTATTATTCCTCCAGATTTCATCGGTATTGAATCGATTCCCACATTGGACATTACTTATGACGCAGTTCAAAACAATGTTGATGGAGATCCTCCCAGAGAACAAACTCTCGCTCCTCAAGAAGTTGTATCATTAAGAAAGTCCATTAGAGAAAGAAGAAGTGCATTGCCAGATGAATACATCACATATCTTCAAGAACAAAAAAGTTTTACCTCTTCAGAGTGGATAAATGCCGAAAAAAGATGAAACTTCAAATACCATTGACAAGACGCCTGCTCTTCAAGGCGTTACACATAAAAGTTTTACCTCTCTAGAGTGGATAAATGTCAATTACACATATTAGTACAAACTCTATAGTTGCGGATCCGCTTTCCAAGGCGTTACCACCCAAGCGGTTTCTTGAGCTTTAACTCATATGGGTGTTGTTTCTGCTACGGAGGACGTTCATTTTTTAGTGAGTGTTTGTAAGTTCAGTTTATTGAATGTATGTTGACATTTTGGTTATAAAGTTTTCTACAAAAATAAAGTTATGATAAAATTTGGTTTTATACCCTGATTGTGTTATGGTAATAGTTTGATCTCACTATTAAAGCGGACCAGTTGGATACGGAAATGTTAAGATTACATTGCACGTTGTTTCCATGTTACACATCCATTTCATGATCTATGTCATTCCTTTGTGTTGGTATTATGATAATTGAGGTCTAGTTACGAAAAGATGTAATAACAAAGGCAACTTTGGTCTATGCTAATATAATTGATGGACGAGATTGGTTTCTGATACATTACAGTTTTGACAGTATGGTTGAGCTCAAATTTGGTTTTATAATGATACAAGTTAATTTATACAATTTTTACATATAGCCCAAGTGGGAGATTGTTGGACCAAGGTGCAATTTTGGGCTTATATGTAAATATTTATGTCATTATAATTAATTAAGAATGTCTTTATGCCCTACTTAAAGTGATCTAATTAAAGTTAAAGAGTTTGAACTTAAATGTATCAATAGGTTGTGGGGCTTATATAAATGTTTAGAGACTCATATTATGACTGGGTTATATGATGGGCCGAATACCAGTCACAAGTTATTATTATTATTATTATTATTATTATTATTATTATTATTATTATTATTATTATTATTATTATTATTATTATTATTATTATTAATTTATTATTATTATTATTATTATTATTATTATTATTATTATTATTATTTATAATAATATTCCATTTCATCGAAAGAGACTTTTACAAGAAGTTGGTAGGGAGTCGAGCAACAAGCTGGACCCCCACACCTTTTTGAATACAAAAAGCTAGTCTCTGAAAAATGTACGCCCTAGATTTGGAGCTGCCGGAGTTACTCAACGAGAACGAACTAATCCTAGCCAAGAGCTCGAGCGCATCTTCACTTAACTCTCCAAAGGTGATTATTATTATTATTATTATTATTATTATTATTATTATTATTATTATTATTATTATTATATATATATATATATATATATATATATATATATATATATATATATATATATATATATATATATATATATATATATATATATATATATAGATATATATATATAGATATATATATATATATATATATATATATATATATATATATATATATATATATATATATATATATATATATATATATATATATATATATATATATATATATATATATATATATATATATATATATATATATATATATATATATATATATATATATATATATATATATATATATATATATATATATATAATTGTTAATTAGGAATATTATTTGCCAAAAAATTTTAAATAATTACATATAATATATAGCAGTGATGGTATATTAGATTTGCCTATTTTAGATGATTCTTAAGTAATAAATTATGTTATTTATTATGTTGAATTAATGTTTTATGTTTCGACATTTATTGTGTGAATAGAATTTAAATTTACTACATATTTCATATTGTTGTAATAAATCTTTTCCAGATGAATTACTATTTTAAGATGCATTTTTGTATAAATAATCCACGTGAAAATTTAACATCTAACAATTTTTATGCATTTCATAAATGGCTGCGAGATTATGATTTATCATTTTACAACAAATTATTAATTATATTAATGCCTTAATGGGTAACGAGTTTAATACACAGTATGTTTATTTTTTTCATATCATTGTCATTCTTGGTTTACGAGTTTAGTTTTGACGATTAATATTTTAATTAATGTAATAAAAATATACTCTCTTCTTAAATCTTTTCCTACAAGAAATGTTTCTCTTTAGATGGTAAATATATTATTTTACTGAATAACAAATTTATCGGAGAAAAAATATGATTAATTACCACAATTATAAAAAATTATTTATATAAAGTAGTGGAAAAACATTTAGAGATCATAACCATTATAAAAATAATAAAGTGAAATTAATAAAACATATTATATGAGGATTCTAAGCATTAAAATTATATCTAAATGAGAATGAAAAGTTGTGATATAAACTAACTTTAAAATATTGTAAGGGAACAACAAATTTAATAATATAAAATAACAAATATAAACAACTTTAATGAACTAGCAGTACACAATATAAAGCAATACCTGCACAATTATATATATCAACCTCCAAAGAGGGAAATCAACGTTTTTTACTCGTATATTTTAATTTACTCTTATTTTACCACTATCACAATTAATTTACTAAATTTATTTGCATTTCCAATTATATATATACCCCTAAAATAAAAAAAAAAGTAATAATTGAAAATACAGCATGATAATTAAGATATTTACCTTTTGGCATGCATGATGCTTGTTGTTCCCTTATGCAATCGAAATATGGCTTAAAGTCAGATTGTGGATCTTGATCTGGAGGAGGATTTAGATCAGGAAAGCAATTGATTAACTCAAATGCAATCAAGAACAAGAGAGCACCAAACATGACTTTCTTCATTAATGCCATTAATTAAAGTTTATTAATGTATTTTTAATTAATTAGTTATAATTCACTTTTAAGCTACCTATTTATACTGGTTTTACATAAATTTAGTTGTTACATAATGTTGATCACGTTTAATTGCCAGCTAAAGTACTATTGAAGTGTAGAAAATCATAATGCGGAATTCGGTTTGGGTTTAATCTAGTGAATACTTGTTTTGTATTAAATAATAATGAGAGGTACTACCTCTATTTATACATGAGATTAAGACTAAAAATAAGGAAACATAATAACCTTAATATTCTAAATATTAAAAAAGATCTCAACTTCCTAAACACTTAAAATATTATTCTAGAATAAAATTAAAATATTATGCATATAATTTCCTAAATATATTATTTCTTACAGTCCCGCCTAATCTTTCTTGATTATCAACTTAATCAAATTGTTAAACCTTATTTTGTTGATGTGCGACATTCATAATGCTAAATGCTAATCCTCTCAGCTACAGGAGTCGCTTGGATTGAGAGTAAATATTTTAGGGGTAATAAAAGTCAAAGTAGGAATTTAAGGTTAGCTAGGTAGATGACTAAAAGAATTTGATTGTTGGAAAGTTAATTAGAAGGTAATAATAAAATAGAGAAAATAGCATAAGTTTGCTTATTTTACAACCTTAAATATTTAGAATTAGAATTGCAATAATTCTATTATGATCCAAAATTGTGTCAAACCTATCTTTTGATCATTTGTCATTGTCATTTTGTCATTTTTTTAATTCCATTTATTGTTTCTCAATCTTTCTACTTATATTTAAGAAATTTTAGAGTTATTTAATTAATTTTATTTATTTTCATTAAAATATTTATTAAGGCATCTATTAATGACGTACGTGACTGCATTTAAAGGCTAAATGAATGCTCTTTGAGTAGCAATTTGTTGGTTAATGTTTTTCTCATAATTATTGGATTTAGGATGGAACCTTATTGGGCTAGTGTGCAATCAGCTCTCTTGATCTAATAATGGTCCTGTTGGGTACTAGTCTAATAACAAATTTAATTTATCAAAATTCAATTGTTTTACCATACTATGTTTTATAGTTGTAATAAACTAATAATAATACAAACTCGAAATATTGTGTGAGACGTCTCTAATTAGATTGACCCATTATTTATAAAATTTCAAAAAAATATAGTGTAGCTCAATGCATACTCGGTAGGTTTTTTGGATACCTCAAATAGGATCTTAGAATACGTAAGATACGAGTTCATATAACATTGTATGTCAAGTAGGTATTTAGTATACCTCATTTAGGCTTTTAAGAAACCTCAATATGGGGTTTAAGATACCTTAGGTACACATTTAATATATCCCAAATAATCAATAAGAATACCTACTTAAGGTATCCTAAAATCCTACTAAATAAGCGTGTTGTTACATATATATATATATAACTAACAAATGATTTTTAAAATAACCAACAAATGATTTCTGTTATTCAAATGGAACAAATTGTCTAGCAGATGTTCGAACAAATAAATATACAAACCAAAGCTATGGTCACCGAATTATGAGATTTCAAAGTAGTTGAGAGGCTGAAATTTCATAACTACACAAAATGGTGTAGACTCATCTACATAGCTTTGGAGCCTTGGGGACGGCTTCACCATATTACAACAAAACACTCAAGTCCCATTGATCCAAAATGTGTGCAATTGTAACTAAATATAAATATCTTAACTTACTAAACAAATTAAGATAATATTCTGAATAAAATCAAAAATATTCTACTGATTATTTCTTATGTATTCTAATTATTACTTCCTGCCGTAAAAGAAAATACTTAAATATATTAATTTATATTTGTTAATAAAACTTTTATCACATAGTAATTATTTTTAAGTTATATTGATAATCTAAAACTGCGTTAGTTTGACTAAGTTAAAAAAAACAAAGGGAGTGTTTTGTTAAATGCCTAGAACCAACCGTTTAAATTTTTCTTATCCAAATATATTAATAATTTTGAGATCTTTGTGGGTTAAATAAGCTAAAAAGATTTAGACACATTTTTATAATAAGCCTGCGACGTCCACGTTGCTATCACTAAATATTTGAGATCTTTGTGGGTTTAAATAAGCTAAAAAGATTAAAAGTGTATGTTAAATTAGTCTAACAAAAATAATCTCATTATGTTAATAGTCTCATTTGAGAATTTGTTAATCATTAGTGTAATTACTCCGTTACATATCAAATTATCACACGAACAAAATAAAGAACAACACAAAATGACAAATGTAAGCAAATTTAAAAAACGCAGAGCGCAAATATTACCCCTCCGATCTTATTTGTTCTTCCACTTTGGATTTTTCACAAATATTAAGGTAGATAGAATCTTCGGGTTGTAGTGGGTATTATTTTAATTAAATAGTAGTGTGAAGTAATGATTGTATTGAAAGTATGAGAGAAAAAAAAAGTAAATAGTAGTGTGAAGTAAGGAAATAGAGGTTTTAAGGTCTAAAAGTGGGATGAAAACTTTCCAAAAATAAAAAGTATTTTAAACTGGAAGAACTTTTGAAATTACCTGTTATAGTAAGGTGGAAGAACTTAAAAGAACGGAGGGAGTATTTTTTTTAAAAAAAAAATTATGTCCTAATAAAACAAAAATATAAAAGTGCAAAGTCCACAATTTAACAAAGATTGGGCCGGCCATGGGAGTGATCAGACAAGCTAAGGATGTTGAAAAATACTTATAGCTGGCAATTAAACGTGATGAACAAGTAATTAACTAAGAGGATTAGCACTACTTTGTATGATCCACTAAATTTAATTATAACATTACTATTGGAATAATTCAGTTGATTTATTATATATTATAAATAGCAAACATAAAAGTGAATTAAAATTCATGATTAAATTGGTAAACATACAAAAATCTATAATTAATTAGAAAATGGCATCAATAATAATGAAGAAAGTGATGTTTAGTAGTCTGTTGTTCCTGATTGCATTTGAGTGTATTAGTTGCCAGCTTCCTATTCCTGATCCTCGTTTACACATTGGTACAGATTCAACACAACCTTCACAAACTGACTACCTTCCATATTTCAAGTGCATAGGCGAAAAAGAATCATCATGCTTGCCAAAAGGTAAATGAGAAGGATGAGTAGGATTTTTGTTTGATTTTATTTGGTTACTATGTATCCAATAAAAGATACTATATTATAAAAAATGCATTTTAAAATTAATGTCATAGTTACCTTTCTGTGTAACAGTTACTTTTACAATCATGCCTTTTTGGCTCAATCGTGACCAAAGATTTTGGGTTGTTTTATTTGTTGTTTGTGTAACAAAATCTTTCTATTTATATAACAAAGTATAGACAAAAATAATATATATTAAATGTTAATGGAACTAAATTTTATAGAACATGTATATCATTTTAAATTGATTAATCATTTTAATATTCAGTAAAGTTGTTTTTATTTGTCATTTGTTATATTTGATTGCTGTTATATTTATTTATCCTACATTGATGATTTTAAGATGATGTGCACACTTAATAAATTATTTGACTCTTCCTCCCATTGCCATATGAATTTGGAATGGTATCTCCTTGGCGGTAGAGTATGTGCACCTCGTGTTTTCTTTAAAATTGTTTTTATTTGTCATTTGTTATATTTGTTATGATGTTAAATTTCCAAATGACAATATTAATTTCCTAATGGCATCAATTTAGGCAATCAGGGTCTTAGTCGACAAGCTGAATTCGATCAAAAAAGAAAATGCATAAGCGACTCACACACAGCATGCCAACCTATATACAACAAAATCTGGTCAGGTAAATTTGTTTTCTTAATGTATATCAATACAAATTAATCTATGATATTTTTATCACAGAATTAATAATAAATTTATAAGATATTAACGGTTAAACTTCGACTTGTTTGACCAAGAAAGTAAAGAAATTACAATGAAAAAAAGAAGAAAGTATTAATAATTGGCATTTGGAAATTTTATTTAGTTTAAGATCAACTATGGTATTTTATAGTTTCTTTATTAATGCCTATGGCTCCACACAATTCTTAATTACTGTTTTATTTAAAAAAAATTTTGGATAATTGTGGCTTTTATATTTTTCTACTAACTTTATCCTAATATTTTTTAAATGCTTATGATTTCTACTTTGTCAAATTAACTTAATTATTCAATAAAATTTTACATCCACCATCTAAATATTTTAATTTTTCGTAATTTTTGTAAACATTGCTTATGAAAATGTATAGAGACAGGGAGAGTATATTATAAGGAAAACATAGCTATCGTTAATTAAGTACTTCAAAAAAGATGTTTATATTATAAAGGTGTATCGTTGATCTTAATTGTATTTGTGTTTATTTGTTGTAATGCTCTAAAATTGCAGAATTCCAAAATAAGAAACCAATTGATGATTCCAAATGCGTTGGAGAACAATGTCTTCCACAACCAACATTACCAACAGGTAAAATTTAGACATAAATAAAAATGGTTGGTAATATGAAACAAAATACCCCGAAATATAACAAAAATATCGTATTCTCTATTTCAATGACTTTGATTTATTTTTTCATTTATTATTTTCTCCACTTAACTCAATCAACTCTCAATATCTATAATGGTGCATAACTAAAAGTTATAGAAAAAATATTAATAATCTTTGCGTTGAGATGAATCAAACAAGATCTCACTTGACTATATTTTAACTTAGAATAAGAATAAAATACAATTAAGAATGAATTATGTATAGGTCAAAAAAACTAAATAGAACAAAGTCACTTAAACAGAGAATATATAAAATCAAAAGATGTCAAATTAAAGTATACAATGTGCATACTAATGTTTGTAACCGAATTGGTCTTGTTACATAAAAAATTACAATTAACTCGCAACCAACACACATATTAGTACGGATATATGAATTTATATAAAAAATAAATGCTTTCAATGGACAACTACGAAGCCGTGACAATTCACCACCTAATCACCTCACATGCCCACCTGTATGGACATATCTACAGGGCATCCGTGTGATCGGTGCACTTGTATACACACTTGATTATGTTATCTTTTCCCTAAACCATATGGTAGTTGGAGTATTAGACATCAAGTATTGTATGCAAAGTTCATAACCCACTATTTTAATGGTGTGAAATCTTCTTACATGTGAAGTATTTTCAACATTGTTAGGACTTGCATCCGCTTGTGACATAATGTCATGGTACGAATGAACCTCTCCAAAGACAAGACAAGTAAATTTGAGTTAAACATATAATTATTTAATTATATTTGTGTTGATTTGTTGTAATGCCCTAAAACTTGCAGAACCGAAGCCAGAAGAAATAATAAATAGCGTGCAAAGTGTAACGGAAGTTAATAGTACGAATGAAGTTCCCGAAAAAACATTAATAGTAGATTCCAAAGAACTGAAGCGTGCGGCAGAAGGAAAGTGCGTAACCAAAGGAAATGTATGCAGAATTCCATTCAAAGCAATTAATAATTCATCATACCTTATTGAAGATTGTTGCGAAGGTCAATTTTGCGACCAGATTCTAAAAAACAATGATGAATTCGGTCAATGTTGTCTCCAAAATGACCGCAATAATTGTTGGTTGCCTGATGCTTAATTAGCCATGGATTGGTTTTTATCAGAATGAAGACATGTCAAATCTTAATTTATTCACTTAATTATTATAATTAAGTATTGTATTCAATTTTCAATTGTTGGTTACATGTATGTTGATCAGGCTGAATTTTATTTGCTAATGTGTTTATATACTTGTTGGTTGACTAGTTAATTAATTAGTACTTATATGATTGAGTAGTTTACGATGTCTACTTCGACATTTGCAAGTGAATTGACTGAGGGGCAGTAAAAGACGATGGAAGTGAAGGCTAACTCTACCATGTCAGGATAATCATAATGGAGGTTGCTGAACAGATAATGGCCGCGAAGTTATGGTTGAAATAATAAAGGGAAAAAATACGGGTGAAGAAGATGAAGATTCAGGGAGTAATGAGGGAAGAGAAACGAGTAAAGAAACCAGTAGACCTTTTGTTCTTTGAAATGGCATAATGATGGAGAGGGAAGTTGAAGTGACTATACTATGCGCGCGATTCCCAAACATAATCCAGTTTTTTTTTTTTTTTTTTAAAAAAAATTCTAAAAAAAACTGATCAGGTACATTATGGGCTGGCCCAAAAACTCCGGTCTATAGTATAGACCGTCTTTAGCGAGAATTTGTGTTTAAATGCTGGGTGATCTAACTTTCTTATATTCTGTAAATAACATTAACTTGGGCCCTTTTATTAACATTTTATCTTTTATAATGGGCCCCTATCTAAGACTGAATTTCTGAACTTTTAGCTTTGGTCAAGGGCGGTGGCCCTTTTGGCCTACGCTTAGGGTCGAACCTAAATATGAGTTGTTGTTTTAAAACATGATTGAGTAGTTTACAGTTTCTACTTCGACATCTGGAAGTGAATTGGCAGAGTGGCAGTCAGAGGCGATGGAAGTGAAGGTTAACTCTACGATGTCTGAATGATCATCACAGAGGTTGCTGAACAGATAATGGCCGCGGAGTTATGGTTGAAATAGGAGTCATTATATATTTGACAAAATCTTTAACCAGCAAATTCCTAATGAAACAACATTCATTTAGCCTTTAGATGTGGTCAGGTGAGCATTAATATATACACTAATGAAATATTTAAATAAGAATGGATAAAATTAAATATGTCTAAAATTTAGCGTTGGGATCCATGAGGATTGAATCTCACATCCACCATCCTATCTAAGGGCTCTATCCCCCAACTACGAGAGTAGGGAAGGATGAGAAAATAGCGGACGATTTATAGCTCAAGCCCTTAATCTTCACTGATAACCCAAGCCTAATCAAGGATAAGATGGCTCCCCTTAGTGCGATTCGCTACCGTTTAATAACCCTTAAGAACTAGTGTATAGCCATCGAATAGTCATCATGAATGAGCTAACCCTACTACCTCTTTTTCATTGATTGTTAACCCTTCCTTTTATATACTCTTTGTTATTGTTTGCAACCAAAAACCCTTTTATATCTTGATTAATTGCAAGAAAAGTTGCATAATCTTGCTCTTTGTGTTCGACTCGTATGTGCTACAACATCGTGCACTTACAACTCACATGTTGAGATAAATTTTTGCGAACAAATCAGAACCCTACGTTTGAATAAGGTTTTACTTTTTCGAAACTAAAATCGGTCTAACCAAGACTGTGACCATCACTAACAACGACTAATTATTTTTATTGAATAAATTGTCATATTCATTAACCTACCAACTTAATCCCCTTCACTTTCTATCTTCCTTATATCACTATATTTTTTATCCTTAATATATATTATAAAATTCACCTCTACATATATTATTTGACTTATGTTCACGTAAAGTCAATACAAGTATATCGTAAATTTGAATCAACCAATAATAATCAAATTAAGAGACTAAAACGTATACTACCGGGGACGCCACAAGAAAATATAAACCAACTATAGAATTCTTAATTCAAATACGTACAACATAATTACTAATTACCTATTTAACCAACAAGTATATAACGACATTAGCGAATAAAAATAATTTTTAATAATCCAAATAAACCTTAGGAAATTAAATAAAAAATAATAATAATCAGGAACATTCCCTTACCATCAAATGGCGATGATACAAAAGAATTTCAGCCTGGTTAACATACATGTAACCAACCACTGGAAATTGAATACAAATCCAAGCTAATTAAGCATAATAATATACTTAATTATAATAATTAAGTGAATAAATTAAGATTTGGCATGTCTTCATTATGACAAAAATCAATCCATCGTTAATTAAGCATCAGGCAGCCAACAGTTATTGCGGTCATTTTGGAGACAACATTGACCAAATTCATTATTGTTTTTTAGAATTTGGTCGCAAAATTGGCCTTCGCAACAATCTTCAATAAGGTACGATGAATTATTAATTGCTTTAAATGGAATTCTGCATACATTTCCTTTGGTTAAGCACTTTCCTTCTGCTGCACGCTTCAGTTCTTTGGAATCTATCATTAATGTTCTATCGGGAACTTCATTCATACTACTCATTTGGTCATCTATTATACCTCCCGTTACATTTTTCACATCATTTATTATCTCTTCTGGCTTCGGTTCTGCAATTTTTTGAGCATTTCAAAAAATGAACATAAATCCAATTAATTACCAGAAATTCTTGTGTGAG
>JAAKBH010000572.1:0-195082 GCA_019776075.1 Amaranthus palmeri
GGGGAGGGAAGAACAGCGGCAACTCATACCCGGCCATTAGGAGAGCGCGACCAAGAAGAGTCCCCCGGCTCAAGAAAGGTAAAAGAGAAGTCTTTTGCTTACCTGATTTACCCGATTTTTAATTTACTTTTTTTTTTTTTTCTTTTTTCTACTCCTTCTGCCTCGTTATTTTTCTATAGTAATTTTACTACATCGTTGATTTTAGGTTATTCTTTTGATTTACTAGATTGTTATTTTTGGATTTGATCCATATTATCTAACATTGTCATTCTTAAAATTTTCATTTATGATTTCAGTTCTATAATTTTAAAAAAATATTTCTTCCTAAATACAAGTCATCATTCTTAAAATTTTCATTTATGATTTCAGTTCTATAATTTTATAATAATTATTTCTTCCCAAATACAAGCTATGTACGTAAAATTATATTTCCTTTGTCTCTTTGAGATTGTTATTAACAATTACAATTTTCATTACAACATTTACTTTTATAAGTAAATTCAAAGGGACGACAAATAGTGGGGTTAAAAAGAATATAGATAGAAAAAAATGTACATATGAAATTTAGATACGTACAGTATAATAAATTTGTAAATAGACCCTTCTCGAGCCGAGAGATTGTTTGATCGCACTCTCCTTTATGGGTATAAGCTGCCATCGTTCTTCTTTCTCAGACTTTGATCATAGATTTCTATGAGTAGAATACACTAGATATAATGATGATGATAGTAAATTTGTAAATGCCATTGGGAGTAAATATAACAAATATAAGAACATCCAAAATGAAAATTTAGGAGCACACGTGAAGGGTGGGTGACCGTTTGAGGTAGGTAGTAACAAACTCCCCCAACTGCCCAAAATCTCAACCCCCTTAAAAACCCCGCCAATTACTTGCTTTGTTTCTTTACATTCCGTAGCAATATTTACTTGTAAATTTCATGACCTATTCATCCCATTTTGATGTAAATATACTCAGATTTTATTCCAAATAGTTAAGATTTGACATTCTTTTACCTAAAACCCAATATATAAATTTACGGTTAATAGAGTTTTTGATCAAATAGTCATTTATAACTTTCTTTTTGATACGTTACTAAAATAATATAAAAATTCGTTAATTTTCCTATAATAACACTGCCTCTATTCATAAATGTCCCATTTTAAATTTTGTCATTCTTTTTTTTATCTTTTTATCCTTACTACAACAACAATACAAACACATAACTATTGATACCCTTTATAGAAAAAGAGGATTTTCCACTCATTTTTAAGTGGGCCCCCACCCCTCTTTTATTTTGATGCAAAACCTAAATATCTCATTCTCTATGAATAGGAGGGAGTATCAACTTTGATTAACCATAACAATTAAAGGGCTTTTTTCCTAGAATAATACTGACTCTAGTTTATTAGTTTAATTTACCAATTTTTTGTTATATAATCCGCTATATTTTGATTTCTATCATGTTAGTATATTCTAAGGAAACACCCAAAAGTTACTATCATTGAATGGTGAATTAAAAATTGATTTTATTGTAATTGTATTATTCCGGTAATTTTGATTTTTGTTATTGTGCAGTAAAATTTGGCCAAGTCTTTGCAGGTTTGAGTCGAGATTCCATTGCCCGCACTATCACCCATGTTTTTCCTTTAAAAGCATGATATTTACATTCCATGTCCTACTTTTGTCATGAGTCATCATGACCCACTTCTTCATTCCTTCCCCTTTATATACTGAGAATGACTTTGGGTTGGTGGATCACTCACATACTTTGGTTTGAAGAAGAAAAAGATGGGAATTTTTAGAAGTGAGGGTGTGATTTACAAGCCTGTTGATGAAATTGATATTGGCCCTTATAGTGATGAAGTTTATATTAGCCCAAATGTCAAAGGTTTGTTCTTGTTTCATCATACCCACTAATTGTTTTATTATATTTTTATCATTGTAATATCAGAATGTAGTTGAATTTTAAAAATGGGTTTGATGTCAAATTAGGGATTTTTTTTGATGATATTATAAAAGTAGATAATATTCTATGGTGAATGTTTTTGACTTTCTGGTGAATGGTGATAAAAGGTCGTGATTGAGGTTTTATAATAGTTTTTTAAAAGTGAGCATTTACCTGATGATATTATAGGAGTATTTAATTTGTCTTGATGAATATTTTTGACTAGTTAAAATAAAACTTCAATGTCAATGAGTTTATGAGGAAGAAATCAAGATTTTTAAAATTATGGTAATAATAGAGATTAAATAATATAAACATTAGCTGGAGGTGAAGGTACCCCACTTATTGTATATTGAATTATATAAAAATAAATTAAACATTAAGGTTTTGAATCATTGTTTTTAGCTTCTCTGTTTTGCATCCTGAAGAGTGAAGAAAACAAGATGGGAGTTTTTAGGAGTGAGGGTGTGGTTTACAAACCTGTTGATCAGGTTGATCTTGGCCCTCACAGTGATGAGGTTTATGTTAGCCCCAATGTCAAAGTTTTGCTATCCTTTCTCAATGCCCTTAGGTGTCCTAAATTATGCCATTTCCTATATGAGTCCATTATTTGATCAAACAGGGACATATCTTTGGGACGGAGGGAGTATTTAAATTTTATTTGATCAATTGTTTTTTAGTAGTTAAGTTGGGAAATTTTGGTAGTTTTCAGAGTTGTAGATGATATTAATGGGTCCTTTTTTTTCCTGGGGGTGATAACTTTAAGTAGTAGTCTAGTATGTTTTAGGCCTTTATTATTAGGCTGTGACAAATCGTCACATAATCTCACTGTGGCCCACTCGTGTGAGGTTCATTATTCCCAAAACCATATGGTTGTAGGAGGATTTGGCCACCCGATATATATGCAAGTCCACAACCCACTAGTTTATCAATGTGGGATCTTGTCTCACATGTGAAGTATTTTCCAACATTTAAGGAATGTGAAATATATTTTGAAAGAGGTCCTGTTATTGAAGCTCTGAAAACACTAAGGATTAGGGATGTTTTGGTAGTAACGTGCAAGTCTACTAATGGTTTTCTTTTTATTTTCTCAGCTCCGCGAATGGCTGGATTTTTGGTTAAACTTTTTGTTTGGATTCTGGAGTGCAGGATAGTTGGAATGATTTTCTTGTACTTCCTCAAGAAAGATAATTTGATTAATAAGGTACATAAATTCGATTAGTTCTTATTGTATAGTTTTAATGATTTGCTCCTTGGCAATTATGTAAAATGAAAACTGTTTTGCAGCTTGTTTCATGGGCAGAATTGGAAGAGTCACCTCTATATGTTCCTTTACATCCATGTGAAGGTACCAACTCTCTTCAGAAAGGTCTAATGTATGACTTATTTGCAGTTTCCTTTATTATTTAATAGATCCAGTGTATTGTTGCAGACTTCCCTGAACGAGAAGTAAGATGCGTGAGTTCTAACAGGAACCCATGTCAACGTGTACAAGATGCTGTAGAGTGCTTGCCCTCTTCAGAAAATATTTCAAGTGAGATAAATCTTTCTTTTCAACGCTGGACGATAATGGATTATTCTAAAGCATATACATCCGGGGTGCTCACTCCAAGCATGGTATAGTTTTCTTATTGAGTATTATCAGTTTACTTGTATGTTTGTCCTCTTGCTGCAATCACGAATGGGAATTTCTTATACAATTTCATGGTACGGATGTCTCATAATTAATGAAACAAACGACTCAAGTGATTTTTTTTAGTTTGCTTGCAGGTGGCAGAGAGGTTCATTAAAGCTGTCGAACAATCGACTAGTACTAACACCAACATGGCATTTTTTATCAGCTGTGATGCCAACAACATTCTGGAGCAAGCTGCTGAGTCTACTATTCGTCATAAAAAAGGTATCAAAATTAATGAGTTAATTTCCACAACTGCTATCAAATAAACACAGACTGATCTACTTGGTTTTGACCTCATACAGGTGAACCACTATCAGTTCTGGATGGAGTGCCAATCGCTATTAAAGATGAGATAGACTGTACCCCTTATCCAACCACAGGTAATCATTTATACGATACTTAAGGTTCATTTTAAGCGTGCAAAACTCACCCGTTAGTTTACTTGCTGAGAAAATGCCCTGCCTCTGATGTAAATTGTTTTAGGAGGTACAACTTGGTTACAAAAGTTTAGATCCTGCAAAAATGATGCTTGCTGTGTTGAGCAACTGAGGTTATGTGGTGCAATAATTGTTGGGAAGACCAACATGCATGAGCTTGGTGCTGGGACAAGTGGAATAAATCCTCACTATGGGTACAGTGCATTCACCCATAAACTCATTGCTAGATATTATCCTTATTTTTCCCAACCAAACAAAACTTTACAGAATACTGTACAAATCACAGTAGAACTGTGTTCTTACATCAGAGTTTGACTTCAAAAACTTTAACGTTAATACTGTAGGGCTACTCGAAATCCTTACAATACGAACCGGATATCGGGAGGCTCTTCTAGTGGGTCAGCTGCAGTTGTTTGTGCAGGATTATGTCCTGTTACTCTTGGCGTTGATGGTGGCGGTAAAATAAACATTTTTTAAATGCATTTAATTTTTTTAGTCCTCTTGTTCCCAAAATAATTAAATGGCATTGGGGTAATAATCAAAATTGGTGCAGGGTCGGTTCGTATGCCTGCAGCTCTTTGTGGGGTTGTTGGTTTCAAGCCTACTTTCGGGCGCGTTCCTCATACTGGGTGAGAACAGTATTCCTGAAATATGTCCCTATATAGGAAAAACCATCGTCATTTTTTTGCTACATATTACTTCCACTGTGAGGCGATATTGAGTGAGTATTGATTATCATCGCGTTCTGTAGTGTACTTCCTCTCAATTGGACGGTTGGGATGGTTGGTGTTTTATCTGGCACAGTTGAAGATGCTTTGATAACGTAAGTACCCTCTTGTTAAGTCCACTTGTGCTTATCCTCTTCATATGGATTTAAAACTGGTACTAATCATGGAAATTCATTTCAGTTATGCAGCTATCAGCGGCCAACTCCTCTTGGATCAACCCACGGTCTTAGAGGTTATGCTTTAGTTTGCATCTTGCTTTTATTGTCCCTCGCCACTTGGTGAATGTACAATTGGCACTGATAGTAGACATATTTTTGATATAAGCAGCCTATACTTAAATTGCCGATGTTGAGAACAGACACATTCATTGGTGATGTCAAATTGGCCAAATACGGGAAGGTTTGTCACTCGTATATCCTTCTAACATACTAAACAAGTTTTATTGCAGATCACGATATCATCCATTCTAAATTTCTGCCTTTGTTTCCATTTCTCGTGGTATATATAGTGGTTTGATGACTGTCACGCTGATATCAAACTTAGCTGCTCCAGTGCTCTCAATAAGCTTCAGAAGTGTTATGGGTGGGAGGTAAAATATGCATTCCCTAACCATCCTGTTTAACTAAAAAATTATTTGCTCAGAGCTGATCATGCCTGCTCCAACCTGAAACTTTTTAATATTAAAAGGTTGGGATTTTATTATAAAATGATGGCCTGAACTTGGTATAATTCCTGTTTATTTTAAGTACAATAATTTTGATGATTGTCCTGTAAAAGATTGTAGAGGTGACAATACCAGAAATAGAGACAATGCGACTAGCACACTATCTAACAATCGGATCTGAGTGCACTGCTGCTCTTGACCACCTTCGACAGAAGCTGTACGTTATGTTTAAAAATATTAAGTAGTTAAGTAATATTCAGATTTCAGATTAATATGTTTTGCTGATAACGTTTCATTGTAACATGATTGATGATAGGGCCTCTGCAGAACTTGGATGGGATGCAAGAGTTGCACTTTCTATATATGGTGCCTTTAACGGCATGGAGTACATCAAAGCTCAGAAAATCAGGTGATACTAAGTCTCCATTTCGCTAAGACTAATATCAAAATACCTTGATTTTTGATGATTTATACATTCTTCTGCATTTCTGCCTAAAATGTAATTCCACGACATGAATGCAGTTTTTAATTTCTTCTCCTATTTATCTGCAGGAACCGACATATGCATTTCTACAACAAGATATTATCCAATACCGATGTTATTGTTACTCCTACTACCGGGTATGCTGCCTGCTACTGTCTTCCCTTGCAGTTATGTTTTGCCCGAATCTTTTGTCTGCGTAGATATATATTAGAGCTAATGATGCGCAAGCGATTTGATCTTTCTCTGATCGATGTATGTCCTTGTGTCTCCATTACTGCCAGAATTTCCGGTGTTTTCACTCCTGAAATCCTAAGTCTTTTTATGGTAGACATGATGATGAGAAGCTTTTTTTTTTTCTTTGCGTTATGCATCTATTTTTCCATGTTCCCAATCATTTATATCTACTTTGCTTTTGACCTATTCATTTACCTAATCTGATTAAGTCATAAAGCTAAAACTCCACTACCAACAATAAAAGGGGAATGGGATGATTCATGACTAATTCAAACTTTGCAACAGTCCACACAGATAATATTGCTATTTATTCATAAGTGAATATATCTTTTCCTTTCAGTCTAACAGAAGTAAGTTTAATAGTACTAGGGGCGGATCCAGAAAAAAATTAAGTGTTGTCATCAATTTTTTTAGAGAGAAAGTACTGTCGTCATTTTAAAATAATATAATATTGCATTTAATTGTATTGTCTCAATGTTGTGTGCCAGTGTAACTGCATACCCAATCAAAGATGACGCCTTAGAAACCGGTGAACTTGATTACATTAATGGAGGTATACATTGATCGTAGATTTTCTCCTATTGCTTAAATACTTTGTAATGTATTATTGTGTCAAAACTGAAAGGTTTGCTTTTCAACTTGTTTTCAGCTGCACTGGTACGGTATCAAATAGCAGGAAATTTTCTTGGTCTGCCTGCTGTAACTGTGCCGGTTAGAATAATTTTTTGGAAAAAAATTTGCATTGACTGCTTAATTTGAACATTCTTTTGCTGATCAATTCAGCTGTTATCCTAGATTGGATATGATGCAGCAGGGCTGCCTATCGGGCTTCAGTTTATTGGAAGACCTTGGGCTGAAGCAACTCTATTACACATAGCTTTCGCGGTCCAGGTAAACTGACATGCTTCTGAAGAACATCTCTTGGAAAATTGTAATGGCTTCTTTTTATCTTAATGTATCAAACTAATATTCTCTCCAACTCCGAGTGCATAAACCAACATTTAAGTTAGGAATGCTGTCGGAAAATGTTAATTACCCATCGCCTTGATATCCTCATACTAACTCATCATCATTAGCATCATCATCATACCTAGTATACCCCAATCATAGGAGATACGAAAGCTGGGGAAGTGTAGAAGACAATAGACCTTACCCTTATCATAGGAGATAAGAAAGCTGCGGCTAGTGAGACCCTCGGCTCGAGAAAGACCAGCAAGTAAAAACTAAGGACACAGAAAAATCCATAGGCAAGACGATAAGCAACACAAAAATAATGACTTATAACAAACCATAGAAATAAGAATAACAAACATACGGTACAAACTATAAAAATGGCAACGAATATAGCATGGTATTGGGGGAGAAATATAAAATGCATTTGTAAAGCATTGAAGTTTGTCTGATCTAGCTCTATGGTGTAATGTTTTTATTTGTGACCCAATGAAAAAGAAAGGACAAACATTGACGCCCTTAATGATAACGATGAACAAATGCATTCGAGTTTGAGATGTTCACTATGTTTACTTTGTTCAGGCTGTTTGCAAATCAGAGTACAGGAAGCCAGAAGTTTTCTATGATCTGCTCAACTCACCATGATTGAACTAAAGCACTAGAATGATAGAGGCCAGAGGCCAGAGGGGGTTGTTTTTACTGTGAGCTAAACTATTGGTGCTTAATGTCGAAATTGTTGTATCTTTTGATATGAAAATCGGGTCGAGAAATTGAATCATAAAAATATACTCAAAAAGATAGATATAGTTTGCAATTGTATCATCACTTTTACTACACTTTTTTTCAATTTTAAATGTGTTTTGAGTGAAGTCATACTCATAAGTCATGGGAGATGTACAATTCACTCTTTGGTTTTGGTCAACTAACTAATGATCAGAGTAAAATGGCAATTATTTCCAAAAAAAAAATGGCAATTAGTAATGAAGCTACTCTACAAAGAACGAAAAACAGAATTCGCAAAACTATAGAATAACGCACAACTTTGCAAGGTGGAGAAAATTCTAATATGATTGTGATATTAAATGAATATTATTGATTCAGAGTTTCTTGATTACAATGCATATTTCAAACTCTAATTGAAGAAACCATCTAAGTATGTTTCTATGAAGAATAGAAGAAAACCCCAAAATCCTCTAACAAAAACCCTAGAAACCCTAAACTCAATTTTATCTTTGTTATGTTACAAATAGAGGTGTTCAATGGGGCGGCGCAGGACAAAATTTAAATGGGTCGGGTCGTGTCAAATGTTAAATGGGGCGGGGCGGGTCAAGCCTGTTTAAATCCGATCCACTTTGACCTATTTTTTAAAAGCTAATAAAAACTACTTTTTTATTATATTTTATGACCCGTTGGGTCGATCCACTTATGTTTATTATAATATCATTAAAAAAAATTTAAAAAAAGTGGCAAATTTTTTCGTAAAATATAGTCGAAGACACACAGACAAAATATAGCCAACAAGTATATTAGCAGCAGTATCACAGCTGCACAATACTTCTCCAAAACACACTACAAAGTTGAAAACAAAAACAAAAGCTACATAAAACATGTCTTGCAATTGAAATATAATGTTAAAATGTACTTGAATGTTGTTCGAACGATAGTGTCGATTGAAACACGGCTTACTCCCATGCATTGATGCAAACCTTTGTTCATTTCCATCAGTTCTATCTTATTTTGCTGTGTTAGTGATCGACAATTCTTGCTTATTGAGCCAACAATACTAAAAACAGTTCTTTAACAACATATCTAAATGACTTAATAATCCCAGTTTCCACAAACGTTTGAGTGGCTGTCAAAAGAGCAATAACAATGAAACCATCAAAATTAGTTGCTTCTAAAGCTAAGACATAATTCTTATAATATCCACTTAATAACATAGTTCAACTAATTAACCTCCATAAATTAGAACTATTTGCAATGTCAGCCACTCATTCCTAAAAGACTTTAAATATTTCCAACAATTAAACAATGGAGACAAAGTTTACAGTAGGGCATATTATTAAACATACAAAATTTAAATTTAGGAAAAAAATTTGTGGGATTAGGAAAATCAACATTTGAATTGGGCAACACAAAACATGGGAATTACTTACATATAATTTCTATTTGAGATATTTTGTGGTAACAAAATTGAATAGCGATTGAACGCCACTACAAGAAAAATCGTTTTTAGCAACATTAGCATATTTAAAATTAACATATGGATAAAGAAAAAAATAGCACCAATTACAACAACCAACATTATCACATCAAGAACAACTAAACGAGATGCACAGTAACTTGAAGGCATCGTATGATTTGATAAAATGGTTAGTTTTCTAATATTTTGAAATTGATTAGTTTGCTTCGATTTTGAATGTGGGTATGTATGGTTCATTGAAACATCCATCCTACTAGATCAATCAAATTAAATTCAGAAATTAAAGTATGACAATGAACCATCTAAAGTTCAACCTAAATAATCAATAATCACCACAAAACTAATTACCATCAATCACGCACAGCTACCTTATTTTCTAATTGGATCATTATTCATCAACATTAAACTTCAAAACAGATCAAAATTAGAAAAAAGATAGATTCTTTCATGATAGAGAACAAAAGTCCAAAGTGTCAAAAAATTTAATCTAAAAAATCTTAGTTGAACATCTCTAGAAAAATCTAAGAAAAATATTATCTAGATTGTTCTAAAAATATAAAGTGTTAATTAATGAATAAAAAAAATAAAAAAAAGAGAGAAGTAGAAAAATCTAGAATGTAGCTTGTTTGTAACGTGCATATGCTAGCTAGCTATAAAAACTAGCTATTAGCTATGACTAAAGTTGTTGTAGAAAAAGATTTTAATAGAGAAAATTACATATAACTCTTTTGTTATTAATATTACTTTCAGCCTCTCAGCCTCTCTCTCACTAGGCGACTGTCCACCGCTCGCACAGCGACTCCACCGTGCTCTAGAAGCACCGCCATGGCAGGTCGGGGAAGGGGGAGACCACCTAAGAGAAGAGACGATCGTGTCACCCAGAAAAAGCCAGTGAACCACTCAACTTCATCTGAATGTTCGAGTAGTTCAGAGCCCGATAGCGAAACCCTAAGTCACAATTCTACCCAGTATTTGACAAAACAACCCCAATCAAAAGCCTTATTGTCAAATTGGATTGAAGCTGCTAGCGCTTCCAAAATGGCAAATACAAAAGAGGCAGTGGATTCTTCATACAAGAAATCTGGAATGACAGGAGATTGCGAGGAACAACCACATTCAGGTAATCTCATTAAAATAAGTAGTGACGATATAGCTGATGAAATTCTGTATTGGAAATCCTCTGTGATTTGTTTTGTTCTTGGCGCTAACCCCCCCTTCAAGTCATTGAAGGATTTGTTAAGAGAATATGGAAAGAACTATCTATTGATAAAGTGGGCTTGTTAGGCAAAGGAGTCTACCTTGTGCGCTTAGCGTCTAATCTAGATAGGGACAAGGCTTGCGAAATGAGCGGAATATTGTTTGACAAGAAGCCGTTTGTGATTAAAGCCTTGGACCCCTAAGACTTCAGTAGACAAAGCAAGCCTAACAACCATGCCAATTTGGGTGAAACTCCCTGGCTTAGCACTTGAGTATTGGAGTGACAAAACACTTAGGAAACTTGCCAGTTCTATAGGCCCGGTCATACGAGTTGACGATGCAACGACCAAGCGTGAACGTATGATGTATGCGAGGGTCCTAATAGAAATGAAAATACATGGAGATTTCCCGGATGAAATCTACTTCATCAATGAGATAGAGGAACTAGTTAGCCAAAAAGTGATGTATGACTGGAAACCGGTTTTCTGTGGCAAGTGCAAGGGAATGGGCCACATAGAGAGGAATTGTAGGATGGACGAGATTAGGAATACTGCACCCAAACTTGGACCTAGTAAGAAAAGAGCTTCTGAAGGGGTGGTCAAGGAGAAGACTTCGATACCCTCGAGGCAACCTGTGGCAAACCAAAAACCCAAGGAAGTTGCTCCTAGTCCTGCAGGTAAGGTGCCTACCCCAACCACACCATCTCTGCTACCTCTGACCCCGGGCTGCACCACTGAAATCTTCTCCACTAATGAAGCTGGGGAAGTAGTAATCACCACTGTGGAAGTGAATAACTCTTCTAAACCGAAGGGTGATCCCCCCTATGGCTAGCCCCCTGGATTGAAAGGCTCGAAGGTCCCTTCCTCCCTTAAGCCTTTGTATATATTAGAGAATGGATAAACAACATATGCACATTGCTAGTAGTCTTTGTCTTCAAATGTGTAGTTCTGTCTTGGTCTGGTAAGAGGCTAAAAGAAATGCTTGACCTTACTGTGATTAAATGTTTTATCCGGGCTATTATGTAGCCTATGATATATGTTATGGTCTCCTTCCTTGCTTGTATGTGATAGTGGGGATGTAGACAGGTTTAAACCTCCTTTAATGATGTTGCTTGGGTAACCGATGCTGTGGAAATATTACTATGAAAGCAACATTCTGTCTTTGGGTGCTGGTAGTGGCACACACTCAATGAACATTCTGTTTTATTTTGTTCCATGGGCTACATTCATTGGTCCTGGGTATCTTGGGCACTCACTAGAGTCTTTCATATAGCCTAAACCTATGGAAGCTGGGCTTGGTTGTAGGTTGACAGTGGGTTCATTGGTCTAGTAATGCTGCTGCGCTGATGTATAAGGTTTTGGTAGCAGTCTAAAACTGCTCATGGACTGTTTTAGTGAAGGCACCCCTGTACTGTTCTGTGGTAGATAGGCTGCTGCTAACGCTGCTGTATGCTGTATGATACGAGCCTTGTCCTGAGGTGTACAGCAGGGTATAGGATACAAGCCTTGGTTGCTGTCAATCAGGTACAATTGCTGTGCAAAGCAGCAACACCCAATATGGTTTCTCCTGTTTTCAGCCTTTGATGACTGTCATGGGCCCGGACTTACTAGCTACCCTATAAGGGTGTGTCTTTGCTAAATTCAGTGGAGAAGTAATGGTTTTCAGTGCAGGATCAAGGTGGTTGTATTTAATGGATGGCTGCCTTGATATTCCTGCCCTTGAGCAGTAGCTGCTGTGCGTGGTATATAGTTTATTAGTTTTGGCTTTTAGTTTGGTACATCCTGGTCTGATTAGTAGAGCTGTTGGGTGTTTGCTGTGCTCATCTTCCTCTTCTCTGGTTGCCAAGGAACTGAATTTTTGGTGTAGGCAATGTATCCTTACAGGGGTATTGTTTTGTGGAACATGCTCAGCTGCTGCTGAAGCACTCCCTGTGGCTAACTGCAGCTTGTTCAATTATTAATGACTGGGCTTTTCTTGCCTATAGAATGGTTCACTGAACCATTCTAGAGGGCCTTGTGATGCTGAATCCTTGAAGCCTTGTGATTCTGCATTTTAGAGGGCCTCACAGATTACTCTTGGCTTTGTTTTTTGTTTTTTGTTTTACACAGGCTAAGGCCTTGCTTGTAATGTAAAGTCGTTATAGCATCGTTATATTCTTGTTTAGGCTAGGAGTTTTCTCCTTTTTTGGAATTTTGGGCTCCTCCAAGCGAATGACGAGGGGTGTGTCCCTCTGATGCTCTGTAGGGGACCTCACTTCAGTATTTGGACCTTTGTGTAAGCTTCGGCTATCTTTTTCTGGCATTTTATAATATTTACCTTGCCAAAAAAAAATTACTTTCTCTACATATTAAAAAAAATCTATTATTTTGTATCCGTAATTTTCCTACATTTGGTATCAGAGCTGTAAGCATGCCTAGCCAAAAATAAAAATTTAAAGAAAAAAAAAACTCCATACTTTTATAAACCTTGTTAAAAAATACCCAATGGCCAATAACATTGCAAATTTTCCAATACCAAATTTTGGGGGAGAAAATTATGATTTTTGGAAGATAAAAATGAAGACATTATTAAAATCACATGGTTTATGGAAGTACGTGGATGAAGGGTACCAAGAGTATAAAGATGAAAGTAGTTTAAGTGACTCGCAAAAGAAAAAGCTCGAGACAGAAAGAATGCAAGATGCCAAGGCCTTATATTTAATACAAAATGCACTCGCAAATTCGATTTTTCCAAGAATATTAAGGGCCGATACAGCGAAGGAGGCGTGGGAGATATTACAACAAGAGTTTCAAGGAGATAGCAAGGTGAGAAGTATTAAACTTCAATCTTTAAGAGGTGATTTTGAAAATTTAAAAATGAAAAAAGGAGAATTAATGAAAGATTATTTTTCAAGAGTAATTGAAATTGTAAATCAAATGAAATCATATGGAGAAAATATATCAGATGAAAAGATTGTTAAGAAAATATTGTTAACTTTAACCGAAAAATATGATGATATTGTGGCCATAATTGAAGAAACAAAAGAATTATCAAAAATTTCAGTTGAACAACTTATGGGATCTTTAGAATCTCATGAACAAAGAAAAAATAGACACAATGATGAGGAGAGTGAAGAGACTGCTTTTCAAGCAAAATTTAATATGAAGTATAAAAATAATGTAATGAAGAAAAATAATGAAAATGGAGAAGAAAATACAATGGAAAAGAAAAGTTTAGATACTAAAATGTTTTGTGAAATTTGTAAGCGTACTAACCATTTTAATGGAGATTGTTATTTTAAAGGAAAACCACAATGTTGGGTGTGCAAGAGGTTCGGTCATACTGGGAAAAATTGTAGGAGTAAGAAAAATGAAGAAATAAACTGCACAATTTGGTGAAGATAACAATGATGAGACAGTATTTTGAATTTTGCTAATGGCAAGGACACTAGCGAAGATGGTTGGTGACATGAGCATCAATAACTAAAAATTTCGGAGAAAAAAAATATATTTTTTGGAAAATGACTGATGACATGAGCACAGTCCACAAAAAGAAATGTCAGCAGTTAAAAGATGCTTGGTAACAAGGGTACCAGTAAGAAGGAGGAAGAAGAAAAATGCATGACGAGTGACCACTGACGACAGGGAGCCAGTTAAGAAAATTCAAGCTACAAAATCAGCAAATATTGGTGACATATGCATCAACAATGTTTTTTTTATAAGATTTTTTTAGATTAGGGGGAGTGTCAAAAAAATTAAAAAATCTTAGTTGAACATCTCTAGAAAAAATCTAAGAAAAATATTATCTAGATTGTTCTAAAAATATAAAGTGTTAAGTGATGAATAAAAAAATAAAAAAAAAAGAGAGAAGTAGAAAAATCTAGAATGTAGCTTGTTTGTAACGTGCATATACTAGCTAGCTATAAATACTAGCTATTAGCTATGATTAAAGTTGTAGTTGTAGAAAAAGATTTTAATAGAGAAAATTACATATAACTCTTTTGTTATTAATATTACTTTCTCTACATATTAAAAATAATCTATTATTTTGTATCCTTAATTTTCCTACACAAAGGCTATAATAATAAAGTACAGATAAAAATCTAAAAACCAAATCAAGAAAAAATTGATTCAAATATTAAAAAAAACAAATCAAAATGAAAAGTTACCAAGTAATAAGAATTTCATTAAGAATTTCAACATGACATTCAATTATTCAAGATTAAGATGAAGAAAACCATGAAGTTAAGAGGAAGACCAACAAAACTGTGAAATTCAAGAGGAAGACCAAAAAAATTACCTAGCATTAAGAACTTGTTCATAGTACAAAGAAAACCATTAGAACCAAGAATACCATGACGTTCAAGTTCAACTTTTTAAGAGGAAGACCAAAAAAATTACCAAGCAGTTGCGATTTGCGATTTATGATTTTAGGGTTTGTGTTTTAACCTTTTCAGCTGGAGTGATCTGCAAGGGTGCCTTCTCCACAATGACCACGAAGATGCTAGCTTCCTTTTCTTGATCAAACACTAGACCAATTCATTCAAACAAACCAGCACGCAAGTTACTTTCTTGAACCAGTCCCTCACTGGTTTGGGGTAATTCTTGGACTGTTAGACCAAGAGTTTAGGTTCCTTTAGGCCAACAATCCCCTATTACTTTCAAGTACTACTCTGGAAAGTATTAGGTGAGGATCTTGCACTACTCAAGATCAATAAGTGTTCACACACTTAAGAAACACAAGGGATTGAAAATCCTATGATGTACTTTATTTTCAAATGCTCAAAGTTGTCTTTTTACAAGCCATAAGCCTTCTATTTATAGGCTTTGATGGTAGGAGGAACATACAAATATAAGCCAAGACCCTAACTACTTATTAACGGCCATTTATGACATGTGCCAACCACGTGCATCTTTTAAACTAACAAAACAAGCACAATGCATGTAATCTAATTTCTCGACAATTCTGCTAAACAGGTGACCTTGCCCCTAGTTTTGAAGACTCTTAAAACGATTGACTCAGGAATTAGAATGCTCTAGAAGAAACTTTGTACTGTAAAGATAGCATAGGGTTCCTTCCATTTGCACAACAATGACCTGCCTGTGTTAGCCCTGTTACAAGGTTTTTACTGTTTAGTAAGTGAGTAGGTTGTTTGCTCTTGGAAGGTGGTATGGCCTTATGAGGGGGTAAAGGAACTAAGGCCATTATCTTGCCCTCATGCCTCAAAGTGTAAGTGTTTGTGAAACCATCATGACTCACTCTCTTATCATATTGCCAAGGTCTACCTAGCAAAATATGATAGGCACTCATGTCCAAGACATCACAAAGTATTTGGTCCTGATATGAACCAATAGCTAATGTAACCAAGCATTGTTTGTCTACTGGTGTATTAGCTTTATTGTTTACCCATTTAAGTTTGTAGGGATGAGGGCGTGCTTGTGTCCTTAATTTCAGCTTCTTCACTAAGTCTTGGCTCACATAATTTGTCTCACTACCCCTATCTATGATTAAATCACAAAGTGTGTCCTTGACCCTACACTTAGTTTGAAAAATATTCTCCCTCTGATCAGACTTGGGTTCCTTAGAGGTGCTGTGAAAACTCTTCCTAGTGACTAAAGCCCTAGGTCTTTCCTCCTCTAAGTATATGAGCTCCCTATCAGACTCGGAATCAGATACATACTGCGTGACTTTCCCTGATTCCTTAACTATGTAGGTGCCATCTGGGTCTTCCTCACTAGTGACAGTACCCCTTTCCTCTTCCCTGCCATTGATACTAACAAGGATGGTCCTAGGCTTCTCCTTGCTTCTTATTTCATCCCACTCAGCTAGGGTAAAGGCTCTATTATTAGGGCAATTGACTTTGAAGTGACCATGACCATGGCATTTGAAACAAACTACATCTTTCAGTGGGGTTATACTCTTTCCTTTTTGATCAGCATAGGCTCTAGGTGGTGAAGTTGTAGTGTGCACATTCTTTTCATTCATGGGTGGACTACTCCTAATCATGGGTTGAGTAGTGGCTTGTGAAACCCTCCTTTTTGAATATTGTTCTAAGAGCATGGCTTGCTCCCCAGCTAGAGATACAGTCAAGTGAGGCACAGTGGCTAACTTCATCCTTAAGTCTTCTCTCAGCCCACCTAAGAACTTACCCACCCTCATATCCTCTGAATCCCTAATGTCACATAGCACATAAAGCTTCTCCCACTCTTGGATATATTTTTGCTACTGACTTGTTGCCTTGACTAAAGGTATTCCACTGCATGGACAACTGCTGGGTGTAATTACTAGGTACATACTTCCTTCTAAGGATTTTCTTTAATTTTTCCTAAGAGTTGATCTTAACCTTGCCCTCTCTCACTCTTTGTCTCTGGATTCCCTCCAACCAAGTTGCAGCTAGCTTAGTTAACTTCACCTTAGCCACCTTGAGTTTTTGATCTTCTGGGGTGTCTCTATACTCGAAATAGTTTTCAACACTAGACTCCCAATCTAGGTATTCCTCTGGGTTCAAGGACTGTCCAGTGAACTCACTAACTTCTACCCTCAAACTCCTATCCTCTTACGGTCTAGGTTGTGGGGGTCTATCCTGATTTGTCACTCCTAAGGTGGCCAGCCTTTGGTTCAAGGCCTCTAGGGTCTCTTCTATCAATACTCTCCTGTCTTCAGCATTCATGTTGAATTCGCCACACACAAAAAAAACCACATACATAACAAATGCACAAGACTTCAGAACATAGCAACAGAATTGGTACAGCAAACTTGAGTTCTTGTATACTACAATACTGTAAATGCTAATCTGATCAATGTATAGGAATCACTAATGCACAAAGGTATTAGACTCAACAACAGACCAAGCACAACAAAATTGACTTCTTGTATCCGAATAATTTGTAATTGATAACTTGATGATGCAATGTACTCAAATTTCAAATGCTCAAAGTTCTCTATTTACAAGCCATAAGCCTTCTATTTATAGGCTTTGATGGTAGGAGGAACATACAAATATAAGCCAAGACTCTAACTACTTATTAACGGTCATTTATGACATGTGCCAACCACGTGCATCTTTTAAACTAACAAAAGAAGCACAATACATGTAATCTGATTTCTCGACAATTCTGCCAGACAGGTGACCTTGCCCCTAGTTTTGACTTTTGAAGACTCTTGGAACGATTGACTCAGGAATTAGAATGCTCTAGAAGAAACTTTGTAGTATAAAGATCCCCACTTTCCCCTTGATTAGCACGAAAAATCATCAGAGGTGCCCTAACCAGAACTCACAAGGTCCTCTGGTTAACAGTTTCATGCAAACGCTGTTGTGCAATTTCTGTTGACTGTGGGTCTTTCATCTCTATTTCTTGGGGCCTTCTTCTGTTAGACAGGAGGGTTCTTGGGCTATGGTATGAAGGACTATGTGCAGAGATTCTAACCTTACCTTCTATGCTTCCCAAGGTGTCAATGTCTCTTTTGTACAGAGTGTGCAAGGTCTGCTATTCGTCACTTTTGGTCTGAAATTGCTGTGCCTTGGTCTGCAGCTGTGTGCTGTCTTCTGTGGACTCTTTTGGTCTTGCATCAGATGTGGGAAGTGTGGGGTTTGAACCATCCTTTGAAGATGCCTCATTATCATCCCAAGGTTGCCAAGGTGGTTCCCCAAGGTTTGCTAGCTTTGCACCCATATTTGGTGCATCAGCAGCCGACAACAGTGATCAAAAGGCGGTAGGCGTGCAGCAGTTGGTGGTTGCATGGTAATTGGTGTGACCGACGCCCTCCGTCGTGGGTGGCCAAGTGGGGTGCATACGGGTTACTTTTAGGGTTTGGGGAACTGAATGAGTGAGTTCAGATACAGGGAAAAGGAAAGGGAAATCGATTTTTGGTTTTACTGCTAGAAAGTTGTGTTTTATTTGATTGACATTTAGTCACACTTGTTTTACGCAGCTGAATTGAATTATATTTTTTCATCTAATTGATATTTAGTCACGTTTATAAATGTGGCTGAATTTATTACATATATTATATTATTTTAATTGACCTTTAGCCTCACTTATAAGTGATCGAGACTATTATTCTCACACATAATAATTGTGCCTAATTACAAAAAAGTGTGCCTAATTGCTAAATAGTTTGCCACACTTAAATAAGCATGGCTAAATAAGTGTAGTTATATGCCACATTTCTTGTAGTGGTAAAAGTATACATATGACAAACCCATATAAAAATATATATGTTCAAATTTAAACAACATTGGTAATAAACCAACAAAGAATATATCATAAAGACTAACTTGAATCAAGCACAAACACATAGAAATAATTCTACACATACATGAAACAAAATAATGCAACATATATATTCAAATTTAAGAACAACATTGCAACAATATACTTTATAATTTAAACAAAGAATATATCATAAACACATAGAAATAATTCTACACATACATGTAGTGATGGCCACGGTCCGGGTTGGCCCGGAACCGAACCGGTCCCGAACCGGTCCCGAACCGCTTAAAACCGGAACCGGAACGTTCGCGACAGGTTCCGAACCGCGAAACCGTGGACCCGCCGGAAAAAGTTGCCGGAACCGTGGAACCGCCGGAAAATCGGAAAAACGAAATAGTATTATAATATTAAAAAGTAAGAGAGAGTATTAAAAAGTATGAGAGAGAGTATTAAAAAGTAAGAGAGAGTATAAAAAAGTAAGAGAGAGATAATAAAAAAGTAATAAAAAACTTTCTATAAATGGAAAAAAAAGAAAGTTGCAAATAATAGAATACGCCATTTTTGGTAAAAGTTGCAAATAACCAAATACGGAGGAAGTATATGGTATTTTGATGTTTGGTGTAATTATGGTATACATTTGGTGTTATAGTATAATAGTTTTGCAATCATTAAATACATGGTTTGGCATTATGTTTTCTGTTTTGTAAACATAAAGCTAAAGTTTTAGAGCCATAATAGCATAGTTTAGAGATCTTATCTTAGACCAGTTTTGGCATTATGTTATCTGCTTTGTTTTGGGATGTATAATATGAATAATATTTTGTTTTCTTATTAGTGTCAATAAAAACATTTACACAACCTGCAAACCCCATCTATTCATGACATTGGAGAAAGAACGCATAGAATCGACGAAGCGACAAGTTGAGGACGTGATTGCGATTGGGTTTAGGCCCCTGTTGAAGATGACTTCTTTCAAATTTCCTCCATGCATCGTTCCATACTTGGTAGCCCATTTTGACCCCATCTCTCGCATCCAGAAGCTACCAAACCAACCATCTTACATCATTACGGCTGATGATGTACACGATATATTTGGGTTGCCTTGTAACCCTTCCAATCGTGTCATCACCCGTTCAAAAAAAGCGGAAAACGAGGTTGGTGAATGGCTCGACTTACTTCTCAAGATGGGTTGTTATCCCTTAGGTGGGGTTGACTTCAAAAAAATGTTTGTATTATATGTTATGACTATTCTTCTAACCCCCTACCCCGAATTTAGATTGAAGTTGTCGGCTTTCCTTGCATCAATGATGCATCTACTATTCATACGTATGATTGGTGTTCGTACGTATCAGACCATCTGTGTGACGCTGTACAACGATCAGCGAAGTTTGTGAATGGTTGTGTTGCTGTGTTGTTTGTCTGTTATTGTTACTGGTTCCCTCACCAAGGGAAGCCGCTACCGCAATCCTTGCCTTTGATAAGGCATATGGTAGACGACGAGATTAAGTTGCGGTTTGACCAAGAGAGGGTTAATGGTTTTGGAAAAGGGATTTTTAGGTCTGGGTTTCCGTTGACCACCAAATATTTAGATTGGTGTACAAACCGTTCAAGCGGTGTTGAAGAGGATGATGATCAAAAGGATGACGAGAAGGATGAAAAGGATGAAGCCGCTAACTTGTCGGATGACAAGGAAACTTTTAAGGATAATCAAAAGGATACAAGTCAAGATGACGATAGGTCGTTCAGTTAGACTTTTAATCATAAGTGGGAGACCGACATGAAGATGGCCAACAGAAATTATAATGTAAGTTCATTATCTTATATTTGGTATTAAACTGATATATAATTGTTGTTATAATGTTGTTGTTGTATTGATATATGATGATTAGTTTTTGTGATATTAAACATACGTATTTAGGTTTACAGTATAATTGTTTTGGTATTAAAGAAGTACATATTTGGTGTTATAGTTGAATAATTTTGGTATTATATTGATACGTATTTGGCAATATTAAACATACGTATCTTTTTTTTTTTTGAATAATAAACATACGTATCTAGGTTTACAATATAATAGTTTGGTACTATACAAATGCATATTTGGTGCTATAGTTGAATAATTTTGGTATTTTACCGATACATATTTAGTGTTATATACTAATACATATTTGTTATAATGCATAATAGTGTGTTGTGTTATATATTTATACATATTTGGTTTCAATTCTGTATTTAGGATTTGGAGATGGCCCAGGCCGGCCACCAATCCGCCAAACCAATAAAGATACACAAAGTTGTGCAGCTGTGTTCAAATAATGTCGCCTACCTAGGCCGGCCACCAACAGCTACTAGACGATCAGCCCTCACAACCACCACGTACAGCCAAACACAAGCCTCAATTAGCTAGTTTTTTATGCAAGTTTTCATTGCATGACACTAGCTGTTGCAGCAAAAAATGAAGTCATTAAAAAGCAGCGTTTTTCATGTTTAGTGAAAACGCCATCTCAAACAGTGTTTTCCTCCTTATCTCATTAGAACCTAGTACTTAGCCCATTAGGGTACAAAAACGCGGTCCTTGACAGCGTTTTTCCTAAAAGCTTATTATTCCAAATACTTTAGCGTGACACTCATTTTTCAAATAATTTAATAATAAAAAATTGATTTTTTCAAAAATTTATTTATTGAATACATTACTTTTCCATTTAATTAAACGTATCAGAATTTAGGTTAGACGCATAGAAATACTATGATAAATTATACTTCTATATATTTTACCCAATTTTGCTCCAATTTAAAAAAAACAAAATCAAATTCTAATTAGATAAATATTTTCATGCAATCAACTACTATCAACTAATATAAAAGCCATTTATCAACCCTTCATAAAAATTTTATTTGTCATTTTCCAATATTTTTGTTAATATGTATTATTTCTTTCAAAACTAAGAACAATTGGGGTGGTGGCGCAGTTGGCTAGCGCGTAGGTCTCATAGCTATCTGAGTAATCCTGAGGTCGAGAGTTCGAGCCTCTCTCACCCCATAAAAGTTTTTCTTTATAAGCATAATCTTATGCTTCTCATCAGCTGAGCTCTTTATTATCAATTCACCTCGCCTGTTTAGTTGTTTGTACTTGATTATGCTAACATATATATATATATATATATATATATATAGGGGAGGGACCCAATGAGAAGCGCATTGAAAATGAGAAGGATAAGAAAGATTTTACACCCTTAATTTCACTTACATAAAAAAAACTATGGTCACGATTGAGCAAAAAACGCATAATTGTAAAAGTAACTATGTTACACAGAAAGGTAACTATGGCATCAATTTTAAAATGTTCTTTTTTTATAACATATTATCAATTTTTGGATACATAGTAACCAAGAAAATCAAACAAAAATCCTTCTCATCCTTCTCATTTTAAAATCCTTCTCATTTGATCCTATATATATATATATATATATATATATATATATATATATATATATATATATATATATATATATATATATATATATATATATATATATATATATATATATATATATATATATATATATATATATATATATATATATATATATATATATATATATATATATATCAGTTTGAGATTTTAAATGGATGCACAACCCAATTTATATTATAAAATTTTGCGCTGAGGATTTATCCCGACTACTAACAACAGTTATATCAACTGAATATGAGCCTTACCAAATCATTTTAATCATTTTAATTAGAATAAATACTGCCCAAAATTTACAAGAAGATGAATAAATTTGTTTCAAGGAAAAAATTTAAATAAGAAATGATGAATTACAGATGTACAAAACTTTTTTTATACTTTACCAGTCAAAAATGTGGATAAAAAGAGTTACAGAAATTCATAAAAATTGCCTGTACACAAAAGTGATCATTGATGTACAAATCTTAGGCACTGAATTTAAATATAACACCAGACAATAGCATGAGCTCAAACTTCACATCTTATATGTCCTCTGTTTTCAGGTGTTCTAGCTTCTAACTACGCTCCTGGATCGTGAGAACGATTTTCCAACCCCATGTTTATCCCGCTTGTCTAGACACAACAACGACACGCCCTCTTTGGCGTCATCTTTAGTGGACTTCCCATTAGCGGCCGTGCTGGATGAAGTACCTTGATCAGATAATGAAGATACTGTGTCCGGAATTACACTGTTATTCAGGGGAGGCTGTGAGTCTTTTTCAGGGACTTGCAACAGCTTTTCTGACTCCAAGAAGAGATCCTCGAGTGCTGCCAGTGACTTCAGTTGATTTCCGAGTGATGCAATCGTCTTCTGACATTCTGCCAGTTTATTTGCAGCTACTGCTAACTCCTTTTCCTGTCCAAGATTTCAATATTTAACACACCCCACAAGATATTTCATAACAGTTTAAGATAATTGCTCATTGCTTATTTCTCAAAAACAAACGTTGGTTAACAGTTTTAATTGATCAGAAAAGAACTTGCACAATCAAGGACCAAAGAGTTCAAATCACATAAAATTGATCGGTATAGTTCATGTCACAAAGAAAATTGGCTAGTTGCAAATTAAAATCAAGTCCCAAATTGTTCTAAGGTGTATATTGGAGGTTGGTAAGATCACACATTTCATTTGTCACCAACATAGATATGTCTTCTAACGGCCCATTTGATAGGTGGTATTACACGGTGGTACTGGGAATGAAAACTAGTGTAGCTTCGGTTTAAAAATCTCTTGGCTACCAAGATGGGCATGCTTGTCCAACTTCAATTATCTTATTTTCTTCACAAAATTCATTTCAATCATTACCATTTGGAGAGGTGGTATTAGGTGATAATGGAAACTTGTAAACAAAAAAGACTTTTTTATAATCAATGTTTCATCACCATGGGAATGACATTAAACTTTTGATGCTATAAATCATTGATGTTACCAAATTCAATACCACTAACCAAACGGCCCGTAAAAGATTTAACAAACTAGGACTGATTTATTGCACACTTTGTTTTATATTGGCACTTTAGCATATTTTTAAGCAGGAAATTAAGCTCAAACCAATTCTGTAGACTTAAAGCCATAAGATATTTTAAAAGTCCATTTGAAAGCAAGTTTGGCATATGTTTGAGAGAAATAGAGACTAGAGAGAGTTTGAAAGAGTTAAAAATTGAAGTAATTGAAAGATTGTGTTTGTTGTGATAAATTATTGAGTACCCAAGGGTTGAAAGTGGCCTACTAATAATGTTGAGCTTTTAAGAGTCACAACCTTTTGCCTTTCACATACATATATAATATAATAATTCTAACTCTTATATGTTTTCAATGAATCTAGACTTATACATGTGCTTTTAAAGCATACTAAAAGTCTACAATCATACTACAGGTCTCCAAACCAACTATAAGTCTCATTAACTAACAAGCACAAATCAGATTTCGGTCCCCATTTTCCTTCGTGTGATTCCATGATAGAAAATACAAAGAAATCCAAAAAGGGAAATGGAGGGGAGCACATGAAAGAGACAAGAGAATAAAGGTCACGGAGAGGGAAGAAAATTTTGCATTTTTAATGAAGAAAAAAACATACTTTTCACCATTCGGAAAAATGGGTTGTACCTAAGAAAACGCCCTTATACAAACCAAATAGATTAATATGCAAACAGATTTTCAAGAAAACTAACCTGCTGTTTATCCATTTCCTCCTTAGTGATCGGTAGAAGCTGAAGTCCGGCTTCAGATTTGATTTTTGAGAGCTCGTATTCTAACTTCCTACACTTGGTAGCAAACTCTGTAGACGTTGCCCTCTCCTTTTCCATTTCATGCTCTAACGAACCGACTTTAGCAAGCATGGCTTTAAGCTGTGACTCCGCTTCTTCTTTATTTGCATATATCGTCTGAAGCTCTTGGTTAACTGCATTGTTAGAATCGTTGGCTGAAGTTACTCGACTTTCCCAGATGTCCGCATCATGTTTCATTCTCGAAAGCTCATTCTCTAACATCTTACACTTGGAACTGAATTCTTCAGACAATTTTCTCTCGTTTTCGATATCCACATCTAAAGAATGAATTTTAGTGAGCAGCGATTTTATCTCGGCATTTAAATCTTTTAGCTGAGATTCTGCCGCCTCTTTCTTTGCAGTTGTACTCATAAGCTCTCGCTCAAGTGCCTCTTTCGATTCATTCATGGATGCTAACTGACTTTTGCACATTTCATATTCATGTTTCATCCTAGAAAGCTCATCTTCCAAAGCACAACACTTAACCGAAGCTTCTGAATATAATGCCCTCTCCTTTTCAGCTTCACCCTCCAAAAAACTAACTTTCGACAGCAGAATTCCTCTCTCGTCCTCAATTGCTTTACACTTTGACTCTGCCTCCTCCTTTCTTACATTGGCATCGTCAAGCTCTAGGTCAATCGCCTGCCTCAATTCATTTGCCAAATCCAATTCAGCCTGCAACATTCCTAGTTTTTTATTTGCTTCTCTCAACTGTGCTTGTGATATCTTTAGCTGATTCTGACACGTGTTCAACTGCGCTTCTGAAAGCTTAAGCTTATTCTGGCATTGGGTTAATGCCGAAGCTAAATCTAATTTTTCCGATTCAAGAGCCTCAATTTTCTCCTCCAATTCAGATGTTCTATTTATCATAGTATCAAGTTCTGATTTTAGCGAGGAGCTGTCATTGCTGTTATGTTTGTCAACTGAAGTCGAAGGTTCCAAATTGCGGCTTTTATTTTCACTCGCGGGCAATGCTGCTAACTTCTCCATCTCTAGAAAATCATCCATAAGATTTATTTCGGGTGAAGGGGGCATGTGCGATTTGGAGGGAGCTTTCTCAACTTTATGGGAAGATGTCCATGAATCTGAATGGCTAGGCTCACAATCAGTTAACCTTTCCCCGCAATCTGATTGACTATCAGTGAATGATTTCGAGTCATTGTATAAAGTTGCTTTACGAGCCATAGTTTTTAATCTACGGCATTCAGCCTCAAGCTTAGCAACCCTCTTTATGCTCTCTAAGTGTTGTTTGCTGGCCGTTTCTGCCGTTTTTGTGCTTAGATCCCTCTCAAGAGTCCTGATTTCTAACTCTTCCAATCGAAACCGGAGTTCCAGTCGCAAAGAAGTATTTTCTTTCTCAACGGAACTCAGCTTCAGGCGAAGATCGGACTCCAAAGAGGCAGCAGCTTCCACTTTAGCATTTGCTGTTTCTACTTGGGCTTGAAGATCAGAAATCTGAACACCCAGCTCTGAGTTTTTGGACTCCGTATCCTGCGACTTCTTAGAAATGGCTTCTTCAATTTTCTCATCATGCTCTTCTCTTACTTGTCGCAACTGCCTCAAGCACTCTTTGAGAGCCCCATCAAGATGGAGTATCCTATCTTCAAGTGAAGAGTTTTTCTTTGTTGCCGCATCAAGTTGCTGCTTTAGTACGTTCACCTCATTTTCAGCTTTTTCCCAACCTAAAATTTAATTTAATTATTTAAAACACGGGATAAAAGGTCAGAGGAACGTTAAACTATATACAAATCGAAGTGTTGTTTACTGGAACGCCAAATATGACTGCACAACTGTATTAAGAGGAAGAAAATAAGAAACCTGTAACAGCTTCCTCTGCAACTTTAGCATGCTGCTTTACCATTTCTTCCTTTGCACTAATCGTTGCAACAGCAGCAGATAGTTTCTCCGTCAGAATTTTTACACCATCATTAACATCGTCATCAGGATGTGCAACTTTTGAGGTGACCTCCGGTGATTGCGTATTTTGGTTTGGTGATGCCTTTAGTCATTTAGAAAACTTCATCAGATGTACATTTTCTAACCTTTATAACTGAAATAACATTGCAATGATTTTATTTTTAAAAAATATTGCAATGCAAGCTTAATATCTTAATGACAGATTCGAACCTCATCAAGAAAAGTGCCATCTGCGTCAAGGGGACGAATTTGCATCATACATACTCAAAAGCCAAAACAAAGTCGTAGAAAAGTATGCGAGAGTTAACCACAAAAAACACAATTTGATCAATTCTCAACCCAACTAAGCCAGCTTGAGTTTATATGATTGAGGAACACATAACATCCACACAAAATAGCTCAAGTTTGACTTTGGCCATCACTTATTCATCTCAACTTCAAAATGAAATTGATGTATTTTCAGTGCACTTCTTTAATAATTTCACAGTCACATAATCTGAAGTAGAATTCAAATTCCAAAACCCATTCTGATTTCCCTCATAAAAATACCATCCACATAAGTGAGGGTTGAGGGTCAGAAGAACGCAATCGTACTCTTATTAGTGATAACAAACAGGTTATTTCCGATTGACGCCTGTTAGCAAACATCATGTGCAATAAGTTAATAATTCTATGGTTCTGCTAATAAGTACTTGTATGGGGTCATTTAGGTGAAAAGGCAAACTGAAACTAATTACACACATACTGTAAGTGAATGCCTGAATGGTACCAATAAATCATCCTACCAACAAGACTTCTGGGATTTTTAACCAACAACACAATGTGATCAAATCAAGCAGAGATTAATAACATAATCATGATATTACAAATGATTTACACTTAATAGATCATTATCATAGTCAAATTTCTTATTTTTTGAATGACAAACCTGATGTTCATCTGAGAATCTCTCAGAAGGGGATGAAATTGATCCTGATCCTGACACCGAACTATCCGTTTCGGCGCCCTGACTCTTATCTGATGACTTTCTCCTCCATAACCAACTCCGGCGGTCCATGAGTTCACCTTGATCACACACTTCACTTCATTACCCTTCAAATTTCAATTTCATCCCCCAAAATTCACCAACTTTCATTGCTTATATCCCTGAAAATTTAATGGGTTAATGTCAAAATCTCCTCAACAAAAATATCAATAAAAATGGACAAATTTAAGGATCACAATATAAGATAATATGGTATATTTTTTCTAATTTAATATTAAAGGTTGGTGCTTGCCAACAAACTATTGATGTTTGACAATGAAATATTCCAAATTTTCTCCTCTAATCAATCCCAAACAAAAAATAGACTAAAAAACTATGCTTAGAATTCAATTTTCAGCTGTTCTAACCTCTCCCATGATAGATGACTCAAAGGCTGAAAGATAAACTTTTGGGAAGTTCAAAAAAATGACACAAAAATTTTGCAAGAAATGTCCAGTTTTCAAAACAATGGTTAGATTAAAATTAAAGATTACTTAAAACATAAAATTTGAACAAATAGTTATAATGGGTACCTACCATTTGTCACTCTTTTATAGTGACATTCTACTGTGTAAAGCTTGTAAACATTTTCGAACAGAAGAGAAGAAAATGATGGGAAGATAGAGAAAAAAAAATTGAAAGATGACCCACAAAACTAAATTTCAAAAATCTAACAAATTTGCAGAAAAAGTTGAATACCCATTACTTCAAATATCTCAAAGATTGAATCTTTACTCAAAACAAACAAAACTATTAGTTGAAAATTGAAATTAGTAAATTTATTATAGAGCAAAAAAGGTAAATCACAAATCCCAAAAACAAGGTTAATATGTTAACAGCAAATGATATTGGGGATGTCAGATTGTTAAAAAAGAAATTTTTTTTTTAATGATTTTGGTCGGGTTTATTTGTATATAATGATGAAGGAAAGATGACCCACAAAATAAAAAATTAAAAATCTACAAAATTTGTATTTGAAATTCAATACCCATGGCCATGAGTACTTAAAATAAATTAAAGATTGAATCTTTGGTTAAGAAGACATACCCATAAGTTGTTATCAAAGGAAACTAAAAAAGGTAAATCTCAAATCCCAAAAACAAAGTGCATATGTTAGCAGCAAAGGATCTGGGGAATGTCAGAATGTGGAAAAAAATTAATAAAAATAAAAAAAATTAATAAAAATAAAAAAAATTGAATCAATTTTTATAATTTAAAAAATGAATTTTTTTTTTTTTTGTGGGGTTTCTTTAAATTTTAATGATGACGGAAAGATAATAGAACATGTGAAGCTCAGCTGAGGAAGAGAGAGAAAACAATAGAGAGAGAGAGTAAATATCCATATATCATGCTTTTCTTCAAGATGGCAAGACTTTATGCAATTATTTTTCCACTCTTAGTATTTTTAAGAAAAAAAATACTTCCTCCCTTTCATAGTATTTTCTATTGAGTGTGATATTTTGTGTAGAAAAATATTACTGTCAGTAGCAAGTATTATGGAACAAAGGAAGTATAATGTATGTGGGACACATATTTTGCGTCAATGATAATTATAAGAATTAAGAAAATTTGATAATAATATATTCTATAGAAAATCGAAAAATATGTAGATAAAATGAAAAATTAAATTATTAAATACTACTCCGTCCCCTTGAAATTGCATAAAAGAGAAATAAGGTTATTTTTAAAAAAAATAGTAATAAATGAGTTGAGAGAATGAATTGAGTTGATGAAATTAGAAGAGAATTAAAATATATGGATAAGCTTAAAAGGAAGTGGTGGGACATTGTTTAAATATAGAAATGATGCAAATTAGATGAGACAGACTAAATAAAAAATAATGCAAATTCAATGGAACGGAAGGAGTATATATGAATAAGAATTAAAAAAAGACTGTAAGTAGAGGTGTTCATTCGCATCATCGGGTTGATTTCGGGTCAGGTGTTTCGAGTCGGTTCAAAATCGGGTTTTGTGTTCACATTGGATTTTACATAATTGTAGATCCATTTTTAAGTCGGGTTAAATCGAGTTCGGTTATAAAGTCGGATGTATATATCGGGTCTGTTTTGAACAACTCTAACTATAAGTCATAGTTAAAAAAATAAATATAATAAAATAAATATGATTGGATAAAAAAAGTAATTTCATGAAACAGAGAGAATAATGTGTCTTTTCTTAAAAAAAATAAAAATTATTTTCAAATGTATAGTCTATATCATAATGGCATGATTCCCGCCATTTGAACATGTTGATGTAAGTGATGTAGTCTATTTTCCATTAATGTTTGCTAAAAATTGTATAGCCAAGAAGTAGTAAGTAGATAGCTTAGGTTCAACATTTTATAGCCTTAATTATGTGTGTTGTTGAAATTTTCTTTTGCTGGTTGGGGAGGTTTTTCTCTCAATGATGTGGAAAGGGATCTCTTTTTCCTATTGCCAACATTATTTGTGAGATTTTTTAACAATTTTTTAAGGTTTTTTTTAATGGGCTTTGGTTGTTTCCAATTACCCTTTAACATAAGTTTTTCATATGCTTCATCATCTCATATGGATGGATTCATTTAATCCAACTTTCTTTTTCCTAATATTGTTAAGATAGAATTTGTATTTTTTTTGGTAATTTAAATAGAAGATGGTATTATAAATTGGAAAAATTACCCAAAATAATACGACCTTTCACCAATTTTCCACGAATAATACGACCTTTCAATTAACCACCAATAATACCACCTTTCACATATATTTTCCAGTGGTATATGGTTTTACCTTTTACCGGTTAGAATTTGTTTTTTAACAAAACTTTAATTAATAGACATGAAACTCACTATCTTCACTCATCTTCTCTCTCCTGTCTTTCTTCTCAAAACAGCAAGCAGCAAAAGCATCATCTTCACGCCATTCACCACCTTCCTCCTCCCTCAAACAACCACGAATTGCAAGTGAAAACAGCAAAAGCATCATCTTCACGCCATTCACCATCTTCCCAATTGTATAATTTTTCATCTAATTTTGCAAATACCCAAAAATTAGGGTTCATGATTTCGAAAATTGATTATTCTCATTTATGATTAATGGTTGTTTTTTAGTCGAAATTGTTTGTAATTTTGTGTTTTTTGATTGTTTTTAGGCTAATATGAATGATTTCACTTTGGAAAGATATGGTGTTCAGAAGGTAATTTTGTGTTTTTTGATTGTTTTCACTTTGGAAAGATATGGTGTTCAGAAGGTATTTGGTGTTAGATATGGCTTCCGTGGATTTTTTGATCCTGATTTACCTATGAAGAAGGTGAGGCATACCTCATGAGTTCATCCTTCTGTATCAATCTTTTATTAAGTTCAATCTTTTTTTATTAATCTTGATGTGTACTTTTATAATATTGAGTTTTCATAACATTTGCTTATGCATAAGTAATTATATTAAGAATTAAAGTAGTGTACTAGAAATGAACAGTGAAGAAATACTGTAAGCTTTCAAAATCAGAGGAAGTAGTAAACAATAACTAATTACTGTTGAAAAGTTAACTGTAGAATGATCATAAAATATTGGCTTTTAGGCAAAGGAGATTGACATGATTATACTTGCTGGAATAATATGTGATGATGTATGCTGTCTACTATGTACTGGAATGTGCTGGAATATTAAGAGAAGAAGGGGAAGATTAGAAGAAGTAATTATAAAAAATATAAGATAACAATGGAGGAAGTGAGAAGACTTGAAGGTGAGGAAGATAACAATGGAGGTGAATAGGTGAAGAAGATACTTGAAGCAGCAAAAAAAGGAAGGAGAAGGCAACGGTCAGATTTTGACCGGTTTAGAAGGTTGTAAACAGGTAAGGTATACCACTGGAAAATATATGTGAAAGGTGGTATTATTGGTGGTTAATTGAAAGGTCGTATTATTCGTGGAAAATAGGTGAAAGGTCGTATTATTCTGGGTAATTTTTACCTTTTGTTGTCATTTTATGAAAAAAGAATATTTTAAAATTTTTGTAACAATTCTAAATAAGCTACGATTATAACATCGAGTAGATGGTGACTACCAATAAATTTAAAGGCATAGACATCGCCCACAACCGAACACAAGTATTTTACGGCACAATTTATCCTCACTCATACGGTTGTGCAAATATTCCATGAGGTCAGTTATGCTAATGTTGCGCCACAACAAGAACACTAAAATTTTTTTTTTGAAGAAAGAAGAACACTAAGCACTAGAAAAATCGAAGTACAAAGCATCCTCGATCCAAATCGGGGCACAATCCACCCACGACTCGTTACTAGGACTCCCAAGAGCCCAACGGGCTAAACGATGCGCTACATTATTATATAGCAAAAATTAAATGTACAAGAGCTAAACGCCCTACTAATATGAATGCAATTATGAACACGCGTTTGGACATGAACGCTCCGCCTTCGCCTCCCGTTTAAGGCTTCAATGATATTAAGACAATCACCTTCAAAACACACATGGGCCCAATTCGCCTCTAACCCTTCATGCAAAGCCCAATCCAATGCTCGCACCTCCGCACTACCTTCACAAGAACGGATCCTACGCACACCCGCTTTGACAAACCGGCCATGATGATCCCGGGCCACAAAACCAAAACCGAACCACTCCCCACAGCTACTCACAGCCCCGTCAAAATTAATTTTTATTACCCCACATGGAGGCCGACCCCACCAAACCTCATGACGAGGTCCAACATTGTCTTGAATCGATCTCGTACCAACCGCATGATAATCGCTAAGCCAATCAAGAGCTTTACCCACACATAACCGAGGGGGCAATAAAACTTTTTCAAAAATTACCGCATTACGGGCCTTCCACATGCTCCAACAAATGGTATCAAATTTTTCAACCTCAACCGGTCCCACTGAGTCCCAAATCGAATCAAAAACATCACAAAATGAGAAGGTCGTTTGGCTCGGCACAGTGCACATCCCAAGGGCCCAAACTTCTTTCGCCCAATCGCAATCACGAATAATATGTAAAAGAGACTCCAATTCCCCACAACGACAACAATTTCTACAATCCGGAATTCCCTTTCGACTTAAATTCACCCCGTGCGGAATAATATCCCAACATACCCTCCACGCAAACTCCTTTACTTTAGGAGGCACATTCAACTTCTACACCCGATTCCAAATATGATCAACACCCCGAGAACAAGAAGCTTCATCCTTATTTCTAAGAGCCGTGGTGTAAATGTCCTTTACACGAACCACCCCATCTTTACTATGAGGCCAATGCATAACGTCTCTAGCATCCCCTTCCTTAATCGGCGTGGCAAGAATTCTTTCGGCCTCAAAAGGAATAAAATGTCGTCGGACCAAATCCGATCTCCAAGAAAACGACACCGGATCAATAAAATAATCAAGCGTCACTCCCTCCAAACCGTCCCACATGGCGAAATAGCTCTCCCCGAACTTGTCCCACTAATCCATGCGTCCTTCCAAACTTTTATGCTAGACCCATTCCCAATCTCCCATGAATCTCCTTCGCAATTAAATTGCGACCCCCTAATAAGCTTCTCCACCCAAAACTCGGACAACACCCACTCTTCGCCTCCCAAATAGTATGATTAGGATAATACTGAGCCTTTAAAGATTGAGCAAGAATCGAGTCGCTACGATCATGGAGCCTCCAAACTTGTTTTGCCAACATAGCCAAGTTAAAGACTTCAAAATCACGGAAACCCAAATCACCCTCTTTCTTGGGACGACATAAAAGATCCCAAGATTTCTAAGAAATCCCTTTCTTCCCGTTAGTCGCCCCCCACCAAAACCTCCGAATAAGCCCACACAAATCATGGCAAAGCCCCACCGGTAAACGGAAACAACTCATCGCATATGTTGGAATTGCTTGGGCCACTGCTTTAATTAGAACTTCCTTTCCCGCCCTAGATAAAAGCTTTTCTTTCCATCCTTGGAGCTTCCTCCAAACTCTGTCTCTCATGGACGCAAACGAAATTCTTTTAGATTTATCAAACACCGTGGGAAGGCCTAAGTATTTTCCATGCATCCTAAATTCGATGAATCCAAACACACGCTGAATAGAAAGTCGCACGCCACTATTTAATTTCTTACTAAACGAAATCTCGCACTTTTCCACATTTACTTTTTGACCCGAAAGATTTTCATACTCCCGTAAAATGCCTTTGATAACGTTTGCTTCTTGAGTCGTGGCTTTAGCAAAAATGAGGCTATCGTCTCCAAAAAATAAATGGGTTATAACCGGAGCACCACGAGCTATACTAATGCCATGCAACATCTTTCTTTGGAAGGCTTGTTTAATGAGAGCTCCCAACCCTTCGGCACATAAAATAAAAAGATAAGGAGAAAGAGGGTCTCCTTGACGAAGCCCCCGTTGAGGAATTAAAGATTTTGTTAATTGCCCGTTCACAAGAAAAGAATAGGAAACTGTCGAAATGCATTCCATAACCCGAGAAATCCACTGAATCGGAAAACCCATCACAATCATTATATTTTTCAAATCATCTCACTCGACTCGGTCATAGGCCTTACTCATGTCGAGTTTAAGAGCCATAGAACCCCTTCTCCGAGCCAAACTTATCTTCATAAAATGGAAGACTTCGGATGCAAGTAAAACATTATCCGTAATTAATCTACCCAGGACGAACGCACTTTGATTCTCCTCAATAATTTCAGGAAAGAAAACTTTCATTCGATTGGCCAAGACTTTCGAGATTAACTTATAAGAAATATTGCAAAGACTAATCAGACGAAGATCCTTCATTTCTTTCGGTTTCTTTGTCTTGGGAATTAACACCACATTTGTCTTATTTACCCTTCGGGCATACCTCCATGATTTAAGAACCGAACCACCATCTCACAAGTTTCCGACCCCACCAACTCCCAAAACTTAGTATAGAACATAGCAGGAAACCCATCCGGCCCTGGGGATTTACTAGGGTGCATAAGAACACTAAAATATAAGTTATACATAAATGAGCTTTCTTGAAAATAAGATATATTATGTTGTTAATAAATCTATTCATTGCTTCACTTGCTTCCCGTTTTTCCCTTAAAGATCTTGGGAACTTCTCTTATTACCGTTCAAGTAATCTCTCACACTCATGGCTTATTTTTGTAAAGCAAGAATATACATGATCTACTTCAACGTGCACAAATGTTATAATCAAAACCTGCCTCAACCCCAATAGCAACACATCCTTGCTTGTTACTAAGCTACGATACTACGTTAAAAAATCCTATATTTTATCGTGCCCTTGTTGGTACTCTATAATAATTATCTTTTACTCGTCTGAATGTTGCATTTACTAGTTAATAAGTTGTCACAATTTACGTATACTCCTAGTCTTATGGATTTAAATTGGCAAGCTTTAAAGTGTGTGCTCCGTTATCTCCATGGTTCATTACGTCAAGGCATTCTCCTCCATCGCAACTCATCGCTTAATCTTCATGCGTCCACAGATGCTGATTGGATCGATGATAGGGATAATTTTCGTTGTACGTACATTGTTTACTTACCATACGTTACATGGTTTACTTGGGCTCTAATCGAACTGCATGGAATTCAAAATGACAGAAATCCTTACCTCGTTCTTGAACTGAAGTTGAATTTCAAGTTGTTGCATCTACTACTACCAGGCTTGATTGGTTACACTATCTCATGAATGAATTAGGCTACGCATCTACCATGATCCCTACTATCTTCTGTGATAATTTGAGTGCCGCAAATTACACTATACTAACTCGATTTTTCACTCCCGTGTTAACACATGTAGCCATTGATTTTCATTATGTTCAAGAGGGTACTCTTTTTGTAACGCACATTTCTGGGGAAGATCAACTCGCAGATGCACTCACAAAGCCACTTTTACGACCTTAGTGTCACTAATGCTTTCCAAGATTGGACTAACTTATGGACCATCTATCTGGCGGGGCATGATAAGCAAATCCCTTGTTCATAGCTATTATTCTATAATAGTTCCCTTATATTTTTTTTTTGAAAAATAGTTTCCCTATACTTCCTCCGCTCCATAATACTTGCCACATTTCACTTTTTTACGCAATTCAATGCACAATTTTGATAATTAATATCATAAATTACACTTATCTAAAAATTATAAAAATTTAATATTATAAAAGTATGCGATAAGACGATTCAAACAAGATCCCACTTGACTATATTCTTACTTACACATTAGTCGTAATATGTAAAATAAGTTTGAACGATGAATAGTGCACAAAATGGAAATGTAGCGAGTATTGTGAAACGGAGGAAGTATTTAGGATATTATTCTTAGCATATAGAAAGTCAAAATAATGGAAAATATCCTAACTTAATTCTAGTCATGATCAATGCCATTGTATTTTATTTATTATATACACTAGTATAGAAACCCGTGCAAGCACGAAGCTTTTTAGTATAAATTAATATAATAAATATATTTTTATATTAATGACCAAATTACATATATAATCGTTGTGTCATTTGAATATTTCTGTGCAAATTAAGTTATTATTGAAATTAAAAACAAAAAAAACAATAAAAAATGATTATTATAATTGTATTATTTTAATCACATAACAGAAATTAGATGTGAATAATTATGCAAATCATACATATATAATTTATGTGAAAACTATAAGAAAACAAATGTAGATAATATAATAAAATAACTCAACATAATAAATAACTCAAAATATAATGGTTTGGCCATAAATATTTTTTTCCACTAAAAATATTAAATTCATGGTCAGTATTAAATGCAATTAGGAAATAGTGCTTAATTTAGATCAAGAATATTAAAATACTGAGATAATTGGACTGTTAATATGGAAAGTAGATAAATCACGCATAATTAATAGGGGTTATGTATATTAAAATGAATAATTTAAAGTTAATGAGTGTATTTTGGGAAACAGAATTTTATATTGCTGATTTCATGGTGCAGCATATTAATTCAATTTGAACTCAGATAATCACGCTTAATATTTTCTCAGACCAATCATTTTTTTCCAATAATCACGCTTAATATTGTCCAACATTTAAGGAAATTAGAAATTACTAGTCCGTCCTGATGAGTTAGTAGCAAAGAGAAAATGAGTGAATATTAAGAAAGTGGTGATAAATGAGGAGAGAGAATGAATTGTGTGGATGAAATTAAAAGAGAGTTAAAATGTATGGATGAGATTAAAAGAAAGTGGTGGGCCATAGTCTAAAAAAAGAAATGCTGCAATTTAAGTGGGACAGACGAAAATGGAAAATGCTGCAAATTATAAGGGACGGAGGGAGTAGTGTAAGATCTTATTTTAAATTTGCCTCATAATATGTTCTAATTTGGGTAAATATTTGTTTTTTTTTTGAAATCAGAATAAAATAAATGATGTTTTCATGGGGTAGTATTTAAAATGCTGAGAAATTAATATTATGATGTATTCACGGTCAGTATTTAATTCAATTAGGAAATAGTGCTTAATTAAGATCAAGAATATTAAAATCCTAAAATCATTGGGCTGTTAATGTATATTAAAATGATTAATTTTAAGTGAATGAGTGTATTTTGGGAAACAGAATTTTAAATTGCTGATTTTATGGTGTAGAATATTAATTCAATTTGAAATCAGATAATCACGCTTAATATTTTCTCAAACCAATCATTTTCTTCCAAGTGTCAGGATTAATCCTGTGATGACATGTGGAATTTCACTCTCTTTTTAGTAGAGTGTATGATGACACGTGGAATTTCACTCTCTTTTTAGTAGAGTGTATGATTCTTAATAAATATTCAATTCTAAAACTCTACACATATATCTCCTTAAATTTGTTCAAAGTAAATTAAAACATAACTGGAGATCTTGAAGTTCAAAAGGAGTTCATCACAATAAATGAACAACCAGAAAATAATGTTTCATCATTATTTTATTTTAATTTATTTGTTTTTTATTTTTTTTCTGTATAAATGTGAAATTTAAGATTCATCATTTATTACGTCGAGTTAAAATGTGTGTTTGAATTTAACATCTTTTAATTTTCATGACGCCATGTAATGGTACTGCTTTCCTTATTTTTGTGAATTTATAACTCAAATTCTACACTTTTTGAAAAAAAAAATGTCACTATTAATAGTAATTTTATTGAACATATTCTCTTACTATTTACCCTAATAGTTATATTTGACTTAACATATTTGCCGATATAATAATTCTATCATTAATATCTCTAATTATGTATAATTATAAAACTGTTAAAAGTTGATATTAATAATCTTTACATTGAAACAAATTATTTACAAACTCTCATTTAACTATGTTATATATCATAAAAATCAAAAATAAAATACAAATTAAGGGCGATAGAGAAGTAGTAGAGACGAATAATGTTAGTACATTCGTACTTGGTTATTGATTTGTTTTATTGGAAGAAAAAAGCATGTTAAGGGTGTTGATTGCACATTAATCAAATAATAATAATAATGATTGTTTGATTGGTGAATGTGATTTGGAGTTTCTGACAAGTGTGGCATCCACGTTGACCCCACGTTGCAACAACTTCTTTCAAGGTGGGCTTATCTCACCCTCATTTCATGGGATTTTATTTTTCTTGTGAATCTCACTGTTTTGCCCAATATAATATACTCCCTCTGTTAGGGATGGCAACGGGTCGGATCTGGGCCGGGTCTAGGTGGACCCGGATCCAGATCCGTTTTCAAGCACTGGGTCCAGATTCGGATCCGAACTCGCGGGTCTATTTTTACAGGACCCAGATCCGGGTCCGTGGATATCGCGGATCCAGTACCGGGTCTGGGTCCAAAACGGGTCCCACTTATTTTTGCCCTTTTTAGTGTATTTTCGAATCGTTTTGAGATGCGATGATGCTATTCATAGACTAATGATAATAAATTCATAATTTCACAATCTAGTACTTAAAAAAAATATTATACAACTACAATCAAACCAAATCAACATAAATCTACTACTTAACATAAATCAAAATCTATTTAACATTAAAAATAACTCAATCAAAACAACTAAACTCAACAAAAATTTAACATTAAACTCAACATAAATAAACTAATCAACATAAATCAAAAGAAATATAGAAAAAAAAAAGATTTTATAGCTCAAATGGTGTGGGAGTGGGACTGGGCGTGTGCAGCGTGGAGGCGGCTGGGTGGAGGCGTCAGCGGCAGGCCGGCAGCAGCAGCGTGAATGGGAGGGAAGTGGGAACTGGTACTCTGTTTTCGAGTGAGAGGGAGGGAAGTGGGACTTTTGAAATGTATTGGGTATTTGGGTATTTGGGTTGGGTACTACTTATTAGTGAGAGAGAGTGTTAGTCTTACAGCCTTACTGGCATACAGGCAGCCTGTCAGACTTTTTTTGGGGAATTTAATATATAATATTAATTTATATATATTTCAGTAAGTCTCATGGGAGACGGTCTATTCTATATACAGAATTCATAAAGCCTAGCCCAAAATATAACATAGTATATTTGGGGCTATAATAAATTATTTGGGATTATAATAACTTATATTTGGGGTTATAGAATAATATATTCGAGGTTATAATACCTTACATTTAAGATTATAACATAATATAATTGATATTATAATAAAAAAATCAATTAAGGGAAATGGGCTGGCCCAATTTTGTGGTCTATCCTATAGACCATCTCTTGTGAGATTTTGTGTTTATATTTTTTAAAAAAACGGGTCGTAAGATCCGCGGGTCCGGGTCCGGGTATTTTACTCAGATCCGGATCCGGATCCGTGACTTGACTATTAGACCCGGACCCGACCCGAACCCGACGGGTCTATTTTTTAGGCCCCAGATCCGTCAAAACGGATACGGATCCGCGGATCCGGGTCGGGTCCAATACCCATTGCCATCCCTACCCTCTGTTATTTATAATTTGCAGTATTTTTCATTTTGATCCGTCCCATTTAAATTGCAGCATTTTTATTTTTGGAATATGACCCATTACTTTCTTTTAATCTCATCCATATATTTTAAGTCTCTTTTAATTTCATCCACACAATTCATTCTTTTTCTTTATTTATTACCACTTTTTTTAATATTCAGTCATTTTCTATTTGCATATTATGAAACGGAGGAAGTATATACTTGTATCGCTTCAATTCACTTTTGACGATAAGCCTTTCGAATTTAAATATGAGTGCTATGTTCTTTTTTAATTCTTATGCGAATTGTAAAATCTTTTACACCGAAAAGGTCTTAGTAATTAACGATTATTTGTGAGCTTAATAAATCACCCTTATGTGGTAAGATGTGATAGGGTGAGAGTTTTGTTATTTTAATATATTTTTGTGGTTTTGTTTATTTTAATATTATTCTTTTTGTCTTTTTGTGGTGATTTACAAATCACGGTTATTGATTATTAATTTTTGTTTTACATTTACAAGATTTGTGTTAGGATATTTCAATAATCAGGTGAAACTCTCCTTACATGATTAAATTGATATACTTCTATAATAAAATTCTCTTAGCATAACATTTATATTTTATAATGGTGATAATGGTATGAACATTTTACACTAAGTTAATATGTAAGACCATTTTGTATGTTTGAATTTAAAGATATTTAAAATAGACCTAATTAACCGATATTTACTCAACTTCAAAAACGAACTGACTTTAATATGAATTTAAAATAATATCAAAATGAGTGTGGACATAAGACTAGAATTTAAACTGACCCAAAACACTCGACTCAATACCCGAATGAACACCTCTATGTGAATATATATATTAATCTAGGTTCATCTGACCTCTATTATTCGACTAGATATATTCATAATTTTTTGATTAAAACAATGGTTTAATTAAATTATTGTTAATGATTAACCCAAATCTTTTATGGCTTATTAAATGACGGGTTAAATGAGCTCCTTAATTTTCATTATGTAACCGATAAATTAATTAAAAAGGGGAAAAGGAACGGTTTTATTGGTGTTCAAAACTTCTCTTCCTTGTTATTACTCCCTCCGTTTCTTTTTATTGTCTATTTTTTTTCTTTGGTTAGTTCATTTAAATTGCCCACTTTCTATTTTTGGCAAAGATTTTTTGCTTAAATACCTTATATTCACACAATTAAAGATCATACTACCTCCACTTATATTATTTAAAATACTCCAACTACCACCTTAACTATTATTATAATCACTTAAATACCCAATTATCACCTTTACAATCTATCTATCTATACATAATACTAAAGCAAAAAACGGCTGACATAAGCAACCTCAAAAATTGACGAGGTGTCAGGTTCACATGAAACATTTTTCCTCCATTTAACAAAAATGACATTATAAAAGAATGATGACTATAACTCTATAAGAATCTTAAATGCTAAGGATAACTAAGACTAAGAATAAATAGGATGATTAACTTGATGACCATTATTAAAGACTTTTAATTGGGACTATAACATATATATTGAAATTTGAAAATACATTATTGTAACAGTAAAAATAATAATTATAAATAAGGAACATATATTGCACCATTACAATTTAAAGGTCATCATTAATATTAGTTGAGCTACAAGAAATCTATATCTAATACTAAAACAGGCACCATCTAATGACAAGTGTCAAGCTCTCAAAACATTTTTCCCGCCCAAATACCACTCTAAGTGCATCTTCTTTTGGAAACAATTATTACCTTAATTAATTATTAATTAGTAATTACTAATCTAAGAAATATATTTTGGAAACAAATTTGACCAATAAAAGTGAAATTTGTAAAGATATCATAATTTAATAATTAATTCAAAAAAAATTAATTAGCCCAATTATTAGTGGTAGTCTATTGTCATTAATAACCCCTTTTAATTAATGTTCCAAGAAATAATTATGTGCTATACAATCCTTTTATTCTTAATTATAATCATGCATTGTATATTTTTGTACCAATTAGAGATAGTGTATTGCATTGTACGATATGTATTAGATATAGATACATTCTATATATCATATAAATATATAATCATATAGTCATTTCCATAATTCAAGATACTTTTAATATACTAAATTCTTATTGTTGTCTTAATATAAAAAGGATGAGACACTTTATATAATTGCAATAGAATAATAGTAGGTTATTGACAATAAAATAATATTAATTATATTTGGTTTTAAATTACTTGTAATATTTATTTCTTCACGTATGCACTAATTCAATCTTTAATATATCTAATGATACATTATAAAAAATTATAAAATTTTGATTATTAGTAATCTTTGAATTGAGACAAATCAAACAAGATCTCACTTAAATATGTTTTAACTTATAGATAAAAAATTAAGGGTGATAAGTGAATAATTCAACTATTGCTAATGTTGCAAGTGATTTAAAATGGAGAAAGTATATATCATTTACAAATTTCGTTGTTTTCTTCGCATTCTCTTTTCACCCCTTTGTGCTTTCATTAATCAAATCAATGACTTATTCTTTCTCTCGCATTAATCAAAGTCTCACATGTTTGCAGCTTGTGGAGGAAGATTAATTCTATCTTTTTCTTATAAAACAATCCCTATTTTTTTTGTTCCCATAAGTAAAAATTGGGTTTTTTGTCTTTTAATTATCTCTCTACAGATTTTTTAGGTTAGTTGATTCATTTGAAAAAGAAAAGTAAAGCATGTGATCAATCGCGATGAATGAGCCATATATCATGCATTATTTAAAAAAGAAATATATTTCGAACAACTATTTTTCTTACAATACAAGTTTTTGTGTTTTAACTATGATTTTCTATATTTAAATCATGATTTTTTTGGGGCATATCTACTAATCCTATTATATTTGTTTGAAAGAAGGCTACTATTATATTTAAATAAACTATAATGCTAAATGATGCAATTATTATGATATTAGAGGAGTTCTTTTGTTGACTCAAAAAAAAGGAGTAGTTCTTTTGTTTATCATGAGTTTCTATATTTAAATGGAGTTTTTTGTTTATCATAATTTTCTATATTTATCTTTGGGAATTTGATTGTTATTAGTTTGTTACTATTATTTTATTGAATTTATACAAGAATTATATGATAAATACATTCTTATCTTATTGGCACTGATTAATAATATATGCGTATAAGGAATATAATGTATACCATAAGTTACATTATTCTTTGTAAATATTAAATTTGTATCACTTCTAATAAAAATCTAAAATTTATACATTTTCTTAAAAAGTAAATTTCTTCTAATGCAAGTTAAATAACAAAGAAGTAAGGATATTTTAGACACTAAATTTCAAGTAACAACACTAAATATATGAAATTGATATTTTTGTTTGAGTTTTATATTAAGTTTGAATTTTATTATAATCGTTAATCAGATAATTAAATTTGGATTTGGATATGAGTTGTTTGGAGTTAATTTATTGGAGTGTTGATTGATGTATATATTTTTTTACTACTGATGGTTTATTTAGTTGGTATCTTTGTTTAGTAGTTAAATATTGATTTTCTATTCAAATTGAGGCGATGTAAACGACGTTTAGAGATCTAAAATTTGAGCTCAAGTCCTTAATTGCATCATAAAATCAGGTTGATTGTACACCTTCGCACATCTCCAAAATAACATCTTTAGCTCAAGTCCCTTGAATTGCTTGTTCCAGTTGGCATAAATATGCCTTGCACAGTGACGATGCTCAGCCTTGGGAAGCTCAAGATTAACTGCTCTTAGTATGCTCTGAAAACAAAACAAAGTCAATGCACCTAGTCAAATTGAATCATTGCACAATTAAATTAGAAGGAAAATTGAAGTACCTGATGATCATCAGAGATAATAGTCCAGCCTTCACCATTGGTTGGGGGTAAACCCTTCTTGAACTCTGATAAAAACCATTCCCAAGATTCATTGTTCTCCCCCTCTACTACAGCCCATGCTACAGGAAACATCTGTTTATTTGGGTCCCGTCCTATAGCTGATAGTAGCATACCCCCTAAGAAAGTCTTGATGAAACACCTATCAATGCACAACACTTTCTTACGCCCATTGTACCATCCATTCCCCAAGGCTTTATAAAAAACAAAAAATCTTTGGAAGACATGTGGGTTAGTGTTTGGGACTGTAACAACGCTGAACTTACTTTGTGGGCAGCTAATTTACAAGGCCTCAAAGTAATTCATGACCTTATTGTAGTAGTCTTTCATTGAACCATGCAACTTCTTATGCGCACTGTATTTGACATGGTATGCGAAATCCCTGCTGCAAATAACACTGTAATTGCTCTTAATCATATCAATGATCTCATTCGAAGGAATGTGTGGTCGTTTCTTGAACACTTCAAGCATTTGCACAGCCACCCATTTCGATCTCAATCTACTATTTACCTCCATATTTCTCTGACAAGTATGCTTGTTCGTCATTGATTTAACTGTGTACTCAGCTAGTTTTTTGTCCCAAGATGTATACAACCTAAATGGACAACCCGAAACACATACAACACCTAGCCTATTCTGTTTTTTCGTATTATTGACAGCAAACTTTAAATTTAGACCTTAAACTACATTACCATGGTGTAAGATGAGCGAAATCAACACAAGTGAATTGCTAATGGAAGAGGTGACCTTTAGAAACTGTGCTTGCGTACGGTCAGGTATTCTAGGGTTTGAAAATGGTCATCAATGGTGGAAGAATTTTAATGGGTTTTTGAAGATGAATTTTGACAGCGGTGTTGAAGATGAAAGGGTAGGATTGCTTTGACTTTGAATTTACCTAGTTTATTATGAATGAAAGACAAAAAAAAGGTAAAGAAAAATTACTTAAGTTAACCTGCTAGAGCCGGTTGCAAACCAAACGGGACTGTTTTCAGCAAACGTTATCAATAGTTAGAATTATTAAAAACTAATCAATAGTCGGGATTATTTCTGGCCAACGGGTGATAGTTGGGATTATTCATGGCAAATTTTCCAATGTATTTTAATTCACAAATTGTTAAGGGAGACGGACTTTGCACGGTGAACATCATTTCTATTGCGTTGCTAATATACACTTACTATCTTAAAATGATAAATACTATTGTGAGAGACCGTCTCTCAGTGAGACTACCTCGAAAAAAGGAGTCCATATTGTGATTTTGTTATAAAATTTGTATTAATTGGTTTACTTAGCACACATCTGAGACAATTTGGTAGTGAGACGGTCTCACACAATTATTTTTGTGTATTATCTTAAACTAGTATAAAACCCGTGCATCGCACGGAGTTTTGTAAAATAAATTTTTTTATTTAAAATGTAACTTTTAAATTATTGTGGGTTTTCACAATGTCATTATTAAATTACAACAATAATAAAATGCAATTAAAATAAAATTTATTTTAACATAATTATTCAATATAAAATTAAGTACCGGATAAAAAGGTTGCTTACATAAAAAATCTCAATTAAAATAATAACTTATAGGTTTTGAAATACCTCTTTAAATACAACATTTTCTGTCCTGTGACATAAATCACCATCTTTATCACATATTAAAATTTTCAATCCTTTCCTGCTAGTCACTCTAGAAACTGCAACGTAGAATTGTCCATGACTAAAAACAGGCTTTGGAAGAAACAATCCAACATAAGATAGCGACTGCCCTTGACTCTTATTAATCGTCATCGCAAAACACAACGACACGGGAAATTGTCTTCTTTGAATAGCAACTGGGATTTTAGAATTATCTGTAGGTGTGAGAGTAATCCTTGGAATAAAGACCTTATAACCAATGTTAGAACCTGATATCACAGTTGCTTGAATAACACGGTCACCAAGATGATTAACCACTAAGCGTGTACCATTGCATAAGCCAGCTGACTGATCCACATTTCTAAGAAGCATTATTGGTGCTCCAACTTTTAACACTAACTTATGGTTTGGTAATCCAGATGCTCTTATTGAGTTTAAAAATTCAACTGAAAATGCATCATCACTGCTTCCATAATTACTGTCAGATTTGCAAATTGAATCTGAACTCAAGTAGAACTTCTCCTCCCCGGGAAGGAGTGACAGTACATGGTCATTGACCCTATCAACAATCTCGTTGGTTGGTGATAAAACCGCTCTCTCATGAAAGTACGCATTGTCAATAGTACCCTCACGAATTCCAGGATATGTGCAATCAACTATCGCAGCTATAGGATCAGATGCATCCTTTATTAATAGATCTTCAGGTATATCTATAGTAGCCTCTCCATCGTTGGGTCCTCCGAGCTTTCCGTCACCTACCTTGAGAATCCAATTTGCAAATTCTCGCAATTCTTCAACATTGGCTAATCCCGGTCGTAATCTCATGTTCTTCGTAAGCCGTAACACCTTGCAATCATTCCAAATCCTTGAAAAGTTGAGTGACGCGAGTACGATATCTTGTCTTGTACCCTTTGGGATTACTGGCAAAACTTGTCTAAAATCACCACCAAATACAACAACCTTACCGCCAAAGCTCAGTTCAGATGGTTTACCGTTAGGACAACGAATGATGTCGCGTAAACTCCTGTCTAGAGCTTCAAAGCAATGTTTGTGTGTCATTGGGGCCTCATCCCATATGATAAGCTTAGCTCGATTGAGGAGTTCTGCCAACTGACTATTAGGTTCTATACCCCTACACATGGAGTCTTCGTTTACTTTGAGGGGTATGCCAAATCTTGAATGTGCGGTCCTTCCTCTAGGAAGTAACAGAGATGCTATGCCACTCGAGGCAACGGGAAGGACAATATCCCCCTTTGATCTTAGACATGCGCATAAAATCTTCCACATAAACGTCTTTCCAGTCCCACCTTGTCCATATAGGAAGAATACACCACCCTCACCTTTGTCAACGGCCAATACTAGTAGTGAAGGGGTCCATGTCGGATTTCGAGTATAATATCTCGTATTAGATTGATTCTGGTACTTACGTATTATTTATAAATTAATATCTTGACAATTTAATTTTACGTTTTTTACACGAGTTATTTCGAACTAAATCATACTCAATTTCAATTAATTGAATCTGTTATGGATAAAGCTTAGTTTCGTTTACTAAGTCAAGAAAAGGAGTCAATCTTTGACTCCTTACATGGACTAGCTTTAGTCAAGGTCTGACTTTCCCACTTCCAGCAAGGGTAACTGTTAGGTAACTACCCCGCAACTGCCCAACTTCCCCAGGTAACCGCTATTTGCCTAATTTAGGGATGTCCATCCCCCCACTCTTCCCACTCTCACAAGAGTAATTAACCACCATCCGATAGTTATAAAAAGGGTCAGTTGGGATGACTTTGCGCCCTAAGCCTTAGGACCATACCAAAACTCTGCCAACATCTACACTCACCATCGCTAATAGTTATCTCCCACTTCACCACCTTCACAGGTTGCTGATACCCCTACCAAACACCCTAACTTCTACTCGCTATTCACATACATTCTTTATATTCTCCGATCTGACTTAAGCATCGGAGGGGTTTTCTGGGAGATAACCCCCGAGCAAGACAAACTTATTGTGGTGCAGGATTTCAGGCCACCGTCAAAGGGCGTTCCACTTCCTCTCCGTTGACTGTTGACTTTTGAACCACTTCCACTTCAGGTATTCCACGTGCCTTTCACGCTTTCTCGTTTCCCATCCGAAACAGAATCAATTCTGAACAACTCTTTAAGCACTTCCTCTGTCCTTGTTAAATTTTCACACTATCTGTTTTAGTATGTCACTTTTGCAACACTTTAATTTTGAGTAATCCCCATCATTTTTTTGATTCTTATCCTCACTTTATATCTCCTCGTGACATTCCTACTCAATTTCCTTTATTCATTTTAAAACGTCTTAATGAATTTGCTCAATTCCTACTACTTTGCCCTTTATATACCGTCTCTTATATTTTAAATATCTCACTATCTTAATTTACTATAGGAAAAATGACCTAGAATAATCCAAACTATTCATGACTTTCCTACAATAATCCCAACTATTGATTAACCATGAATAATCCCAACTTTGAAGGGTATTTTCCTAGAGTAAAACCGGTGACCGGATGACTTGCTATAGCAAGTTTTATTTATTTTAAAAAAAAGTTAAAATGTCGAAAAAAATATTAAAAAAATATTCATAAAAAATTTATGATTTTTTTATTATTTAGAATTTTTTATGTAAATTTTCAAAAAAAATTTCTAATTTTAAATTTATATTTATTTTATTTTTTTGGTGACTACCTACTATAGCAGGTCATCGGATTACCCAAGTTTACTATAGGAAAATACCCTTTAAAGTTGGGATTATTCATGGTTAATCAATAGTTGGGATTATTGTAGGAAAATTATGAAAAGTTTGGATAATTCTAGGTAATTTTTCCTTTACTATATTCAATTTTTTAATAACTGTAACTTTTTTTGAAAGAATATAACTGTAACTTAAGATTAACAATGGACAAATTCAATTAAGTTTAAATTTATTATGAATAATTTTCTTTAAGTTTAATTTAATCTAAACCTCCCTCCTATTCACACAAAAGGGGACATTTGGGTTGGGCACGGTTTTTAAGAGTGGAATGGTGGGGTATTTTAATTGATTAAATTAATTGTAAAGGTAGTAGTTGGGTATTAGGAGTAGTAAAAGTGAGGGTAGTTGGATATTTTAATTGATTAAATTAATTGTAAAGGTGAGTGTAAAAATAGAAATGAGACATTTTGTGTGAATTGGCCCAAAATAGAAATGTCTCCTTTTGTGTGAATAGGAGGGAGTAAAATATAATTAATTTATATCATATTTAAGATTTTGGGTATAGGTACAAATAAGAAATTGTATCCCTATTTGCTATTGACACGGCCCAAACACAAATGGCTCGGTCCGCGTCGACAATTTCATATTTATCTCGAGATTTCCGGCAGAAGAAGCATCAAGAAGGGTCTAGAATGATGTAGATGCTTCTAGACTGTTCTAGTGTGTTCTGGAAGCATCTAGAACACTCATGAAGGTTCTAGAATGTGAGATATCTAGTACATTTATGAAGGTACTAGAGTGTGCTAGAAAATACTAGAACACTCAAAAAGGGTCCAGAGGGTGTTAGAAGTATCTAGCCCTATCATGTAAATACTAGAATAGTATAGAATAGGGTAGTGTCTACTAGAGTGTTCTAGGCTTGTCTAGAACCTTATAGGTCTTTCTAGACTTGTGTATACTCTAGGAGAGTAGTGTAGAGTATTCTAGATAACTCTAGAGTAGGAGTATTCTAGAATGGCCCCAAAGTAAGGGGGCTTGCCTATAAATAGACACTTAATCTCATTTTGTCATCTAAGTTCCAACAAGTTCCCAAAAAGCTTTTGTAAGCATTCAACTTTCTTATAAAGTATTCTCTTATTAATACAAAGCCTCTTCCACACAAATACTCTCTTATTAAATCTTTTCTTAGCAAGTCTAACCAAGCTCAATGGCTTGCACACTTGAGGGGTCGAGATTAAGGCTGAGCTAATGCAATCGTTAGTCATTGACACTATTGCCGCACGGTTTTCACTAGGTAAATAAGTGAGCCTGGACACTATGATCAACCGAACAATTCAAACAAGTAAAAATTTACTATGAAATATTTTTTTTAATAATTATTTTTATTTTTATTATTTTTATTTGAATAAATATTATTTATATTATTTTTATTATTACTTTTTAATCCAAATTAACTTTCTCGATATGTAGTAATCATAGATTTTAGCCCAATCAAAATTAAATTATTTATTCATTCTAAAATCAATAATTCCAATATATATAAACAAATTTTTAGTCTCTACAAAAGTCCTCTCCTCTATGGGTCGGCCCATATTTAAATTTTAAAAAACTATAAAAAGAGAAAAGGAAAATAGTTCTTTTATTTAAAAGGGTAATAACTAAATATAGTATGTGGGTTGGGCTTTTGAGATGTTCTTATCTATATATATTATGCAACCGGTATAATACCAATACTTTCATATACTCTCGTTTTAACATTTACTCTCATTCTTTCTTTATTACTAAATTTCTACCTTTCATCTTAACTCAAAAAAAAAAAAAAATTCTACCTTTCATCTAGAAGAATACTATACTTTGTATTTATAAAATATACCATGGCTTCATATGTTTATGTTGCTGAACAATCTTGTTAGATTTTTGCTACGATCAACAATCAAACAATTCAAGTTATTGAGCTTAATATTTTTGAATTTTTTCAAGATATTATTCGAACCGAATATGATATTTAACTTTAAAAATTAATAATGACGATTTGGAAATCGTATTTGAACAAGTTCTTGAGTTTCTCGCTCAACTCTCAACGGTGAACAATAATGTTATTGATAACAAGGAAAGAAATTCGTCTTTATTAGAAAATGATGAAGTGTATTTAATATTCAGAAACAAAGCATTTGAAATGACAAGGTTTGTGTTTTCTTTTTTATACTTTTAAATTTCATTTTCGAAAAACTTAGAATGAATAATCTGATATGTTAATCTTGATTAGTTATATAATTTAATCTATTAATATATTGAACTTGGTTTGAACAGAATAGCAAAATATATATCTCAAAGTATTAACGACGCTTTGTCAAGAGGTGATTATAGTTTGGCAAATCAACTTTATCAAAAAAGTAGAGCAGCATGGCAAGTTGTACATAAACTTCATGCAGAGGCTGCGAACAATATTTTTCAAATTAAAAACAAAAAAAATGGAATAATGAAGATCGACTTACACGGTCTTCATCAAGATGAAGCAATAGAAATTACGAGAAAACGTCTCGTTTTAATTGAAACCAAACCAGAATTATTACTTACTCCATCCTGTGATTTTAATAAATATCAATTTGGTTAGAAGTTATTACAGGTATTTTGTTTATTTTCACCTTTAATTTAAAGTTAAATGTTTTATATATTTTTTCTTAACTAAATGAATCAATAATCTATTACACTATTATGAAGTGGGATTAAGTTAAGTTGTGGGACTCATCTTTTGAAATTTTTAATTTTTAGGGATAGGAAAACATAGTCGTGGAGTGGCTAAAATCCCAATGGCCGTGAGGACCTTTCTTAGTGATAACGGGTGAATCCTATTGGCTTATGTTTTTATGCTTAGTTTTGCATTCTTTTAACAAAGAAGGCGCGTCAGGCGTAATTATGGTCCGTCCTAAGTTCCGAACTAATTGATATTACTGTCTTTTAGAATGGAATCACCCGGATATTGCAACTATTTTTTGGCAAATAAAAATTTTTCATTCACCAGAAAAAATCATACTTCATCAAGGCTCTGAACGGTTTGGTTGTGGCAAAGAATAAAAAGGTATGTATATGTCATCAAAGAACCCAAGCGACAATTGTAACCCCTTAGAGTTCGAATATTTAAGTTTTGCAGCAATAATTTCTCCAACATAAGCACGGAAGAAGACCACACGAAAAACAACCGTATAAGTCGGAGAACCTTCAATGGGTAAGACAAAGCCACCATCAATTGAAATAATGTCATAAATAGATACACAAAGACCCAATTTAGCAATAACCTTGTCTAAGAAAATAGATTCAAGTTGACCCTTAATAGCATCTTCTAACAGGAGATTAAGCATATCAGGGGGCAAGGGAAACTCATTTTTTTTCTTAATTTGCATCAGTGTGGAAACGAGGCACACCTTCTATAAAGGGTTACTCGCCCCACTCTTGTAACATTGGAATTAATATTTTTATTTGTGTTATGTAAATATAATATATAATTTTTATTTCATAAGAAGATGTCTTTTGTAATCATATATTGTGGGAAGTTGAGAAATTTACTCTTGTAACAGATTCTTTTTTAATAATAAATATTTTAACAAATTCAATTTTTGTTTGATTTAATTATGTCTAGTTTCTTTTTCATTTTGACTTTTATTCCACTTGTTCCCAAGTTCTTGATTTATTTCAATATTTCACTCTCTACAATAGAATTTTATGTTTAAATTATATGTTTTATTTTGATTTAATTGTATTTGATAAATTTCATTTTTCTTTCTCACTCTCAGAATATTAATAATATTGTACATTAAGTATTAAACCTAGCTAAATTAACTATATTAACGAAATCAAATCTTTTTTTTATATACTATTTTATGATTTTAAAAAAATACAAAGAAAAAAAAAATTAACTACAAACTAAGTTCTGAGATTTTGGGTATTTTAATAAGAGAGTGTATTCTAATTTTATTTGTTAAGGAATAAACAATGGACCAATTCAATTAAGTTTAAATTTATTATGAATAATTTTCTTTAAGTTTAATTTAACAGCCGGTCTTGGCCGAGACCGTCTCAAGGTGAGACGGCCCAGCCCAAGACAGCAACAGGCGGGAAAAATGGGGGAAGGTATGAATGCAATATATAAACTTCCTCTTTTAAAACATAAACTTCCAAATTTAAGAAAACTTCCTCCCACAGCCGGTTTTCCCAAATTAAGAAGACTTCCCTAATTAAACTACAACTAATCAATTTCTTCTCAATTTCATCACAATCTCTGCAAATTTCTTCATTTTCATTTCAACAATGACTACAATGGATGATCTAATGAATGAATTTGAAATTGAAATGAGATTACAAGAATCAAGAACACAAATTGAACAAATTAAAGGTGAATTTCTTGATTCGTTTTAAAGATGAACGATCTATATGTGAAAGTCATATTCTTAACAATTTTTCAGATTTTTCACATGATGAAGATGTTAATGGTGATTTTGAGTTGGATACGATGGAGATGTATGATGAATTCCTTATCAGTTTAGACCTTAACACATACAACTTTATACCTTAACACATACAATTTAGAACTTAACACCATACAAATCAATAACACATATAGTGATATAATTCCTTATCAGTTTAGACCTTAACACATACAACTTTATACCTTAACACATACAGTTTAGACCTTAACACATACAAATCAATAACATATACAGTGATATTGAATTCCTTATCAGTTTAGACCTTAACACATACAACTTTATACCTTAACACATACAGTTTAGACCTTAACACATACAAATCAATAACACATACAGTGATATTGAATTCCTTATCAGTTTAGACCTTAACACATACAACTTTATACCTTAATACATACAGTTTAGACCTTAACACATACAAATCAATAACACATACAGTGATATTGAATTCCTTATCAGTTTAGACCTTAACACATACAGTTTAAACCTTAACATAAGTAAAACATATACATACATTTCCAAATTTATCACTATCAATTAATATCATACATACATCAATTATATACTTATCTTATTTACATCTGGTTATACACAGTAAACATGAAAGAAGAACGAAAATGCAGCAAGAAATAAAGATATATTACCAAAAAAAGGAACAAAACGTTATCAGTAATTTGAAGAAGAACGAAAATGCAGCAAGAAAGATGCAGGAAGAACGAAAATGGAGGAAGAAGAAGCAAATAGGAAATCGGAGGAAGAAGAAGGAAATGGAATCTCAAGAAGGAAGGTAACTGATTTGAAAGGTGGAGTAATGAATGACAGTTTTCAAAAATCAGAAAAGGAAGTTAAAGGATTTCCAAAAAAAAAGAAAAAAAGGAAAGTTGGAGGGAAACCCGCGCGCGTGCAGGCCACGCGCCTGATATTGGGCCGGCCTAATGGCTGTCTCATCTTGAGGCCGTCTCGGCCAAGTTTTTGCCTTAATTTAATATGTTACAATATAATTATTTTGTATAATATATTAATATTTAAGATTTTGGGTATAGTTACAAATAAGAAACTCTATCCCTATTTGCTATGATGAACGGAACAATTTAAACAAGTTAAAATTTACTATGAAATATTTTTTTAATAATTATTTTTATTTTTATTATTTTTTTTAATAAATATTATTTTTATTATTTTTATTATTACTTTTTAGTCCAAATTAACTTTCTCATTAATATAACTAACAATTTTACCCTACCTAAAAAAACTAACAATTTGACTCTATCAAATTTAAGCCATTAAATTACCTTAGTAATCATAGATTTTAGCCTTATAAAAATTAAATTATTTATTCATCCTACAACCAATAACTCCAATATATATAAACAAATTATTAGTCTCTATAAAAGACCTCTTCTCTATGGGTCGGCCCATATTTAAATTTAAAAAAACTCTATGAATAAAGGAAAATAGTTTTTTATTTAAGAGGGTAATAACTAAATATATATGTGGGCTGGGCTTTTGAGATGACCTCATGTATATATATATTGTGCAACCGATACAATATCAATACTTTCATATACTCTCCTTTTAACATTTACTCTCATCTCTTCTTTATAACTAAACTAGTATAAACCCCGTGCATTGCACGGAATTTGTAGAGATAATTTTTTTAAAACATAAATTGTATGTAATTGTACAATTGCATAATATCATTATGAAATCTTAGTTCAATAAATAATATTTAAGAATATATTCAAATGGTTTATAAAATTATAATGGCTCAATAAATAATTAAATAAAAGAAAAAAAATTGCATATCATTATTATGAAATTATAATAGTTAAAAAATTAATATTAATATAATGTCATTAATTTCAAAATAAAATATAATGTCATTACCAAAAACATTTCCTGATATTATTGGAAATTATTTATTTTGAGTAATTATTTATAAAAATATATTGGCTCACTTACTAAATAATTAACTAAAAGAGTAATAAAGTAATAAAAAAAATTTGGATATTATTATTATGAAATTATAATAATTTAAAAATGTAATAATAATATATAATTGAATTAATATTACATTTTAAAATTGATCACTTTTTAAATTATTATAAAGTGATTACTTATAACCTTAAAGTGTCACTTACAATCTTAAAGTGATCAATCATACACTATATTATTTTTGATGTATAGTATAGAAATCTAGAGTCAATATGAGAGTGTCATTTGTAATTATTATATTGGCCAGCATTATAAGAGTGTTTATAACAGGGGTATTAATTAAATGATTTACTCCCTCCGTTCCTAAATGATTTTCCTATTTGGGAAAATCACACATATTAAGGAAATTGAAATCTTGGAGGTGAGTGGGTATTATTTTAATTAGAAATTAGTGGGAAGTAATGATGGTATTGGAATTATGAGAGAGAAAATAATTGAAGATATAATAAAATAATGAAAAAAAAATTCTGATTTTATTATGAGAGAGAAAGTACATGGAGGGAAATCTAACCAACTTTCCAAATTAGGAAAGTTTCCAATTTGGGTTCTAAAAAAAGGGAGGGAATGTTTACAAGAACCATTTCAGATTTTTACCAAAACAGCCATCCTAAACCAAAAAAAAAGGCTTTGCATTGGCCAATTTTACATTACATGGATCAACTATTTCAATGATTACAAGATTAATGGACAAAATATGACTATACAAATTCCTAATCACCCTATTAAAGGAGGAACAGCAGCAAGTAAGTGTTCTTCACAGCTCAAACACACGAACAGCAACACAGAGGGCCAAAAAAGATCACCAAACAGTAACCAAAATATGCTTCAGTAGCCAAACAATAACTCGTACAGTAGCCAAACAGTACCCAAACAGTACCCAGAACAGTACCCAAACAGTACCCAGAACAGTAGCCAAACAGTAACCAGAACAGTAGCCAAACAGTAGCCAAACAGTAGCCATACAGTAACCAAACAGTAGCCAAACACTAACCAGAACAGTAGCCAAACAGTAATCATCATTAGCCAATGGCTTCAGAAAACGAGGACGAAATACAGGGGGCTTGGTATTTCGGTTCAAACCAATACGATCCACAATCCAGCTCAGAGTCGGAGGAGGAACCAATAGAAAACGATCCAGCAGTGCCACAGTTGCCTCAACGTAAGCCAAGGCTTACGAATGAATTGAGGCATCTCATATTACAAGAAATGTTGTCAATCAAAGTGGATGACAACCTTCCTCATGGTACATTTGTGAAAATGGCCAACAAATACGGTTACACACCAAGAACAATACGCAACTTATGGAAGCGAGCAATCGAAAGCAAAGAAGAAAACAAACCATATGTTGTCGATTCCAAGTTTCGTAATTGTGGAAGAAAAAGAGTTGAAGTTCAACCCAATGCACTTGAATCAAAGCCAATGGGTGAACGAACTTGCATAAGAGACGTTGCAACATGTCTCGATTTGGCACCAACAACGGTTTGGCGACTTATTCAAAGGGGGGAAATCAAGGCACACTCAAATCCACTCCACCCTTCATTGACCGATGCAAACAAGGCTAGAAGGGTCGAATGGATTTTAAGTCTAATTCAAGAAGACACCGTAAATCATCATCCGATGTATAAAGCCATGTATGACTTTATACATATAGATGAAAAGTGGTTTTACTTAACCAAAAAAACACAAAGGGTTTATTTATCAAACAAGGAGAAAATACCATATAGAGCGGGAAAATCATCCAAATTCATACCAAAAGCGATGTTTTTAGGGGCGGTTGCGAGGCCAAAATGGAATCAACATGGCCAATGCGTTTTCGATGGGAAAATTGGTATATTCCCTTTCATAAATAGAGTAGCGGCACAAAGAAGCTCAATCAATCGTCCAAGGGGGTCTATAGAAATTAAACCAACCGAGTCGGTGACTCAAGAGGTTTATAGGGCCATGTTAATCGAACAATTAATTCCCGCAATACTTAGGAAGTGGCCAAGAGATGGTGCCACAACTATTTTTATTCAACAAGACAATGCAAGGGTACACATCACTAATGATGACCCGATTTGGCAACAAAATAATAGGCGGGGGGGTTTAACTTTCATTTTAACGCAACAACCACCGAATAGTCCCGATTGTAACATTCTAGACTTAGAGTTTTTTAGGAGCATACAATCACTAATGCACAAGAAAATGCCTAAGAACATGAATGAATTAATTAAGGCCGTGGAAGATGCATACGATGAATTACACCCAAAAACATTAACAAATGTTTGGATTTCATTACAACATCATATGAATGAAATCCTCAAGGTTAAGGGTTCAAACGATTACATTCAACCTCATCTTGGGAAGAAGGTCCAAGAAGATAATGGAAGACTACGACTACAAGTCCGAGTACCAAGCCAATTAGTTAGGGAGTGTGTTCGATTTCTAAACCCAAACACAACTCCAATCAATCAACAAACCGAGAATGAAGAGGCTGCTCAAAATAGTCAACAAGCATTGGAAGCATTTGATTTAGCAATGGAAGAAACACAAGCCAACCTTTAAAAACAGCCCCTCAGTTTATGCTTTTTCATCATTAAAAATCACATGTAAGACATTTAGGAGCAACTAATTGTGAATCAAACATCAAAAAACAGTAGCCTAGTTCATGTTCATGTAATTACTTCATTATTTTATGAGAAATTCAGTTATTTTGCCCCCTGATTCATCATTGAGGTGTTAAACCTCTCAGTTTATCAATAATCAACATATAATGAAGATAATCACAAAACAATGACTAAACTACAATTATTTGAGTTCATTAAACAAAAAGCTTCTCAACCAAATTGTTCATACATTTTTTTTCAGAAATTTTAAAGCAAACAAACATGTGCATACATCACAGGGGTTTTAACATTTTTTTTTTTCGAAAATTAAGTCAAAAAAAAAAAATTAGGGTTCATCAAAAAATTCCAGAAACATCAAAATAGTAGTCCCAATACCAGATCAGTAACATCAAATAACAAATTCAAACATCAAAAACCAGCAACCACAGTCCAAACCAGCACAATCAAAATTCCAGAACAGTAATTAAAAAAAAAAAACGAAATGAGTACAACTTAAACCTTACAATCATAAATCCAGATCACTTGCGTTTTTTAGGGTTTTTACCAACCCTAGATGCAATAATTTCCTCAGGAGTATCAGGGACAACAACATTTTCAATTTCTTCTTCAGATTTAACAGGAGTTTTCGGAATTTCTTCAGATGAACAAGGAGACTCTTTAAAATATTCAAGAACATGAGATGGTAGTTCTTCTTCAGGAGTAGGAGAAGGTAAAATATCACAAAATCTTGAAATAGCATCATCCTCAACTGCCTTTTGGTATGAAAGAAGATCTTTTTTGGTCCAACGTAGTATTTCACCAGAATAGGAATGTGATCTACCATTATAGGAACAAGAACAACACTTACCATTGAGACATAAACCTTCATAAAGATACGAAGGTATGGTAGAATCAGAGTTTGATTCATGGTCGGCCATTGGAGAACCAGAACAAGAACACCAACAATGGTGGACGAATAAACACAAACGAAAACAGAGGGCAAGATTTTCGAACTCAACCAAATCAAACAAAACGCACCTCAAAATGTTAAGGAGAACCAGATCTACATTTTAATGGAGTTAAAATGGAGAAATTAGGTTAAATAAACAGGGGGGAATCGATTGAAATGCCATGGAAGGGTTTGAAGTTAGAGAGAGAAAATACCGGTTAGTTTTCTTGGAGAAGACATAAGGTAAGGCAGGTAATAATGACAAGGGGATAAAAACGAAGTAAATTCACGGAATCTTCGTGAATCACTTTTTTTTTTTAAGTTAAATTGGGGTTTTGGGGGGTATAAAGGTAAAAAAAACTTTCCATTTTAGGAAAGTGGAAGAACAAATGGAACTACCCGTTTTAGTAATGTGGAAAAACAAAAAGGAACGGAGGGAGTACAATTCAGTGAATTTTTATCTTTTTCTAAAAAAAAGAAGTTTAAAAAGGACCTTTCCGGTATCCCGCACAAGGCAAGGTCCGAGTGAGGGTTTTCTTTTTTCTTGAAAGATGTGGACAAATCATTTCCGTACCCCAAGGAGGGAGTAAAGAGAGATGCGCACGCTCAAGAAACCCCCAATTGATACCTGCGCCTAGTAGGGGTCGAACCCCAAACCTTCTACTCCACATGCAGATGATCTATCCATTGAGCCACAAGCGCTTTTGGTAAAAAAAAAAAAGAAGTTTGATTCATATAAATGGCAAAAATAAATGGCCAGAGATTTTTAATTCAATCAACTTTACCTTTTACAAAATTACAGTTTGATCCATATTAATGGCAAGCATTGCATGAATTTCAATACATATTTTATTTTAATAAATGCAGAGAATAAAAGCCATAAATATAAATGGCAAGAAATTCAATTCAATTCTATTACAAATATAAAACGCTGGTTTCAAAATAGCATATCAAGAATAATAATTGCAGAAATTTCAATTCTAACAATTTTAGTCTTTACAAAAATAAAAATTGACTTTTACTACAATGGCATAAATAAAAAACGCTGATTATTATAATAAATGCAGGAATAAATGACTTAAATATAAATGGCAAGAATTTCAATTCAATTCTATTACAAATATAAAATAGTGGTTTTAAAGTAGCAAGAATGATGATTGCATAAATTTCAATTCTGACAATTTTATTATTTACAAAAATAAAATTCGCCTTTTACTACAATGGTATGAACAACAGTATAAATACATCTTTTGATCAACTTAATTAGATGCTCATACCATTTCTTTTTTCTCAAAGTTCAGTAATATTTTCAATAATAACAATGAGCTTTAAATTACATTAAGGAAATACAGAGTGATTGGGGAACATGGAAAATTAATGAAATGTTTTTAGTCATGGACAATTTTATGTTGTCGTTTCTAGAATGAACAGTAGGAAAGGACTACAAAATTCTTATATGCGATAAGGATGGTGAAATATGTCATTGTACTGAGAATGTAATATATAAAAAGGTGTTTCAAAACTTATAAACTCTTTATTAACAACCTATTTTGTGTTTTTTATATTTAATTCTATTTTTAATTACTCCCTCTGTTCTTTTTTGATTGTCCTATTTAAAGATTTCACACAAATTAAGAAAAGTGAAATCTTTGTAGATAGTGGATATTATTTTATTAAAAAAGGTGAAATTCCCATTATTTTATTAAGAAAGGTGGAATCTTTGTAAATAGTGGGTATTACTTAATTAAAATAGTGGTGTGAATTAATAATTGTATTGGTATTATGAGAGAGAAATGAGGGTTAAATGAGGAATAAAGAGAGTATATGGTAGGGTTGTTCAAAAAAACCCGACCCGCCCAACCCGACCCGTTGATTCGCTGACCCGTAACATTAATGGCGGGTCAATTTTTAAAAAAATTCGTAACTTCCGGGTCGGGTCATGGGCCGATTTTTTTCTAAGGCGGGTACCTGCTTACCCGCTTAAAAGGAAACAAATTATACCCATTTAGGGTTTGCAAAGGCGCACATTCAATTTTAAAAACTTAAAAACACAAATTACACATTTAGGGTTTTCATTTCACAGCCATTTGTGATCTTGTTCTCACTTTAGCACTTTCCCTTCCCAATTCTCTCTCAAACTTCCAACATTTCTTCATGTTCTACCTTTATCTTCTTCAAAGACGCCGGTCATCTTCTCAAATCTTAGGTATGTTTTCTTCATTCTTAATTCTAACTTTAGTTTTTGATTATTTTTCGTTTTTGCTCTTGATTTTCCATTTATTCTTAATTTTTTTTCCTTTCAATTTTGTCTTTGTGCTTTGTTTTTATACTTGTTTTTATTCTTTTTTTTTTGTTTTGTTTTTTCCTTTTATTTTCCTTAAATCTGATTTAGTTTTCGTTTTTGTTTTGTTTTTATGTCATTCACTCTGTATTTTCGGTTTTTTTTTGTTTAATTTGATTCCTATTTTCGTTTAATTTGATCCATATTCTTTTTGTTCTTTTTTTATTTCATTCAGTTTGTATTTTTTTGATTTGTTTAATCTGATGTTTATTTTTGTTTATTTCGATTTAGTTTTTGTTTTTGTTCGTTTTGTTTTTTTATTCGTTTTTTATTTGTGTTTTTGATCCGTTTAATTTTTTTTTTGTTTAATTTGAGTTAGATTTTGTTTTTGTTCTGTTTTTATTTGTTTTTTTGTTCTTTTCCATGGAGATTTAGTTTTTAAGTTTTCCTGTTTTAATTTAATTTATTATGTTTTGGAGTTGGTCTTAATATCTTATACAGTTTTTCTTACTTATCGGTCTTGTTCTTGTCTCAAATGTGTTTCTAGGAAATATACACAATTAGAGAGAATAGTAAGGCTTATGCTCTTAGTTGTGTAGTCTTTTGCTGATATTTGGTCTTTGGACTGAGCACCGTTTTGCTCATGATTTGCTCTTTTGTATCTTTGAGCCCAGTTTTTTGTTTTTGGGGCCTTTGGTGTTTCTTATGTTTTTATATTCCTGGTTGTGAGGATGGCATGGAGTTATGCTGTCCGATTGTTATGGAGTTTTCTAGGATGGAGTGTAAGGTGATAGAGGTAGAACTGCAGGTGTTGCTTCTTTTTTGGTTTTTTCATTTTGCATAGCCCACCCCTATGCGATGTTGTGGTGGCCTGGTCCATGGCCCCCAATTCCAATGGCTTTTTCCCCTCGCGGGGTTTTTTATGCCGGCGGCTTTGGGGCTTCCATGTTCCAGCGTATTTTGTTTTTCAGATTAATATATTTCCTAATTTTCAAAAAAAAAAAAAAAAAAAAAAAAAAAAAAAAAAAGAGAGAATAGTAAGGATTTTATGGAGATACTTAGGTATTGATGGAGGTTTAATCCAACAAAGAGAAGGGAAAAGATTGTAGAAAAACAACAAAGAATCAAGACGAAGATTGTAGAAAAAGAAGATTTAATTTTTCAGTTCTGTATAAATTTAATTTTGTTATATTTTTGAGTTCACCATGATTTTGCCTTGATTTTAATCATATTTTGCGCAGATTTTATAGAAAAACAGCCACATAACTCAAAATTAAATCAGCCCAGAAAAACCAAAAATAATAACCGGTTACCCGGTGTCCCGACCCCTTTTATCCGGGTACCCGCTTATCAGATACCCGCATTAAATGGGCCGGGACACGGGCCGCAAAAATAGGTACCCGTTTAGCCGGGTACCCGGTAATGAACACCCCTAGTATATGGAAGATAAAAACTTTCCAAAATAGAAAAGTATTCTAAATAGGAAAAACTTATGAAACTGCCTATTATAGTAATGTGGACAAACTTAAAAGAATAGAGGGAGTACAATGTATGTATGTAAATAATTTATTACGCACCTTCATTTAATATTTTCGTTCGTATAAAATTTCATTAAGATATAAACGTATTTAAAACTCGGTGCATTGCACGGGTTTCTATCCTAGTAAGATATAAATGAGCCCTTTTCAACATTGAGATAGTCTTATATACATGACAAGGTGTTTTTTAATTATATATTTCTATTATTATTTAAGTAGTTTTTTAATATATGAATGCTATCATAATTTAGATAATTTCATATGAATTAATTTTATAATTTGTGTTCAAAACAATTTATGGAAGCTAAAATTTATTTTTAACATAGTATGTTATGCTTACGTGCTAAAAATTAAAATAATGTTAAATAATATTGTTTAACATCAGACATTATACATAACTACTTGTACATAAGTGTTTTAAAAATAAAAAAAATTAAATATTAACTATTGTTATTAATAATTCATTGAAAATCAATAACCAATAATTTAGAATTCATTTTCTTTGTTTTTTAAAATAACTAATGAAATAAATAAAAAAACCGTGCATCGCACGGGATTATCTAGTAAATATTATTAAAACAAAACAGGCTGACTTCATCATTATTTATTAATATTTACGTGTCACAACCTCATTAAAATTTTTCCCTCCAAAACTCAATGATGATATCATTGTCTTTATGTCTAATACTAGTATAAAAACCCGTGCAATGCATGAATTTTTAAATACGTTAATATTTTAATGAAATTTTAGAATAATAATAATATTAAATGAATCAGGTGGGTAATAAGTATTTAAACATATATATTGTAATTAAAAGAAATTAAATATAAAGAAACCCAAAATACGTTTTTAAACAAAAGGTTATAGATTATGAAACACCTCAATATATAATACATTCTTAGTGCGATGACATATTTTATCATCCTTGTCGCATATGAGAATTTTTTGTCTTTTCCTTACAGTCACTCTAGAAATGACGACATAAACATGTTTATGACTAAAAACAGGCTAACGTAGGAATAGACCAATATAGGATATTGTTTGTCCTTGACTATTAATAGTCATTAATATTCCTTGTTCTCATGTCACTATGAATTTCTTGAATGTTATTAAACAACACTATAGATTCAGAGAAGAGAAACAGTATGAGAAAAAATTGGAACTGCCATATTGTAATTTCAGTCATAAAAGTGTTTATACATTTTTATTTTCATAAAGGAATAATTAAATTATAAAAAAGCCGACAATACTTTTAGTTGATTGATTTTTATTGCACTATATTTGGTATAACTTAGATAGTCTGATTGCCTACACACTAATTGAAGCTGGTTGATTTTTTGCATAAATTTATCTGTTCTCATAATTATCATCTCATTCAATATTTTTTTACATTTTTTCAAAAATTCAAAATTGTTATTATGGTAGTCTAACAATGTAATTGGCTGAATTTAATGATCAATTAAATAAATTTATGTCATTTAAGTTTTTAACAACTATTGCTGTAAAAAAAGATAATTATGTACTTCTAATAATTCAATGAATTGTAGTATAATTGTAATGAAAGTAATTTATTTTGCAATATAATTTTCTACTAGTGTATTTTCATTTTTATCTTTTTTTAGTATAACTTTATTAATTTTACATTTATATATAATATTGTAACTGGAATAATTATGATTAATTATATTCATTAATGTATAAATTTTTTAAAAATGCAAACGTGTAAATATGGAAAGTCAAAAAAAAACACAAATAAATGAATTACATTAATGTCATCCAATGAAAAAAAGACAAATGACATGCTCACATTCAACTCGCCTTTTTCTAAAATACATTAAAATTAATAGATTGTATGATATAATTTTCTACCAGTGTATTTCCATTTTTATCTTTTTTTTGTATAGCTTTATAAATTGTACATTTGTATATAACATTGTAACTGGAACAATTATGATTTATTACATTTGTTAATGCATAAATTTTTTCAAAAATGCAAACGTGTAAATATGAAAAGTCTAAAAAATGCAAATAAATCAATTCCATTAATATCATCCAATGAAAAAAATAACAAATGGCATGCTCACGTTCAACTTGCCTTTTTCTAAAATACATTAAAATTAATAGATTTTATGATGATTTACATCCTTGACTTTATTGCTTTCTAACTATGACTATAATACTATCTATATTTCTTGATTTCATATTTTTTACATCACATCAATTAATATATTAGAAAATTCCATATTTTATTACATTTTTTTTAATAATTTATCATTCTATTGGTTGCGAAAATGACATAGTTATTTATTAAATGAGTATTATTTAAGTGTATTGGATATTGAGATGGTTCAAAGATAATGTAATTTTATAAGGTTTTTTTATTTATACTATTGGTTGCGAAAATGTAATGCATGATTCTTATATGATTTAAGTTGTGACTATCTTTACACAAGTCGCTTATATTTTTTGTGAATTTGTATAGACTTTTATAAAATAATTTTACATATATAAATATTTATGTTAAACTTGATTTTGAAGTATGTTAAATTTGATTTTGAACTATGTTTTTAATAGTTGTATTACTTTATACAAATTAATGTAATTATTTTTTGTTAGTATAAATTGGTATGTTAACTTTTTATTAAAAATATTCATAAGTTTGTATTGTATAATTCATGTACGATCTATTTGCTTTCTATTTAAAATAACAAATCGAAGCAAAGATATAATTATGTTAAAAATATAATCGAATTTTTTTGTCTTTTGTTGTGATTCATTTGGCATTAACTAAATTTTTGCAATCATTTACGCGTACAATGCAAAGTGTGATACAAATCATACAATGTATGTAATGTATACAACTATTCAGAGTGAAATGAGATGTAATTATAATGTAAATTTTTTTCCTAAAATTTTAATTTCTTAAATGATATTAATATGTCGGAAAATTTAATATAAAATCGTGCATCGCACAAACATCATCTATTTATTATCATTTAAAATACCTAACTACCACTTTCTTAATCTGCTTGCCCAATCCAAAGTGGACAATAAAAAAGAAACGGAGGGAGTATTACAATTTACATGAGTAAAATGTTCATACTACTGGTATGACTGTCAATTAGCATGTGCAAAGCGGTCTATAGCACAAGGTCCCATTATTAGAGGGGCCTTACAAATTTGTTTTTGTTATTTTAATTACCGCGAACATATTTATACTATTTTACACGAGAGTAACCAAAGAATAAATACTCATATAAATACTCCCTCCATTTCATTTGACTAGTCCCATTTGATTTTTCACTGATTTTAAGGGTTGAGTGGGGTCTATTAAAAAGGTGGTAGTTGGGTATTTTAATTGATTAAATTCATTGTAAAGGTGGTAGTGAAGTATTGGGAATTGGAAAAGTGAGGGTATTTAGGTAAGAAAAGGTTAGCCAAAAAAGGAAATGAGACAAGTAGTATGAAATTGCCCCAAAAAAAAATGTGACAAGTAGCATGAAATTGCTAAAAAAGGAAATGGGACAAGTAAACTGAAATAGAGGGAGTATATTATAATAAATTGATAAATTTTGGGATGAGACTTGGAAATTCATGAAAAAACAATTTTGCCATTAATGAAAGTAAAGAAATTTAAGAGTTATAAGGACAATTTTGTAAATATAATCAATTTTTATCTAATTCCTTATCTATTTTTATCTAATTCATGAAAAAACAATTTTGTCATTAATGAAAGTAAAGTAAAGTCCCAGCTCAAGGTCTCATCCTAAGTCTCAACTAAAGTTTTACAATTCCCATTCTCACATTCCAACCACCCCCTTAATTATTTTCTCTCTTATACTTCAAATACAATCATTACATTAACTTAGTATTTAATTATTTTTTCTCTCATACTTCCAATACAATCATTACTTCCCACTATTATATAATTAAAATAGTACTTACTACCACCAAAGATTTCATTTTTCTTAATCTTGGTGAAAAACACAATGGAAACATCAAAAAGGAACGGAGAGAGTATCATATACTAGTTTTCCTAAAAAATAAATTCAAAAATTTTTTTAAATAACATTGGCAGTGAGTAGTGACTAGACTTATATACTTATTTCATCATTCTTTTCAGAGTTTATATAAACAAGATAATCTCTTCACTACAATCTTGATTTTGTGACTTTTGAAATATCCTTGATATGGGTATGAACAATTTAGAGTAAGTGTTGAACATTTAGTGTCTAATAATCCTGTATATAATCACCAAGTACTACTAAAGTAGTACTACTAAAAGTAGTATCTTCAAAAAAAAAAAGTACTACTAAAGTAGTGGGACAAATACGTATTAATATACTGGGTTCGTAAGGTATTAAAAGATAAGATTAAACAAGGAAAAGGGGTACCAAGTCAGAGACTAAAACCCGACTCGGCGAACCCCCCTTTTTAGCTAAAGCCGAGTCGGCTTTAGCTACTGGAAAGTCAGTGGTTTGGTCAGTAGGTATCGCCGAGTCGACGATCCTAGTGATGGAGTGACCGCCGACTCGGCGGTCAGGGCTGGAAGATGACCGTTGCTTTTCTTCCCGTTTTTCTTGAGTTTAATGCTTAGGATTCCATCTTTAATCTCATTAATCCTGAGATTATTATGAGTATAATGCACCATTATACTCATGAATGCCTAGCTTAATTGATGATTTTCTCAATTGCTACTTCAGTTAGGGTCTTCATGCATAATCAGAATTAATGATGCTGATTGCTGACTTTATTTGGCATACCTTGACCTTTGACTCGTTGACCGAGGGTATTCTGGACCTTTCGCGTAATTGGGATTTATGATCCCCAACAAGTTTCAATCAAAGAGTTTTGAAATTAATTCAAAATAGCTATGATATAGTTCATAAGTCTTTAAAACATTATGACAAAAGATTTCATAAAACACTATTTCTTTAAATACGAAATAGTTTTTGCCGATAATAAAATCGATAATTGATTTACAAAAATACATATTAATTCTCCAACAAGACCCAAGTTAATCAAGTCATTATAATATCTTAATTAAAATGAATTTAAGGTTGTTCCATCAGATTATGATTGGTTATGCCACTTATAATGATTTTATGATTATTTTCGACGATTTAGGTATTTACCGTTATTTAAATGATGTTTTAAATCCATAAAAATTATAACCATCTAAGTAAAACTTATTTTATACTATGAGGAAGTAGGTTACAAAAAAAAATTATAAGTTTTTGATATAGGTCTATTTTTACTCAAATTTAATTAACAATATTACACCTTTAAATTATTAAACAATATTTATTAATTTGATAAATTAGTAAATAATCTTAATAAAATTTTACTAAAGTTCTAGAAGCCATATAATACTTTTATTAGCTCATTTTAACTAATAAATGTCATGTATAATATTTTATATTTTTTTATATAGACATTTTATAGATAAATCAATATAATCGGTTTAAAATTAATTAAGTCCAAATAAATTAATATAAAAACTTTTATGATGTTTCAGAAACTATTTTAAGGAATATAAAACTTTAAATAACCATTAAAAATTGTGTGGGTATTTTTAATAATTAATATTGTTATTTTACCGATAAACAAAATAAAATTTATTTAAGTCCATATATGGTCACGAAAATCCATATAAATTTTTCAACATGTATATACTATTTATATAAGTGTCTCATAAAGTTTTCATGCTCAAAAGACGTCATTTAGTATTTATTTTGTATTTTACCGTTTTTTAACATACCGATTATTAATAACCGAGTAAAAATTATTAAGGTCCTTAAACGTCAACAAAATCTTCTCAAAATTTTATCAAATTTAGTTACTGTCCATATGAGTATGTGACAAAAATTTCAAGTCCATATGCCTTCATTTAGTAATTATTTTATATTTTACTATTTAACAATTTACCGATAAACAATTTAACGATTACTCAAAAAAATCATGAAAAATTCCAAATTAAATGTATTCTGGTCAAATCTTGTTGGAGACATAATAATATGATTTTATTAATTATTTTTGATGATCAAGAGTTTATGTAATACCATATTTCATAATAAGAGTATTTAACACCTTAAAACCCATTAAAATATTGATTTAACGAATAAATTTCAACAAAATTATTCAAGAGATTATTTTAACATATAGCTACTGTAATTTACTCTTAAAATGCATTTTAAATACTTTCTAAGTCCATAAAACCATTTCCATCACAATTAATTTTACAAAGTAGTGTAAATCATGCCTTTAAACATACAACAATTCTTAAAATCAACATGCATGATGCCCACAATAATAATACATGTAATAAATCATTGCATACTCAAAATTATCATTTTGATATTATTTTTCAAGATTTAAGAACTTCTCTTTGGAAATTTTATTTTTTTTAAAAAAAACAAGTTCATACAAAACTTTCCCAACTTGTTCTTAAACCTTTTAAAAAATCACCCCATGTGACATACCCAAGGTTGTTAGGATCGGGATTCTACGTAGGATCGTTGAGGGGGTAGGATCGAAATCGGTAGAATCGGATCGTAGGATCGTGTGATCCTACAAATATACATTAATATGTTTTAGATAACTAATTTTCAATTGTATTTGTTATTTTTTTATGTTTTAAGGTTTAAATTATCACTTATTTGACTTCAACTACTAAGCTTTGTAAAGGATACCTTTAATAATCATTTTTAAAATACGAATCAAAAAAAACTTTGAATTTTAGTCATATTGATATATAATTGTTTAGATATATACATATATATACAAAAGTGAAATCTAGATTATATGAATTTTTTATACGATTGAAACTACCCTTGTAGGATCGGATCGTAAGATCGTAGGATCGTAGAATCATGTTACGATCCTACCACTCAAATCCTGGAGCTAAGTAGGATCGTACGATTCTACCAATTTAAGATCCTACCTGCGATCCGGATCGATCGCCTAATTTTGGATCGTAAGATCGTAGAATCGTTGATCAGGATCGAGATTCTGATAACCATGGACATACCTCGACTCCAAGCCTATATAAGTATTTCGTAAGCTTCTATGTAAGCTCCGATGCGTTCTTAGAAATGGTTCCAACTTCGGGTCCTTGCCCTTCAAGCCTCAACTCCAACTCTTCAACTAAACATATTGCATTCATCCAGTTGAGCAACAGACTTAATCAAGTCTCATAATTTTACTTAAATTTTTAAAGTAAGAAAATATATAAGTTTGTGAAAAGAACATTTTCTTTTCTTTTTATTTCTACTATAATCGATTTTTTTTATCGAGGTTTTATAAGTGATAATTTTCTTAGTTTTAGATACAAAAATATCCATATTAAAATGATTTTAATTTATAGAAAGATTCATGTAAGAGTGTTCATGAACAAGTTTTAACAAAAACTAGTGGAATAAAGAAATGATCATAACTTACTCTATGCTTGGTGGATTTCTTCAAATTTGGTGTCTATGGAAAGCTCTTGAAATGAAGATTATTTTTATGGAATATTTGAGTTTATAAACATAAATTTTCACAAGTTTTAGATGGGTTTTTGAAGAAGATTTAATGAGAAAAGAAGGTGTTTTAGTAGTTGAATGTTTGAAGGATGCTAGTGTTTGTTCATGGATGAACTTGGGAGCAATATGTTGGGTGTTTATCTTACTTTCTCTCATTTGTTCTTGCTAATCTAAGAGAGCAATTAACTCTTATTTAGCTTCCATTGCTTATAATTCCTAAACACATTGTTAGTACGTTATATACCCTAAGTACTAAGGGTATATTGAAGTTGATTGTATCTCGTTGTAAATTTCCAATCTCTAACCCAAGTACCTTTGTGGGGGAAATATCACAAAAGGATAGTGAGCACACGCCTTCAACTTGTATCAAGTTTCCGGGTAACGGTTGTCGTTACAAACTTATCTTCGTTATTCATAGCTTTGTATTAGTTATTGTAATTTTCATTTTGTCATCAACAAAGAGGTTTATACAAATTCCCGCTTATAATTTGTATTGTAATTATTTACTTCCATAATAGTAAGTATAGTTAAATATTAGCGTTGTATACATAAAAAATTAGTAAAGAAAGGTTTTTAAATGGGATACTAATATATACATGCTCTTGTAAGATATTATTGGTACACTACAACAAATGAGTTCACTTGCGCTTCTTGTCTCACTGTAATACTATTAACTAGTGGAATTTACTCAACAAAGGTATAAATACCCCTCTCAATTAGAGCTGTGAATTTGCGTTTCTTGTTGTTCTTTTCCTCTCTAGATCTTGATTTTAATTTCCTATGAGCGGGATATACTGATTACGTTGATGATGATGATGATAATGGGTCAAAACGAGTTCCTATCTGTATTGGATGATTACCACATCGAGTCAAATTTAGTTTCTATTTGACTCAATATTGGTTTGGGTTTATAATGCGTAGGGTTGATATAGCTCGAGTCCAAATTGTTTATACTACATATTAAATCAAATCAAATCTCGTTAGACTATGGGTCGGGTCATTAATTATTGGTTTTAGTTTAACTTAGAGTTGGGTGATTTAGGATTTGGTTTACTTCAAGTAAGTTATATCATCCTTAGAATTGCGCTTACGATAATTTTTTGGGCTCCGGTTGATCGATTATGTTTGGGTTAAATAATGTTTGGGTTGACTACGAGCTAGTTTTTGATGGGACAAATAAATGGTGAATGTCATTACAAACAAACATGATCGATTATGTTGAATTAGAAGAACAAATTGAAAAGACAAAATAAAAAAAATACATGATTCCACACCACGGTAGATAATCTTAAAAATGAGAGAGTATGGATCTTTTAGATTAACACGTATTCCCTAAAGTGAAGACCCTTAATGTTATCACTCTTTAATTCTCTCTGATAACGGGATGTCTGGAGAAAAGAAATATGTATAACCTAAGGACCATAAACTACTATATATAATAACTTGTGACTGGTATTTGGCCCATCATAAATCAAGTCATAAAATGAGACTCTACACATTTAAGGCTCACAACCTATTGATACATTTAAGCCAAAACCTTTAACTTTAATTAAATCACTTTAAATAGCGCATGAAGACAACTTTAATTAATTACTAGATAGTGCCCGTGCGATGCACGGTTTTATCAAATTTATGAGTATAAATAAATAACAAAAACAAATCCTAGTAAAAGTATAATGTTTTAACTATCTCAAAATATCCAATACACTAAATAATATTCATTTAACAAAAACAAATTGAAATTTTTTTTATAAATAATTAAAATAAATAAAATACAATATATAATTTGCTAATACATTAAATATGATTTGACCTAAAAAGTAAAAAAAAAAATTAATAAGAAAAATAATATATTCAAAATAAAAAAGTAGTAAGTCAAAGATCATAATAACAATGACATCATCAGTTAATTTAGGAGGGAAAATTTTTAATATGGAAGCGACACGTAAGCAATTTTGAAAGGTGATGATGTGAGCGTGTTTTGTTTTAGTAATAGTTATAGATAATGACATATAAATATTTACATATAAGCCCAACGTTGGACTTTGGTCCAACCGTTTTATCATATTTTGAGTTGTTAACTTAAATAAAGCTAAACTTCAAAAAAAATAAAGCTAAACTTTATTTAGGTTAATAGCTGGTCTTGGACGAGACCGTTTCAAATTAAGATAAAAGTGGGCCAGCCCAATTCGCGCGCCTTACATGTTTTCTCTCTCTTTTTTTTTTCCATTTTCTGTGCTTTCAATTTTAATCTTAAAGGTATCAATTTTGACCTTAAAGATATCAATTTCAACGTAAAGTAGTACTTAAACATATCAATTAAAGTAAACAATTTTAATTTGAACCTATAAGTGATCAATTTCTACCTAATATAATTGACAGTGATAAGTATTGAATTATATATTATTATGTAGTTCATTTATTTTGATTATAATTGATATAGTTAACATCATAATAATAGAAACAAGATAAGGTCATAATTGATGCATGTTTGGTAATAATTGACAATGATAAGTATTGAATTGTAAGTTATGTAATTCATTTATTTTGTTTATAATTGATATAGTTAACATCATAACAGAAACAAGATAAGGTCATAATTGATGCATGTTTGGTAATAATTGATAATGTTACGTTTAACACTTACAGTTACATTGTGTTTTTTCTATTGAATTTTTGTATTGTTTTTTTAGTTTATGATATTTATACTTTTTAAGATGTAAACTGATACTATTGATAGTATTATTGACCATTCATTTATTGTTTAAAATTCATCCATAGTAATAACCTTTCATTAACTTCGTTCTCAAATTGTGAAACATAACCATATTTAGGTAAAAACTGATCAGTTTAACGTCACAATTGATCACTTATAGGTTCAAATTGAAATTTTTCTTTAATTGATATGTTTTTTTTTATGGGAAATTAATATGTTTAAGTACTACTTTACGTTGAAATTGATATCTTTAAGGTCAAAATTGATACCTTTAAGGTCCAAATTGAAAAATGTCCAGAAAATGAAGAAAACCAAAAAAATGGAAATCTGAAGAGTAAAGCGCACGCGTGTAGTACACGCGCCTAACAATTGGCCGGACTAGATCACATCTTAGAATAGGACAGTCTCGTCCAAGTTTTTGTGTTAGGTTAATCAACATATTTTAGCTAACTTCAACTTGATTTATCTAATTCAAACTTATTTTTAACCCTTTTATACATGATTTTTGGCTAAACCAAATTTCATCTAGTTGAAACAATCTCTTTACCTAAACTAAACTATATTCAGCTTAATCAAACTTATTTTTAGCTAAATATAACATGATTCAACTGAATAGAACTTATTTTTAGCTATATAAATTTAGTTATTTCTAGCTAAAAGAAAGTTAATCAAAATCGAACCATTCTTATTTTTAGCTACACTAAACTTGATTCAACTAAATGCAATCTATTCTTAGTAATGTAAACCCGAGTTAGCTTAATCAAACTTATTTTAGCAAAACTGAATTTCATCTAGCTAAACCAAACTGAATTTTAGCCAAAAGTATATGAATTAACTGAGTTAAACTTATTTCGGACAAAACTAAAGTTCTTTCAACTAAATCATTCCTTTTCTTAGCTAAACTAAACTTGAAACAACTGAATCAAAACTATTTTTATCTAAACTAAATTAGATTTAGCTGAATCAAACTCATATTTAGCTTGTTCAAACTCAATTTAGCTTAATCAATGTTTTTTTGCTAAACAAAACTTAATTCAGCTGAATCAAAAGTTTAAACTTAATTTAGCTTAATCAAAGTTATTTTATCAAGACTAAACTTCATTTAGTTGAATCATTTAGCTAAACTAATAAATTTGACTCAACTAAATCAAACTTTTTTTGCGAAAATAAGCTTGAATAAAAAATGTCCAACATATTTTTAGCTTAACTAACTTGATTTAATTAAATAATACTTATTTTTATCATAATCATCATCACCATCATCATCATCATCATCATCATACCCAGTCTATCCCGCTCACAGGAAAACTATGGTATGGGGAGGGAAGGAAGATGGCAACTCATACCCATAAAAGAGAGTGCGGTCACAGAGTCCCTCGACTCAAGAATGATCTTCAAAAAGGCTTGACAACCTGCAACAATTCAAAAAGCCTGCAACTTAATATAATGACCATTAATAATAATAAAAATAAAATACATAAAAATAAAATTAAAAATAAAAATAAGAAGATAAAAATATAAAAACGAGTTAAAGAGCGGTATCTAAAACGTTAGGGACCATGAATAATGCTTATTTTTGGCTAACCTTAATTTCATATAGCTGAATCAACCTAGTTTTAGCTAAACTAAATTACATTTAACTTTTTTTTTTGAAGATAATTACATTTAACTTAGTCAAACTTATGTTTGTATAAACATTATTTTATTCAATTAAATTAAGCTTATTTTTAGCTAAACAAATTTTCCTTCAGTTGAATTAAACTAATTTTAGCTAACTTAATGCAGTGGAATTATGCTTATTTTAAGCTAAACTAAATTTCATTCAACTAAATATAACTTCATTTAGCTAAGCTAAATCTAATAAATTGAGTTGAATTAAACATACTTTTAGTGAGATAAAATTGATTCAACTGATTCAAACTTATATATAGATGAAATAAACTTGATTTAGGTGAATAAAACTTATTTTTAACAGAACTAACTTTGATATTGGGGCGGGTCACTTGTGAATAAAACGGATATTGAGTTAGGTGAATTGCGAGTCTTGGGTCACTTCGAGTCGGATTATGTCGGAAACCTAGGGGCTAAAATTGGGTTGAGGTCAATATCAGGTTGGATGCAAGTACATTTCAGTTAACGACATTTTCGGTAAATATCGAATAAGGGTCATTCTCAAGTCGAATGCAGGTAAATGATGATATAATATAATCGATTTCTCATGTCAATATCAAGTAGATTACGTGTCATCACAACCTAGATCAATCAGACGGTTTTGAGGGTCAAGTCAAATTTTTATAGCATTAATCTCAATATTAACTTAATTCATTTCATGTCAATATTTAGATCTTGAGAATATTTTAATTTTTCGCATGTTAAAAATTAACAATGCTAGGATCTATTAATCGTATTAGCTAGTTTTCTCTTTTTTTGATATAACTTTTGCTTGTAAAAATTAATCATACATTAATACGGGAGGATTTACAAAACTATAGTTGTAATAACAATAGATGATTTACAAAAGTTATTATATTTTTAAAATTTACAAATATACAAATCCTTAGTCAAACTTTTGTAAATACCCTATTGTTTTGACCGTTGAGATTTTTCGGTTTTCTTTGAGTGATTGCATAGGATTTCAATATTTATTCCATTCTAATTCAGAGGTTACAAAGGAATAATATGGTAAATAATTTTCATGAATGTCATAGATTTATGGTATTGATTGTGTGATCATTAATTTGATCATCAATAGTGATTATGATGTCATAACGCTTAAGCTATACTCTTGTAGTATAAATAGGGGCTTAGTGATTAGTGAAACCCATACACTTTTTTGAATTCTTATTCTCCTATTCTTATTTACTTGTGTTCTTTTCAAGAGAGTAATCAACTCTTATTTAGAGTTTGCAAATCTTATAGTTATTCTCAACACATTGTTATTAGGGGTGTTTGGTTTAGTATTTTTTGTTATAGGTAATGGATTCCATTAATTCAATCCATTACTTATTGTTTGTTATAAAAATTGGATAACCATTACCATTACTTGAGGGTGATGGTTTATTACCTCTTAAAAAGGTGTTGAAACAATTATCCTTTCTCTCCACTGTAACAGACTCGAAATTTCAATTATCACCGTTCAATTATTTATTTATTTATTTATTTATTGATTTATTTATTTATTTATTTCAGTTTATTCCTAATTCTTTATTATTAAGCTCCAACTTTTATTAATTTCCTAAAAATCTTATTATTCCTTTCGATTGAATTTCAAACGTGTATTAACCTCCAAATCGAGTTAATCTCCGAATCAATTTCCGAGCTGTGTATTATTTATTTTATTTTATTTTATTTATTTACATGTCCAACTTCTTAAATTTTTTCGAATTTAAAATTTAAATTTTATTACCTCTAATATTGATTTTTATGAGCCCAAAAGTTCCAATTATTTCTTTATATTACGAAAACTTCAAAAACTTTTATTTAGTTTACAGTTTACTAAAACTTCACATTTAAATTTCTTATTTAATTTCGTTAACAATTATTTTAACGACTTTAACACTTTTAATTATAAAATTATAAACTAGTATATTTTATTAATAACTTTAATTATGTTTTTAAACAAATTTAATACCTAAACTAATTTATTTTATTTTTTTATCACCTAAATCTATTAAGTCAAAACCTATCCTAATAAAAAAAAAAATAATAAAATAAACCTATCCTAATATTCAAGGGTAGTATATGTTGTGATTAATGGTGTGACTTGAGTACACCAAATTAATCTTATGACTAGTGTGACTCTTAGGATGGTATCCTATGGAGTAAGTTAATGGGTGTTTAAATGTGGTGTTTAAGTGTGACTTTATTTGTATTAAGTTACTTGTAATTAAATGGGTAAGTGGTAATGAGTAAAGAAGCCAAAGGGACATTCTCTGATGATGGTGCTCGAACAAGGCAAGTGAAGAGCAAAATATATGCTCGAACGAGCACATGGTACAGATGCAGCAGAATGTTTCTGAAAGAAGCTGCTCGAACGAGCTCCTCCAAGAATCGAACGAGCGGATGTGTCAGAACACTTTGGATTCTTTGTCGTGGCTTTTCAAGTCTTGGGGCTTTCAAGAATTTTGAGTTAACAGCCATCAAAGTGCTTTAGTGCTGATTATTATATGCCATTTATTCATAGTCTCTTTGTATTATTCTCATTTATGGTAGTTAATACTATAAATAATGAGTGCTCATACACCCACAACACATCCACAAAAAGGATCAGAAAATCCACAAAATCAAACACATACCCATAGCCAAACACTTAGCCTAATCTCTTCTCTAATTGTAATTTCTCAATTTGTTATAAGAGAGATACTACACCACGGGGGACGTAGCCAATTTTGGGTGAACCTCCTTAAACATTTGTGTCATTTTATTATTGCATTTTATTCCTACAAACATCGAGTTATAGTTTGCGTAATTTGTAAACACAAGACTTCACATATTTCGATCTTGGTGGTGTTAGTGATTGAAACACGTCGTTCGATCGCTAATACGTCATCGTTTTCAATTGGTATCAGAGCCAAGTTGTTATTATCGTCGTGTAGAGGTCGTATTGGTGTAACATGGCAACCATGAAACTCGATATTGAAAAATTTGATAGGAGTGTGAACTTTGGCTTATGGCAAGTCAAAATGAAAGCAATATTGATACAAAATGGAGTGCATAAAGCACTTGGTGGTATAGAGAAGATACCCGAAGGCACTAGTGAGGCGAAATGGGAAGAAATGGATGCGAAGGCTCTTTCCGCCATACAACTTTGTCTCTCTAATGAAGTTTTGAGAGAAGTTGTAAAGGAGGAAACTTCTAAAGGCATATGGGATAAATTGGAATCACTCTACATGGAAAAGAGTGTTACCAATCGACTTTTATTAAAGAGTCGTTTGTATGATCTCCGATTGCAAGAAGGGAAGCCGATGAAACCGCACCTTGATGAATTTTACTCAATATTAATGGATTTGCAAAATATTGATGTAAAAGTGGATGATAAGGATTTGGCCATCTTATTGTTGGTTTCACTACCACCTTCGTTTAAGCACTTTAGGGAAACTTTGTTATATGGAAGGGACACATTGAGTAGTGAGGATGTTAGAAAGGCCTTGACACAAAAGGACCTTATTGATTCTCAATTCGCTCAAAAGGAGTCCAAAGATCCCAATGATGCATTGTTTGTGAAGGATGTGGGTAGGAACAAAAAGTGCATGATTTGCAACTTTTGTAAGAAGAAAGGCCACCTCAAGAAAGATTGTTGGAAATTGAAATCCAAACAATCCAATGAAAGCAAGTCCAAAGAAGCTATCGCCGCCGAAGCTAGCTATGTTGAAGGTGAGTTATATGATGTTGGTGCTCTCGTTGTTACCAATGAATACAAGGGTGGTGACTCATGGATTTTGGATTCGGGATGTTCGAGACACATGACGTTTAACGCAAAGTTCTTCTCAACTTATCAAAAGGTTGATGGAAGAAAAGTCACTATGGGCAATGAGACTAGTTGTCCGATAGATGGTATTGGAGATGTTAAAATCGTCATGTTTGATGGAGTCGAAAGAACGTTGACCGGAGTCCTTCATGTTCCAGGTATGAGTAAAAACTTAATTTCCCTTAGTATTTTGGATAAAGAAGGTTATAAATGCATTGGTGAAGGTGGAGTTTTGAAGGTTGGCAAGGGTCCTAAAATGATCATGAAAGGATCCCTTAATAATGGCTTGTATATGCTAGTGGGTTCAACCTTAATTTGTTCGGCTTGTGTGTCCACTACTTCAACCGAGCATGAAAATAATGATCATGGTACCTCTTCAAACAACGAATGTTCGAGAATAATTCCAACATACCCCAATGAGTCCATGGGATATGTGGACTTGATTGGTAATTGAAATCATACTCTTTTGGGAGCCCTTTGTGGGCATTTTTATGCATGTGTTATGTTTAAGCACATGTGTTGTTTTGTTTTATTATTTGAGTATGTAAATTGGTGTAAGTTGTTTATATTATGTTAAGAGTGAATTAGAGAATTTCATTGACTTGGGTGAACTCAAGTCAAGGTGGAGATTGTTGTGATTAATGGTGTGACTTGAGTACACCAAATTAATCTTATGACTAGTGTGACTCTTAGGATGGTATCCTATGGAGTAAGTTAATGGGTGTTTAAATGTGGTGTTTAAGTGTGACTTTATTTGTATTAAGTTACTTGTAATTAAATGGGTAAGTGGTAATGAGTAAAGAAGCCAAAGGGACATTCTCTGATGATGGTGCTCGAACAAGGCAAGTGAAGAGCAAAATATATGCTCGAACGAGCACATGGTACTGATGCAGCAGAATGTTTCTGAAAGAAGCTGCTCGAACGAGCTCCTCCAAGAATCGAACGAGCGGATGTGTCAGAACACTTTGGATTCTTTGTCGTGGCTTTTCAAGTCTTGGGGCTTTCAAGAATTTTGAGTTAACAGCCATCAAAGTGCTTTAGTGCTGATTATTATATGCCATTTATTCATAGTCTCTTTGTATTATTCTCATTTATGGTAGTTAATACTATAAATAATGAGTGCTCATACACCCACAACACATCCACAAAAAGGATCAGAAAATCCACAAAATCAAACACATACCCATAGCCAAACACTTAGCCTAATCTCTTCTCTAATTGTAATTTCTCAATTTGTTATAAGAGAGATACTACACCACGGGGGACGTAGCCAATTTTGGGTGAACCTTCTTAAACATTTGTGTCATTTTATTATTGCATTTTATTCCTACAAACATCGAGTTATAGTTTGCGTAATTTGTAAACACAAGACTTCACATATTTCGATCTTGGTGGTGTTAGTGATTGAAACACGTCGTTCGATCGCTAATACGTCATCGTTTTCAATTGGTATCAGAGCCAAGTTGTTATTATCGTCGTGTAGAGGTCGTATTGGTGTAACATGGCAACCATGAAACTCGATATTGAAAAATTTGATAGGAGTGTGAACTTTGGCTTATGGCAAGTCAAAATGAAAGCAATATTGATACAAAATGGAGTGCATAAAGCACTTGGTGGTATAGAGAAGATACCCGAAGGCACTAGTGAGGCGAAATGGGAAGAAATGGATGCGAAGGCTCTTTCCGCCATACAACTTTGTCTCTCTAATGAAGTTTTGAGAGAAGTTGTAAAGGAGGAAACTTCTAAAGGCATATGGGATAAATTGGAATCACTCTACATGGAAAAGAGTGTTACCAATCGACTTTTATTAAAGAGTCGTTTGTATGATCTCCGATTGCAAGAAGGGAAGCCGATGAAACCGCACCTTGATGAATTTTACTCAATATTAATGGATTTGAAAAATATTGATGTAAAAGTGGATGATAAGGATTTGGCCATCTTATTGTTGGTTTCACTACCACCTTCGTTTAAGCACTTTAGGGAAACTTTGTTATATGGAAGGGACACATTGAGTAGTGAGGATGTTAGAAAGGCCTTGACACAAAAGGACCTTATTGATTCTCAATTCGCTCAAAAGGAGTCCAAAGATCCCAATTATGCATTGTTTGTGAAGGATGTGGGTAGGAACAAAAAGTGCATGATTTGCAACTTTTGTAAGAAGAAAGGCCACCTCAAGAAAGATTGTTGGAAATTGAAATCCAAACAATCCAATGAAAGCAAGTCCAAAGAAGCTATCGCCGCCGAAGCTAGCTATGTTGAAGGTGAGTTATATGATGTTGGTGCTCTCGTTGTTACCAATGAATACAAGGGTGGTGACTCATGGATTTTGGATTCGGGATGTTCGAGACACATGACGTTTAACGCAAAGTTCTTCTCAACTTATCAAAAGGTTGATGGAAGAAAAGTCACTATGGGCAATGAGACTAGTTGTCCGATAGATGGTATTGGAGATGTTAAAATCGTCATGTTTGATGGAGTCGAAAGAACGTTGACCGGAGTCCTTCATGTTCCAGGTATGAGTAAAAACTTAATTTCCCTTAGTATTTTGGATAAAGAAGGTTATAAATGCATTGGTGAAGGTGGAGTTTTGAAGGTTGGCAAGGGTCCTAAAATGATCATGAAAGGATCCCTTAATAATGGCTTGTATATGCTAGTGGGTTCAACCTTAATTTGTTCGGCTTGTGTGTCCACTACTTCAACCGAGCATGAAAATAATGATCATGGTACCTCTTCAAACAACGAATGTTCGAGAATAATTCCAACATACCCCAATGAGTCCATGGGATATGTGGACTTGATTGGTAATTGAAATCATACTCTTTTGGGAGCCCTTTGTGGGCATTTTTATGCATGTGTTATGTTTAAGCACATGTGTTGTTTTGTTTTATTATTTGAGTATGTAAATTGGTGTAAGTTGTTTATATTATGTTAAGAGTGAATTAGAGAATTTCATTGACTTGGGTGAACTCAAGTCAAGGTGGAGATTGTTGTGATTAATGGTGTGACTTGAGTACACCAAATTAATCTTATGACTAGTGTGACTCTTAGGATGGTATCCTATGGAGTAAGTTAATGGGTGTTTAAATGTGGTGTTTAAGTGTGACTTTATTTGTATTAAGTTACTTGTAATTAAATGGGTAAGTGGTAATGAGTAAAGAAGCCAAAGGGACATTCTCTGATGATGGTGCTCGAACAAGGCAAGTGAAGAGCAAAATATATGCTCGAACGAGCACATGGTACTGATGCAGCAGAATGTTTCTGAAAGAAGCTGCTCGAACGAGCTCCTCCAAGAATCGAACGAGCGGATGTGTCAGAACACTTTGGATTCTTTGTCGTGGCTTTTCAAGTCTTGGGGCTTTCAAGAATTTTGAGTTAACAGCCATCAAAGTGCTTTAGTGCTGATTATTATATGCCATTTATTCATAGTCTCTTTGTATTATTCTCATTTATGGTAGTTAATACTATAAATAATGAGTGCTCATACACCCACAACACATCCACAAAAAGGATCAGAAAATCCACAAAATCAAACACATACCCATAGCCAAACACTTAGCCTAATCTCTTCTCTAATTGTAATTTCTCAATTTGTTATAATATAAGAGAGATACTACACCACGGGGGACGTAGCCAATTTTGGGTGAACCTCCTTAAACATTTGTGTCATTTTATTATTGCATTTTATTCCTACAAACATCGAGTTATAGTTTGCGTAATTTGTAAACACAAGACTTCACATATTTCGATCTTGGTAGTGTTAGTGATTGAAACACGTCGTTCGATCGCTAATACGTCATCGTTTTCAGTATACTTACACAAGTAAGGAAGTAAGGTAAGTTTTCACAAAATTTCAATGTCTCCCTTACCACCCATATCTTCTTAAGATTGGAGTAAGATTTTGTTTATTTTTTTTTATATAAATATCTCACCTAATTTCCCTAAGTTTCTATATATATATATTAGTAGCCATAAATTAACTTAGTATGGGTACCTTAGAAAAGTGGGAGCAATTCATCAAATATAGGCCAACTAGCCGTGGGATTTTAAAGAGTAAGGCATTTTATTTTTTTTATTTTTTCTACTAATTAATTAACTTAATAAAATTAATAATTAAATTTCTTAATATTAATTAGTTTAAGAAAATTAAGAAGGCGTATAATACATCATTTTAATAGCTTGAATTATCATTTTTTTTTTGGAGCATAGTTGGGTATTCTTTTGGATACTTGAAAGATAATCATTTTGGAGTTTGGAGTACTTAGCAAGTTTGGAGGATCATACTACTTAATTTCTTTGGTACTAGTATGGTATAACTTCTTACCCTACTTTTTATGTGGCATTCTACATTATATTTACTTTATAATATGCAAAGTATAATATATATATATATATATATATTGAATATGTTAAATAGGAAGTTAGTTTAAGAAAATTTATGATTAATATTAAATTTAGTTTAGTTGTGCCTAAAATATTTTTAGTATGTTAATTAATAAGATTTGGACATTTTTAGAAAGTTGAGTGAACTATTATATACTAGTGACATATATTAAGTACTATCTATATTATAGACTAGTGTTACTATGTTTGTGAATATTTTTATGTAAGCCTTAAATATATTAGTTTATAAAGTTGCGTATTATTTCATGAACATATTTTTTAGTATGGTTATGCTTACTTGCTTAGGATGTTCTTATTATACTTTATCTTTTATATTAAAGATTATCCTTAAAGTTATGTTAAATATTTAAGTTATTGTGTAAAAGATAATTTTAATTTTTATAAAATTAAAATTTTCTATTATAATAATAAAAATATCAAGTTAATAAAAAGATATATTCGGAAAAATAAAATTTTTGTAAGTTATTTATGTAGAAGTGTTTTCTAAAATACATGAGATTTCATACCAAAAAGTAACTTTTAGGATATTAAATAGCTAGTTAGTACAAAATATATATTTAGTTGACTATTTGACTAAATTTATTTGAAATGATGTAAAGGTATATTTTTTATATATATATAAAATTGTTATAAATTTTGTATGAAATTTTGATTTTATGGAAATATTAAAAGCATAAAATTTTTACTTGTTATAACAAAAGTTATGGATTTGTGTGAATATATAAGTTTTACTTGTTTTATTACAAGAAGTATTGATTTTGTGAGCTTATAAAGTGTTACTTGTTTTTTCAATTTTTACTAGAAATATTAATTTCGTAAAATTATAATTTGTATTTAATTTATAAACATAAAATTCATTTTTGTGAACTTAATAAGTCTTACTTATTTTTTTCAACTTGGAAAATTGATTTTTGGTGAATTTGTTGAATTTTGAAAATTTATCCATAGAATATAATTTTACTCGATTTATAATTGAAATACTTATTTTTGTTAAAGAATTAAAATATTTATTTGTTTTAAAGTTAAAAATGTTGACTATTGAAACTTATTTCAAGAGACATAAAAATTTGTAGGTACTTGTGGAAATACTAATTAATCTAAATACTATTTATAGAATATTAAGTTAGTGGTACAAATTTATCAAATGAATGAGTAAAACTTTAATAGTGAACTTAGAAGGGTATATAGGTAGAATATAATTAAATAAGGAAGTTAACATCTAAGTTGGTCAAAGTCAAAGTCAACTTGTAGTAGTAAAAATATGATGTGCTTGTGTGAATTATCTGTGTATTGATTGAATGACCCTGATAGTAAGGAAATGTCGAACCATGGACCGGCATGTAAAATCCCGGCGCCCGTGTTGGCCGGCACGTAAAATGCGGTGTTAGACAGGGGGTTAGCTACCTATCCTGTAGAAGCTCGAGCATAAACATTGGCGGGGTGACGACCCCCACCACAGTTAGATATAGGGCTTTGGCCCTAATCTAGCCAGACCCTTACATATATCAGGTGTCATATTGTTTGTGTTTGTTGATCAGTGATAAACTTGATTATTGTTGATGCTATGAAGCATGGTACGGTTATGAGTATTAATCAACAGAACTTGCTTAAGTATTAAGATTACCGAATTGTATAAGTGGCAGTAACGTACTTCTGCCAGGGCTGAGAATGGTATCTTAATGGCTTAAAGTATGAAAGAGCAAAAGAATATGGTAAAAGTATACAGTGGTGTCAATTATAAGTTCGTACTCTAATTATTATTTAGTAAATGTAGTGTATTATTCCATATTTTGAGCTGGATAGGGAGTTATGCTCGGCGTTAAGCGCTGACCGGTTCAACCGGCTGTCATCTGTGTTATGGATGGCAGTATTTTGCAGGAACTAGTTCAGGTTCCGATCCTGGCTGCAGCGTACAATTTATTTACGCTATCGAGGACTTAGCTGCAAATCTTTTTTATATACTTTATGTTTAATGATTTTTACGTATTTAATTTTATTTATTGTATAATTTTTTTTAAACGAACGATATGTGTTTTTATTTTCCTACTTCTATGTAATATTTATAATTTCTTATAAATATTTGTTTTAATTTTAAAGGTTTTTAGCATATCGACATTTTCACACTTCCGCATTATTTTGCAAAAATTTTCATTAATATTGATTACCTATCGAATTTATTGGCCCTGTTACAAGTGGTATCAGAGCTAAATTTTTCTCGAATTGCGGAATTTTTGTTCTAACGCATAAAGATGTTCTCGATAGCCGATATTTAAAAAAAAAAAAGATTTTCAAATGGTTTTTCAAATACTTTCAAAAATAAATTAATAAATAAAAGTTTCTATATGCTTTTGTGACTATATGTAAATTACCTGTTAGAATTATGTTAATGTGATATTGATCACATATTTAAATATCACTTGGGATGGCGAGAGACGATAGTAAATCCCTTCACCCAAGAGTGTAGGATCGTAGAACTAGAGAAAAATTGAGCAAAAATAAATAGTTTGAAGGGAAAGTTATTTCTAGTCATTTTCTTATAGGAAATTTTTTCTCAGATATTCTTTTTGATTTCAAAATAGCTTGACCTTTTATCTCTACCTCTTGTTCATCATAATCTTATTATCCATCTCAAACCTCATAAATTGAATTCTAAAATAATATTACCTGACGGCTCACAATTCATATGTGATCGTATCTTTCCTAACTTCCCTCTTGAGATTTCGGACCACCATTTTTCTACCTGATTAATAGTGTTTGATTGGGCACATGTGATATTATTTTGAGGATGGATTGGTTGGGACACTATGACGCGGAGATTTTGTGTAAGGAGAAAATTATTTGGGTAAAGACTTAAGAAGGAGAGTGCTTGGTTAAGAAGAATTATGTGTCCTTTGATCAAACCATTTATGTCATTCAAGCCATTAGGATATTTAAGCATAAAGATGAGGGATATCTATATTTTATTTTAAAGAGTGAGGATAAAACCAAATTGTGTTTCGAGGAAACCCCAAATGTTTGTGAGTACCCTGATTTTTTTTTCTAGAGTATTTACCTAGTTTACCCCCGAGGAGAGAGGCTGATTTTCATATGGATATGATTCTTGATGTTACCTTGAATTCTAAGACTATGTACAGTTTTGTCTCATTTGAGTTAATCGAATCGAAAAAAAAAAAAAAAACATCTAGATTACTTATTAGAGATACGTTTTATTTGACCTAGTATGTCATCTTGGGGAGCACCTATTTATTAAGAAAGAAGGGTGAAACAATAAGGTTGTGCAGTAACTAAAGAGAGATTAACAAGATTATCATCATGGACATTACCCTTGTCTAGAATAGATGATGTTTTCGACTAGTTAGAAGCTACGCAATCAAATGTTTTGTAAGATTTATTTGAGGTCTAGATATATCAATATAGTCGAGGAACATATTCTTAAGATTGCGTTTCAGAACAATTATGAACATTTTGCGTTTTTTTGGGATGTCATTTAGGTTAGCATATGCACCATCAACGTTTATGGATTTTATGAAGAGATAATTTTGTCCTGATTTGAATAAGTTTGTATTTGTTTTCTTGATGACATTTTGGTATATTCTAGGAACATAAAGAAATATAAGGAACACTTGAAGGTCATTCAAAAACCTTTGAGGAAAGAAAAATTGTTAGGGAATCAGTAAGTGTGAATTTTGGCTTGAAGAAATAAAAATAAAAATAAAATTTTTTGAGTCATATTGTGTCTAAGGATGAAATTTCTGAGGATTCAAAAGAGATTAAGGCGATTGTCAAATAGCCGATTCCGAGGAATATAACTATATGCAAAGCCTTTAAGGATTAGGTGGGTTATAATAGGAAATATGTTGAGACGTTGTCTAAAGTTGCTCATCCCATGTTTGAGTTAAAAAAAAAAAAAGGGGAGTCGATTTTCTGTGAAGTGAGACACATGATTTCTTTTGAGGAATTAAAAAAGAAACTTACTACTATTTTTGTTTCAATAGTGCTTGATTGTAGCAAACCATTTGAGATCTATTGTGATTTTTCATTTGAAGGTGTGGGCTGTGTACTTATGCAAGAAAGAAAAGTCATAGCTTATGCATCGAGGAAGTTGAGGGCACATGAAGTGAATTAACCCGTGCATGATATTGAACTTGCCATAGTGATGTTTGCTTTGAAGTTGTAGAAGCATTATTTGTATGCACCAGAGGCGATGACTTAAGGTTATTAAGGATTTGATCTTGAAATTATATACCACCCGAGGAAGGCAAATGAGTTAACTTATATTTTAAGGAGAAGACCAAGAGTGTCCGTGAATGCCATTATATTCCTACCCTAGGAGTTTTACCATGATATGCAAAGTTTGGGATTTGAGATTTGTAGTCAACATGAGGTTTGACGATATTTGGGAAGAATGACCTAACAAAAAAAATTCGTTTGATCACAGCATCGAGGAGCAACTTGAGGGTCACAGGATTACTGAGTTAATCCATAGAGTTGAGGAAAATGAGACTTATGCTTTTGAGGTAACAGAAAGAGGAAAGTTATGTTCAAAATTCTTTGTACCTTTAAAGATTCTAAGGAGGGTCGGAGAAGCTTCTTATGAGTCGGCGTTACATTAGCTGAAGTTTATAACGTGTTCAATGTATACCAGTTGAGGAAATATATTCATCATCCATCACATATTCTAGCTCATGAACCCCTTTCAAATTTAAGAGTCTTTAGCCTACGAAGAGAGCTTGTCGGAATTTCGAATACACGGGTCAAGGAGTTAAGAAATTCAAGGATTTCGTTGGTTAAGGTTATATGCACGAATCATGTAGTAGAGAAAGTTACATGGGAAGAGACCAATGTAAAAGAGAAATATTCTTAATCTTATCGGTTAATTTTAGTTTCGGGACGAAACTATCTTAAGGGGGGAAGAGTTGTAACAGACTCGAAATTTCAATTATCACCGTTCAATTATTTATTTATTTATTTATTTATTTATTTATTTATTTCAGTTTATTCCTAATTCTTTATTATTAAGCTCCAACTTTTATTAATTTCCTAAAAATCTTATTATTCCTTTCGATTGAATTTCAAACGTGTATTAACCTCCAAATCGAGTTAATCTCCGAATCAATTTCCGAGCTGTGTATTATTTATTTTATTTTATTTTATTTATTTACATGTCCAACTTCTTAAATTTTTTCGAATTTAAAATTTAAATTTTATTACCTCTAAATATTGATTTTTATGAGCCCAAAAGTTCCAATTATTTCTTTATATTACGAAAACTTCAAAAACTTTTATTTAGTTTACAGTTTACTAAAACTTCACATTTAAATTTCTTATTTAATTTCGTTAACAATTATTTTAACGACTTTAACACTTTTAATTATAAAATTATAAACTAGTATATTTTATTAATAACTTTAATTATGTTTTTAAACAAATTTAATACCTAAACTAATTTATTTTATTTTTTTATCACCTAAATCTATTAAGTCAAAACCTATCCTAATAAAAAAAAAATAATAAAATAAACCTATCCTAATATTCAAGGGTAGTATACTTACACAAGTAAGGAAGTAAGGTAAGTTTTCACAAAATTTCAATGTCTCCCTTACCACCCATATCTTCTTAAGATTGGAGTAAGATTTTGTTTATTTTTTTTTATATAAATATCTCACCTAATTTCCCTAAGTTTCTATATATATATATATATTAGTAGCCATAAATTAACTTAGTATGGGTACCTTAGAAAAGTGGGAGCAATTCATCAAATATAGGCCAACTAGCCGTGGGATTTTAAAGAGTAAGGCATTTTATTTTTTTTATTTTTTCTACTAATTAATTAACTTAATAAAATTAATAATTAAATTTCTTAATATTAATTAGTTTAAGAAAATTAAGAAGGCGTATAATACATCATTTTAATAGCTTGAATTATCATTTTTTTTTTGGAGCATAGTTGGGTATTCTTTTGGATACTTGAAAGATAATCATTTTGGAGTTTGGAGTACTTAGCAAGTTTGGAGGATCATACTACTTAATTTCTTTGGTACTAGTATGGTATAACTTCTTACCCTACTTTTTATGTGGCATTCTACATTATATTTACTTTATAATATGCAAAGTATAATATATATATATATATATATATATATATATATATATATATATATATATATATATATATATATATATATATATATATATATATATATATTGAATATGTTAAATAGGAAGTTAGTTTAAGAAAATTTATGATTAATATTAAATTTAGTTTAGTTGTGCCTAAAATATTTTTAGTATGTTAATTAATAAGATTTGGACATTTTTAGAAAGTTGAGTGAACTATTATATACTAGTGACATATATTAAGTACTATCTATATTATAGACTAGTGTTACTATGTTTGTGAATATTTTTATGTAAGCCTTAAATATATTAGTTTATAAAGTTGCGTATTATTTCATGAACATATTTTTTAGTATGGTTATGCTTACTTGCTTAGGATGTTCTTATTATACTTTATCTTTTATATTAAAGATTATCCTTAAAGTTATGTTAAATATTTAAGTTATTGTGTAAAAGATAATTTTAATTTTTATAAAATTAAAATTTTCTATTATAATAATAAAAATATCAAGTTAATAAAAAGATATATTCGGAAAAATAAAATTTTTGTAAGTTATTTATGTAGAAGTGTTTTCTAAAATACATGAGATTTCATACCAAAAAGTAACTTTTAGGATATTAAATAGCTAGTTAGTACAAAATATATATTTAGTTGACTATTTGACTAAATTTATTTGAAATGATGTAAAGGTATATTTTTTATATATATATAAAATTGTTATAAATTTTGTATGAAATTTTGATTTTATGGAAATATTAAAAGCATAAAATTTTTACTTGTTATAACAAAAGTTATGGATTTGTGTGAATATATAAGTTTTACTTGTTTTATTACAAGAAGTATTGATTTTGTGAGCTTATAAAGTGTTACTTGTTTTTTCAATTTTTACTAGAAATATTAATTTCGTAAAATTATAATTTGTATTTAATTTATAAACATAAAATTCATTTTTGTGAACTTAATAAGTCTTACTTATTTTTTTCAACTTGGAAAATTGATTTTTGGTGAATTTGTTGAATTTTGAAAATTTATCCATAGAATATAATTTTACTCGATTTATAATTGAAATACTTATTTTTGTTAAAGAATTAAAATATTTATTTGTTTTAAAGTTAAAAATGTTGACTATTGAAACTTATTTCAAGAGACATAAAAATTTGTAGGTACTTGTGGAAATACTAATTAATCTAAATACTATTTATAGAATATTAAGTTAGTGGTACAAATTTATCAAATGAATGAGTAAAACTTTAATAGTGAACTTAGAAGGGTATATAGGTAGAATATAATTAAATAAGGAAGTTAACATCTAAGTTGGTCAAAGTCAAAGTCAACTTGTAGTAGTAAAAATATGATGTGCTTGTGTGAATTATCTGTGTATTGATTGAATGACCCTGATAGTAAGGAAATGTCGAACCATGGACCGGCATGTAAAATCCCGGCGCCCGTGTTGGCCGGCACGTAAAATGCGGTGTTAGACAGGGGGTTAGCTACCTATCCTGTAGAAGCTCGAGCATAAACATTGGCGGGGTGACGACCCCCACCACAGTTAGATATAGGGCTTTGGCCCTAATCTAGCCAGACCCTTACATATATCAGGTGTCATATTGTTTGTGTTTGTTGATCAGTGATAAACTTGATTATTGTTGATGCTATGAAGCATGGTACGGTTATGAGTATTAATCAACAGAACTTGCTTAAGTATTAAGATTACCGAATTGTATAAGTGGCAGTAACGTACTTCTGCCAGGGCTGAGAATGGTATCTTAATGGCTTAAAGTATGAAAGAGCAAAAGAATATGGTAAAAGTATACAGTGGTGTCAATTATAAGTTCGTACTCTAATTATTATTTAGTAAATGTAGTGTATTATTCCATATTTTGAGCTGGATAGGGAGTTATGCTCGGCGTTAAGCGCTGACCGGTTCAACCGGCTGTCATCCGTGTTATGGATGGCAGTATTTTGCAGGAACTAGTTCAGGTTCCGATCCTGGCTGCAGCGTACAATTTATTTACGCTATCGAGGACTTAGTTGCAAATCTTTTTTATATACTTTATGTTTAATGATTTTTACGTATTTAATTTTATTTATTGTATAATTTTTTTTAAACGAACGATATGTGTTTTTATTTTCCTACTTCTATGTAATATTTATAATTTCTTATAAATATTTGTTTTAATTTTAAAGGTTTTTAGCATATCGACATTTTCACACTTCCGCATTATTTTGCAAAAATTTTCATTAATATTGATTACCTATCGAATTTATTGGCCCTGTTACATCCACATTCTCACAAAGCTATATACAACAAGTTTCACCTTTAATGTCCCCCTTATTAGTTCTATTGTTTGTTACCCATACTTTTTAATTTCTTATACCAAACAAAATTTAACAATAACACTTATTGTTACCTTTACCCTTTCTTATCCATTCTCTTTCCATTTCCTTTTCTTTCTTAATACCAAACGCTCCCTAAGTGTAATAGCCTTATTTTAAAACCTCTTTTAATCTTAACTTAAATAGTCTTGAGTAATGATTTGTACTAGTAACTTATCTAATTATTTATCCTTAAGTGTCAACAATGATGAGAGTTTAATTTATAAAACTTTTAAGTTTGAATAAACTAAGTTTTGTTTTGTTAAATGTTATTATTATTATCAACAATACAAAAGAAGAAGTAAGAAAGGAAATTGGAGAGGCAAAATTTTATATCATTCTGGATGAATCACAATACAAAGCTGAAAGATATTTCTCAAGTATGTAAGTTCTCTATGTTAATTACATATGTTTATTATTTTGCTCTAATGAAATCCCGAAAGAGTGCGATTCAATTAACTATTCATATAAGTTAATTTAATATATTTATAAATATTGTATTATTATTGCCCCTCCCACCTATTGTAAAATCTTGGCTTCGTCGCTAATTACAACTACCAAAAATGCATGGCAACAAACAACCAATTGGTTTAACCTTTGAAAATTATAATCGAAAAGCCAAATTTGATTTTTGTTATACCAACTTAAAGCCAAATCAGCTTTAAATTCTGGAGAAATGCTGCACTATAGAAGAAAAGGCTAACTCAACTTTTTCTTGGATGCCCTTGAAGTCGAGTCGACTTTATGTTCTAACTAAACGTTTAAAATCGAGTTGACTTTTCGTTCTGTTTTGATCCTTTGGTTCTTGTTTTGTCTTTACTTTAGACTTAAGTTTTTACACTAATTTGTCCCACTATTTCCATAGCACTTTGGTATTAACTCTTATTATTCTATTCATATCTGGTAGAGTGTCCTTGTAGTATTGGTACCTTAAAAAATTGGCCCTAACAAACTCATGGCAATTTCAATCAATCTACATAACAATTATCATATTATCATGTGCTGCCTTTATCTTGAAACCTTGGATAGTTTAGACTATGCTTTCATGTTTGTTTTATATTGCACACCTTGTATCTATTTACTATTAGGAAAAATTAACATGAATAATACAACCTTTTTGTTAATTTCTCTACAATAATACCAATTATTGATTAACCACGAATAATACCAACTTAAAAGGGTATTTTCCTAGAAAATCCCTAACATGTTAAAAATCAAACATTATGTGATTATAAGACAAAAAAAAAATTGGTAAATTAGTTAATAATTAAAGTTGGTATTATTCTAACAAAATATCGTCCTAAGTAGGAATTATATATGGTTAATCAATAGATGTTATTATTGTAGGGCAGTTAGCAAAAGATTATATTATCCACGATAATTTTTCCTCCTATTATTGCTTCATTTATTTTTTATATTTTTTATGAATTACTCTTAATTTATATTTATCCTTAATATATAAGTTAAAATATAGACATAAGAGATTTTGTTTGATTCATTTTGATATAAATTTTATTAAGATCAATATTGTAAAATTTTTAACATCAAAATTTTATAATTCTTAATTAACACAATTTAAGATATTATGATTGTATATGTGAATTGACAAACTATAAAAATCAAATAAGAGAATAATGATAAATAAGAGGGAGTAGAACTAAGTGGACACTTCTCTACGTGTAGGGCCATAAAATTGTTGACACACTTCCACCTCATATTAGTACAATTTCCATCTTCTCTGTTCCCTAAATTAAGTTTTCCACATCTTTATTTCCTTACATATCATTTTCCTAGGTTATATCATTTTCCTAGGCTCAAACTTGACAAACTATATTGTCATTAAATAATTTGTGTAATTATTTAGTATTGGATGACAGTGAAATTGATTCAATACACAAAATATATAGAGAGAAAGAGATGAATATTTGGTTCAGATAATTAGGGGTGCACAACATACACTAAAATTTGACCAAATTAAAAATTCCGGTCTGAAAATTTTCCAGATCAAACCGTACCGTTTAAAATGTCAGACCGGACCAGACCAAACCGTTCTGCAACGGTTTGGTTTGGTCTAGTTTACGGTTTTTATTTTATATTTTCCAAATTAATATATGTTTTATGAAAATATTTCGCACTTACAAACACTAAATAAATATAATTTATAATTAGTTGATTGCATCAACATTATTCAAGTATAAATTACTATATAATAATAATAATATCTCAAAATATCGGTAGAAACCCGTTTTTCATAAAACCAATTATGGTTTTTGGTCAAAGTACGGTTTACGGTCTGGTCTGGTCTGAAAATATAAAAACCGGGATCAAACCGTAAACCGCAATTTAAAAAAAAATCAAACCAGACCATTTAGACCGTAGACCAGACCAAATACTCAAATTACAGTTTGGTCCGATTTGGTTTAAGATTTAGACCGAACTTTGTTCAGCTCTATAGATAATAGTTATATCTTGGATTTGCCTTTGATTTCAATCTTGTAATTAATTAATGAGCCAAATAATCAATATGTGAAGTGTGAAAGTATCAAATATATCATACCTCCTTTTCGAAATTTTTACGACCAAGGTTATTTTGATCGAGATTCTACCTAAGATCGTTGAGAGGGTAGGATTGAAATTGGTAGAACTCGTAGGATTGTGTGATCCAACAAAGATATGCATTATTGCGCTTTGGATTGCTATCATCAATTATATTTGTTCTTTTTTAAGTTTTTAGTTGTAAGTAAAAACTTATTTGACTTCATTTATTAAGTTTTGAAAAAAGGATATACTTTAATTTTTATAATTATTTTTAAAATGCAAATCAAGAAAAATTTAAATTTAGTGGTATTGATATAGTTATTTAAATAATATTTATAGATAAATAAATTCTTAATTATATCAAAATATTTTACGATTCAAACTATCTTTGTAGGATCAAATCATTAGATCGTAGGATTGTATAATCGTATTATGATCCTACCACTTAAATTTTTAGCTAAGTATGACCGCACGATTCTACCACACTAAAATTCTATCTACAATCCGAATTGAAAACATACTCTTGAATCATATATAGAATCGTAGAATCGTAGATCAGAATTGAAATTTAATAACTATGCTTACGATCAATTGTGAAATAGTGTATAGAAAAATGTCACAATCGTAGAGGAAGTAGTTAGCAGCAAAATGGATTGCTTGTAAACCCAATAATAGAGTGATAAGTGATTAGGCTGGGACCTCATGAGTTGTACTGATACATAAAGCCTAGAGGACGAAAAGGATTTGACCTACTTCACATATTTCTGTCTACAATGCTACATATATTATATAGTATTTCCTCCGTTCCATAATACTTGCTACCGAGTGTGACATATTGTGTGGGAAAATTGTTGAACATTTAGTGTATAATAATAATAATCCTGAGTATTTAATCACCAAAGTACTACTAAGGTAGTGGGACAGTTTAAGTCCGTAATATATCAATTAAAGCTATAATAATAGTGGGACAATATACGTATTAATTACGGGGTCCAAATAGGTGTTTTAAGATAACACAAGGAAAAGAGGGAAAAAAGAGGCAGAAGGTTTGCGCCGAGTCGGCGCTACCTAGGGTAGCCTCGTCGCCGACTCGGCGCCAGGCTACTGGAAACTCACTATTTTGGCAGAACCTTAGCGCCGAGTCGGCGCCCACTTTTGTGGGCTCGTCGCCGACTCGGCGATTGCTCTCTGGAGTTGACCGATGCTTTTCTTCCCGTTTTCTTTGAGTTTAATGCCTAGGATCCTCTCTTAATTCTCATAATTTCTGAGATTATGAGGGAGTATAATGCTAATTCATTAGCAATTGATTATGATTGCATTGAATCATAATCAATTGGGTGATTAAGGCTAAGGCTCCTCTATTAGTATAAATAGAGGTCCTTGGGTGTTTGTGTTCTTTGCACCATTCACTTGAAATCTCTGAATTCCTTTTCTTAAGCTTTTCTCATTTGTTCTTTGCATACAAAAGAGTAATTAACTTTTGTTAGTGTAATTCCACAACTCTTTGTTTCCTAAACACTTTGTTATTGCATAATACAACCTAAGTACTAAGGTTGTGTTGTAATCGATTGTATCTCGTTGTGAATTTCCAAACAACAACCCAAGTACCTTTGTGGGGGAAATATCACAAAAGGATAGTGAGCACACGCCTTCGGTTTGTATCAAGTTTCCGGGTAACGTTCATCGTTACACAATTATCTTCATTTTACTTTTGCATTGTAATCATCTTGTAAGTTTATTATTGTCATCATACAAAGGGGTTTATACAAATTCCCGAGTTGTAATTTGTATTGTAATTATATACGTCGTAATAATCTTTTGTGATACCTTCACCGATGGCATCAATGAAGGACTTTACTTCTAACTTTGCTAAGTTAGAGAAATTTGTCGGCGTCGACTTTAGACGTTGGCAAAAGAAGATGATGTTTATGCTCACTACTCTTAATGTGGCTTATGTTATAAGCTCACCAAAACCGGAAGTTGCTAAGTCGGATGATCCGGAAACGGTGATTCCGGAAACGGAGATCCTTGAACAAAACCGTAAGAGGTCAAAGTGGGAGAATGATGACTTCATTTGCCGGGGTCACATACTCAATGGAATGCAAGATGCCTTGTTTGACATCTACCAATATCATGAGTCCGCAAAAGAATTGTGGGATGCTCTTGAAAATAAATACATGGCGGAGGATGCTAGCTCCAAGAAATTCCTAGTAAGTAATTTCAATTCATACAAAATGGTAGAAGATCGCCCTATTATTGATCAATTTCATGAATTGCAAAGAATGCATGCTAACCTTAAATTACATAAAATTGAAATTGATGAAGTGTTTTTTGGTATCTAGCATAATAGACAAATTGCCTCCTTCATGGAGGGATGTTAGACATGCTTTAAAGCATAAAAGAGAGGAGATTACACTCTCCGATCTTGGGCAACATATAATTGTTGAGTCTAGCATTCGGTTACAAGAAAACCGGAAGGATGATAATCCTAATGTACCTACTATTAATATGGTTGGGGAAGGGAAACCACAATCCCGTCCCGGAGATAAAAGGAAGAGGAATGACTCTTCAAAGGGGAAAGCTACTAATCCCAATGCCGAAAAGGTATGTTGGGAATGTGGAAAGCCCGGGCACCGAAGGAAAAATTGCTTCGTCTTGAAGAACAAGCAAAAGAAATCCAAGGGGAATGGTCAAGCTTCTACAAGCAAGAGACCATCCACTCAAGGTAATCTTGCAACTTTTGTTGAAAATTCTAATATGAGTTTTTCTACTATGAATACTAATATTAGTGGTTTGCAGGATGATACTTTGGCTTGGTGGATCGATTCGGGGGCATCGAGACATGTATGCAATTCTACACAATGGTTCAAAACCTTTAACAAGGTTGTTGATGGGGAGCATCTCTACATGGGAAACAATGCACCTATCAAGGTCCAAGGCAAAGGACAAGTTGAATTATTGTTTACTTCGGGGAATCTTTTAGTATTAAGAGATGTGTATTACACACCCGAAATAGGTAGAAATTTAGTCTCGGGTCCTATTTTGAATCGATTGGGTTACAAACTAGTGTTTGAAGCCGATAGGTGTATTATCTCTAAAAATAATTTGTTTATTGGTAGGGCTTATCTTTGTAATAGTTTATTCAAACTTTCTTTAGACATGAATAAAAATTCTATATGTAATGTTTTGGTTGATAATAACAATGATGATTTGCATTACTTGTGGCATGTTAGACTAGGACATGTAAATTTTGATAAAATTTCTTTTATGTCTAAACATGATTTAATTCCAATGTGCAATAAAATGTCTAAAAATTGCAAAACGTGCATGTTAACTAAGATTACTAGAACACCGTTTAAAAGTGTTGAAAGAAAAACCGAAATTTTGGAGTTAATCCATAGTGATCTTTGTGATTTTCATAGTACACCATCTTTGGGAAACAAAAAGTATGTCATAACTTTTATTGATGATTTCTCAAAGTTTTGTTATGTTTATCTTTTGCATTCAAAAGATGAGGCTCTTGAACATTTTAAGATTTACAAACAAGAAGTAGAAATACAAATTGGTAGTAAACTTAAAAGGTTAAGAACCGATAAAGGAGGTGAATATTATGATCCGCTTTATTTCAATTCAATGGGTATAATTCATGAAACAACTGCCGGTTATGCACCACAATCGTACTCTACAAGAGATGGTTAATTCCATGTTATCCTACTCGGGTTTGAGTGATGGATTTTGGGGTGAAGCAATGTTGACGGCTTGTCACATTCTTAACCGAGTTCCAATGAGAACGAATAAGGAAACTCCTTATGAACTTTGGTACAAAAAGAAACCAAACTTAAGTTATCTTAAGGTTTGGGGTTGTAGGGCCATTGTAAGAGTGCCCGGCAACAAGAAAAAGAAGCTCGGTGAACGTGGGCTTGAGTGCATCTTTATAGGCTATGCTATTCATAGCAAAACCTATAGGTTCTATGTTATAGAACAAAATGACTATATATCGATTCATTCGATTATAGAGTCAAGAGATGTCATTTTTGATGAAAATAGATTTTCATCATTGAGTAGACAAAGGAATCTACAAAGTTGTACCAATGAAAGTGTTGATGATATTTCACTTCTAGATGTTGATGAAAGTCAACAAATAGATGAACTTGATTTAGTTGATCCTATTCCTAAACGGAGTAAGAGACAACGGAAAGCGAAGAGCTTTGGACCGGATTTTCAAGTATACTTGGTTGAAGGCGATAGAAGTGAAGTATCTTCTAGTGTTCCATATTTATATAATGTGGAAGGTGACCCATTGACTTATAGCGATGCTATGGCATCACATGATAGTGCTTTTTGGAAAGAGGCTATCGATGATGAGATGCAATCCATCATGGGAAATAACACTTGGGTGTTAGTGGATCTTCCTCCGACTTGTAAACCAATCAGTTGCAAGTGGATTTTCAGAAAGAAAATGAAAATCGACGGTACTATTGATAAATTCAAAGCCCGTTTAGTGGCTCAAGGCTTTAGACAAAAGCACGGTATCGATCATTTCGATACATATGCACCGGTTGCAAGAATAACCACTATTCGGTTATTGGTAGCGTTAGCTACGGTCTATCATTTGGAAATACATCAAATGGATGTTAAAACCGCATTTCTATATGGGGAATTAGATGAGGAAGTTTATATGAAACAACCCGAAGGGTTTGTTTTGAAAGGACAAGAACAAAAGGTGTGTAAACTTGTCAAGTCTTTGTATGGACTTAAACAAGCACCTAAGCAGTGGCATCAAAAATTTGATGAAACTATTTTGTCCTTTGGATTCAAGTTGAATCAAGCCGATAAGTGTGTATATAGCAAGTTTGATAGCCATGGTAATGGCGTTATCATTTGCCTATATGTTGATGACATGCTTATCTTTGGAACTTGTATAACACAAGTCCAAGAGACAAAAGACTTTTTGTCTAGATCCTTTCAGATGAAGGATATGGGGGAGGCTGATGTGATCTTAGGCATTAAGATCATAAGGCAAGGGAACCGTATTAAGTTAAGTCAGGCTCACTATGTTGAGATGATACTTAAGCGGTTTAATATGCTTGATAAAGTGCCGGTCTCTACTCCCATGGAACCGGGTATGAAGTTTGCAAAACATACCAGTCAACCAATTTCACAATTGGAGTATTCAAAGGTCATAGGATCTTTGATGTATGCTATGACTAGTACAAGGCCTGACATAGCATTTGCGGTGGGTAAACTTAGTAGATTTACTAGTAACCCAGGTCCCCATCATTGGATGGCGATAAGAAGAGTATTAAGATACTTGTTACGTACCAAGGACTTTGGTATTACGTATAGCGGGGAACCTCCTATTCTAGAAGGTTATTCTGACGCTAGTTGGATCACTAATGAAGAGGACAACTCTTCTACTAGTGGATGGGTGTTTGTTTATGGGGGAGGTGCCATTTCTTGGTCTTCTAAGAAACAAACATGTATAGCCGACTCTACGATGTCAGCTGAGTTTATCGCTTTAGCTTCAGCAGCTAGTGAAGCTGAGTGGTTGAGGAATCTCATGTTTGAGATACCTTTGTTACCTAAGCCAATTTCGCCGGTGGCGATTCATGCGGATTGCATGACGGCTTTAGGTAGAGCTTATAGTCAAGTGTATAATGGTAAGTCTCGTCATATTGCTCTAAGGCATAGCCTTGTGCAAGGACTTATCATTAACGGGGTCATAACTTTTGACTATGTGAACACTAAGTTCAATGTGGCGGATTCGTTTACGAAAGCCATGAATAGAGACTCAATTGAGAAAGCCTCAATTGAGATCGGTTTATGTCAGTAAAATCATTTGGAAAAGCCCAATTCACGCATGAGTAACATCGTGTCTGAATTCAATGTGGTAAAGTCCTCTTGGTTTTTGTTAAAGCAACTCTTGCATGACCCATCGTTGCTTTGTACCGTGATGGAATAAGGTAGTCGTCTTGAAAGTTCTCAAGATCAAGAGTTGAAGAGCTCTTGGTGTTATATCCACGTCACGGGGATATGTTTTATACGTAATGAGAACCTACCTATATAAGTTTGAAGTGTGGCCGCTTCAAGTAGTCAAGATTGGCATAATGACTATGATAAACTTATGAATAAGATACGGACACGGCCTTATAATATGTCAAGTTAATAACTTTGTGTTATTTGTTTTGTGTGTACTACATCTTCAAGTGGTCAGAAGTGTCATTTGATTCAATTCCGAATGGAAATCAATTCTGGCTCGATCACTTGTTAAGTGTGTTGTACTAGGCGTTAATTCAATCCGTAGGGATATTAGCGTTGATGCATGAAATGTACTATGAGTTTTGGTAAATGAGAAGCTTATTATACCCAAAATGGGGGAGGATTGTTGAACATTTAGTGTATAATAATAATAATCCTGAGTATTTAATCACCAAAGTACTACTAAGGTAGTGGGACAGTTTAAGTCCGTAATATATCAATTAAAGCTATAATAATAGTGGGACAATATACGTATTAATTTACGGGGTCCAAATAGGTGTTTTAAGATAACACAAGGAAAAGAGGGAAAAAAGAGGCAGAAGGTTTGCGCCGAGTCGGCGCTACCTAGGGTAGCCTCGTCGCCGACTCGGCGCCAGGCTACTGGAAACTCACTATTTTGGCAGAACCTTAGCGCCGAGTCGGCGCCCACTTTTGTGGGCTCGTCGCCGACTCGGCGATTGCTCTCTGGAGTTGACCGTTGCTTTTCTTCCCGTTTTCTTTGAGTTTAATGCCTAGGATCCTCTCTTAATTCTCATAATTTCTGAGATTATGAGGGAGTATAATGCTAATTCATTAGCAATTGATTATGATTGCATTGAATCATAATCAATTGGGTGATTAAGGCTAAGGCTCCTCTATTAGTATAAATAGAGGTCCTTGGGTGTTTGTGTTCTTTGCACCATTCACTTGAAATCTCTGAATTCCTTTTCTTAAGCTTTTCTCATTTGTTCTTTGCATACAAAAGAGTAATTAACTTTTGTTAGTGCAATTCCACAACTCTTTGTTTCCTAAACACTTTGTTATTGCATAATACAACCTAAGTACTAAGGTTGTGTTGTAATCGATTGTATCTCGTTGTGAATTTCCAAACAACAACCCAAGTACCTTTGTGGGGGAAATATCACAAAAGGATAGTGAGCACACGCCTTCGGTTTGTATCAAGTTTCCGGGTAACGTTCATCGTTACACAATTATCTTCATTTTACTTTTGCATTGTAATCATCTTGTAAGTTTATTATTGTCATCATACAAAGGGGTTTATACAAATTCCCGAGTTGTAATTTGTATTGTAATTATATACGTCGTAATAAAAATGTCACTATCAGTAGCAAGTATTATGGAACGGAGGAAGTATATACGTATCATGTATGTATTTTTGTGTCCCTAAGTATGCTCCAAATACCACTATCTATGGTGGGAGTGTATTTTGAATGTGGATAAGTCTTAGAGCTGTTCAAAAGTGACCCGATTCGAAAATCCGAAAACAAAACGACTCGAAAATATCTTCTGATTTTAGGTTTTCGAACCGAAAATATCCGAACCGATGTTGTACCCGAACCGGTTGACAACCGAAAATGGGAAACCTGGACCCGAACTGTAACCGAGTTTTGTGACCGACACATAACCGTTAACCGAGATTACCCGAACCTAAAAATGACCGACTCGAGTCATATCCGACCCGAATCATGCTCGAAACCGAACTCAATCCGGCCAAAACCGACTTAACCCGAATAAATTTTAGATCGAATTGCTTTAAATCTGGACCAATTTTTAAGATAGAAGTATGATATGCTTATATTCAATCATTTTATTAGTTAATCTAATAAATACATGATTTCATATATTTAGAGCTAATAATCAATGGTCAATGTTTATTAAACTACTTTTAATCGTACTAGAGAAAAATTTATAAAACTTTATATTTTTAATTTTCAGCCAAACATGTAAAAGTAACAAAGTAATAATGATCACTAATTGATTTGCTTTTTAACTATTTTGTTTTTGATCGATAGTAATTATTAATACGTAGCCGAATTCTGTTTTCTAAAAAACCGAACCCGATCTGTACCCGACAAAACCGAACCAATTATTAACCGAGGACAACCCGACATCGATTAACACTTGACCTGAACTTCAACCGGCACCGAACCGATGCTTAACCGATTGCTCGAATAACCGATCTTTAACCGAACCGTGACTAACCGACCCGACCCGAGTGTGCAACCCGTCATAACAAACAGACGAAACATAACCGATCCGAAATACAACCGAACCGAATGACACCCGTCCGAAACCGACCCGATCACCCGATCAAGTTTGTTATTTACTCATTTTATCCTTTTCAATTTGTACGATTTTTTACTTTAATTTTATTTCACTGATTTTGTATCCTTTTCTTTTCTGGTGATGATCTCACTTTTTTCTCTTAATCTCATCCACAAGTTTAAAGAGTCTCTATGTTTTAAGTCTTTTAACTACTTATTTCTATCATTCACTAATTTTTTTTTTACCATTTTCCAACCTAATTTCTCTTTCTACTTAATTTCACTCAGAGTCGTCCCGTTTAATTTTAGACTCCAGACCAAAAGATAAAAACAGGGCCCCTAAAACTTTATATTACTTAGCAAAAAATGTAAGTTATATATAAATTTAATTCAAATTAATATCACTTATAATACATAAAAATAAGTTTTTTTGACCCTAAAAAACGCAGAGCCCTGGTAGCCGGGGTTGCCCTATCCAATTGACGACACTGATTTCACTTATAAAATCTTATTTAAAATTAGAGGAACATAGCAAGTATATTCGCATGAGTACACATTAGAAAAATTAAATAAAATATAAGATTAAAAATCTAAAACTCAAAAACTTCTCATGCCGAATGCTAATTTATTTCACAATCCCATCGCAACCCAATTCAAGTCATCCGCAAACCAACTTTTCGGGCTACTTTGTTGCTAAAATTAGAGTCCCACTTATCAGTATCACAAAAAGATTTTTAGGTAAAGAGATTATATAGAAAGAATTTAAAATATTCCAGCAATCTATAAAAACTAATTTCTCTGTTTCTTTTTGTTTGTCCACTTTAAGTTTGTCCACTTTTAGAAAGAGAAATTTAAATTAGATTTTTGAAGTATATATCGATGATAAAATATATTCATTTGAGATCTTGTTAGATTTGTCTTAGTGTAAAGTTTTTTAATCTGTTATTACGATGTATATAATTACAATACAAATTACAATTCGGGAATTTGTATAAACCCCTTTGTTTGATGACAAAAATAAACTTACAAGATGATTACAATTCAACAAGTAAAGTGAAGATAATTGTGTAACGATGAACGTTACCCGGAAACTTGATACAAACCGAAGGCGTGTGCTCACTATCCTTTTGTGATATTTCCCCCACAAAGGTACTTGGGTTGATGTTTGGAAATTCACAACGAGATACAATCGATTACAACACAACCTTAGTACTTAGGTTGTATTATGAAATAACAATGTGTTTGAGGAATTATAAGTTGTGGAAATGCACTAACAAAAGTTAATTACTCTTTTGTATGCAAAGAACAAATGAGAAAGACTTAGAAATCAGGAGAAGAGTAAGAAAAGGTGTGTAGATTTCTTCATCCAAAGGCACCTATTTATACTCAAGGAGTATAAGAGGAGCCTATGCTCTTAATCATCATCATAATGACCAATTCATTGCCAATGAACTAAATGCCATTATTCTAGAGAATAATGCACCTTAATACAGCCTAATTACTCAGATAATCAAGAGTATTAGAAAGAATCCTAAGCATTAATCACAAGAAAACGGGAAGAAAAAGCAACGGTCTTATACAGACCCATATCGCCGAGTCGGCGATGGGTCCATATCAAGGACCGCCGACTCGGCTTTAGTCCACTGCCCATTTCCCATTTTTCCAGAGACCAAAAGCCGACTCGGCTGTGGCTCTGCTAGGGGTACCGCCGAGTCGGCTCTAAGCGACTGCCTAGGTCCCCCTATTCCTTCGTTTTGGAATCCACTTTAATGCCTAACGGACCTCGTATTATAATACGTTTTGTCCCACTACTTTCCGTAGCTTTAGCGATGTATACGGACTTAGTAATTTGATACGATTTGTCCCACTACCTTAGTAGTACTTGATGATAAAATACTCATGATTATTCTTTATTATACACTAAATGTCCAACAATCCTCCCCCATTTTGGGTATAATAAGCTTCTCATTTACCAAAACTCATAATACATTTCATGCATCAACGCTAATATCCCTACGGATTGAATTAACGCCTAGTACAACACACTTAACAAGTGATCGAGCCAGAATTGATTTCCATAAGGAATTGAATCAAATGACCCTTCCAACCACTTGAAGATGTAGTAGACACAAAACAAATAACACAAAGTTATTAACTTGACACATTATAAGGCCGTGTCCGTATCTTATTCATAAGTTTATCATAGTCATTATGCCAATCTTGACTACTTGAAGCGGCCACACTTCAAACTTATATAGGTAGGTTCTCATTACGTATAAAACATATCCCCGTGACGTGGATATAACACCAAGAGCTCTTCAACTCTTGATCTTGAGAACTTTCAAGACGACTACCTTATTCCATCACGGTACAAAGCAACGATGGGTCATGCACGAGTTGCTTTAACAAAAACCAAGAGGACTTTACCACATTGAATTCAGACACGATGTTACTCATGCGTGAATTGGGCTTTCCCAAATGATTTTACTGACACAAACCGATCTCAACCGAGGCTTTCTCAATTGAGTCTCTATTCATGGCTTTCGTAAACGAATCCGCCACATTGAACTTAGTGTTCACATAGTCAAAAGTTATGACCCCATTAATGATAAGTCCTTGCACTAGGCTATGCCTAAGAGCAATATGACGAGACTTACCATTATATACTTGACTATACGCTCTACCTAAAGCCGTCATACAATCCGCATGGATTGCCACCGGTGAAATTGGCTTAGGCAACAAAGGTATCTCAAACATGAGATTCCTCAACCACTCTGCTTCACTAGCTGCTGAAGCCAAAGCGATAAACTCAGCTGACATCGTAGAGTCGGCTATACATGTTTGTTTCTTAGAAGACCAAGAAATGGCACCTCCCCCATAAACAAACACCCATCCACTAGTAGAAGAGTTATCCTCTTCATTAGTGATCCAACTAGCGTCTGAATAACCTTCTAGAATAGGAGGTTCCCCGCTATATGCGATACCATAATCCTTGGTACGCAACAAGTATCTTAATACTCTCCTTATCGCCATCCAATGATGGGGACCTGGGTTACTAGTAAACCTACTAAGTTTACCCACCGCAAATGCTATGTCAGGCCTTGTACTAGTCATAGCATACATCAAAGATCCTATGACCTTTGAGTACTCCAATTGTGAAATTGGTTGACCGGTATGTTTTGCAAACTTCATACCCGGTTCCATGGGAGTAGAGACCGGCGCTTTATCAAGCATATTAAACCGCATAAGTATCTTCTCAACATAGTGAGCCTGACTTAACTTAATACGGTTCCCTTGCCTTATGATCTTAATGCCTAAGATCACATCAGCCTCCCCCATATCCTTCATCTGAAAGGATCTAGACAAAAAGTCTTTTGTCTCTTGGACTTGTGCTTTACAAGTTCCAAAGATAAGCATGTCATCAACGTATAGGCAAATGATAACGCCATTACCATGGCTATCAAACTTGCTATATACACACTTATCGGCTTGATTCAACTTGAATCCAAAGGACAAAATAGTTTCATCAAATTTTTGATGCCACTGTTTAGGTGCTTGTTTAAGTCCATATAAAGACTTAACAAGTTTACACACCTTTTGTTCTTGTCCTTTCAAAACAAACCCTTCGGGTTGTTTCATATATACTTCCTCATCTAACTCCCCATATAGAAATGCGGTTTTAACATCCATTTGATGTATTTCTAGATGATAGACCGTAGCTAACGCTACCAATAACCGAATAGTGGTTATTCTTGCAACCGGTGCATACGTATCGAAATGATCGATACCGTGCTTTTGTCTAAAGCCTTGAGCCACTAAACGGGCTTTGAACTTATCAATAGTACCGTCGATTTTCATTTTCTTTCTGAAAATCCACTTGCAACCGATTGGTTTACAAGTCGGAGGAAGATCCACTAACACCCAAGTGTTGTTTCCCATGATGGATTGCATCTCATCATCGATAGCTTCTTTCCAAAAGGCGCTATCATGTGATGCCATAGCATCGCTATAAGTCAATGGGTCACCTTCCACATTATACAAATATGGAACACTAGAAGATACTTCACTTCTATCACCTTCAACCAAGTATACTTGGAAATCCGGTCCAAAACTCTTCGCTTTCCGTTGTCTCTTACTCCGTTTAGGAATAGGATCAACTAAATCAAGTTCATCTATTTGTTGACTTTCATCAACATCTAGAAGTGAACTTTGTTGACTATCATCAACATTATCATCGGTACAACTTTGTAGATTTCTTTGTCTACTCAATGATGAAAATCTATTTTCATCAAAAATGGCATCTCTTGACTCTATAATCGAATGAATCGATATATAGTCATTTTGTTCTATAACATAGAACCTATAGGTTTTGCTATGAATAGCATAGCCTATAAAGATGCACTCAAGCCCACGTTCACCGAGCTTCTTTTTCTTGTTGCCGGGCACTCTTACAATGGCCCTACAACCCCAAACCTTAAGATAACTTAAGTTTGGTTTCTTTTTGTACCAAAGTTCATAAGGAGTTTCCTTATTCGTTCTCATTGGAACTCGGTTAAGAATGTGACAAGCCGTCAACATTGCTTCACCCCAAAATCCATCACTCAAGCCCGAGTAGGATAACATGGAATTAACCATCTCTTGTAGAGTACGGTTTTTCCTCTCCGCCACACCATTAGATTGTGGTGCATAACCGGCGGTAGTTTCATGAATTATACCCATTGAATTAAAATAAAGCGGATCATAATATTCACCTCCTTTATCGGTTCTTAACCTTTTAAGTTTACTACCAATTTGTATTTCTACTTCTTGTTTGTAAATCTTAAAATGGTCAAGAGCCTCATCTTTTGAATGCAAAAGATAAACATAACAAAACTTTGAGAAATCATCAATAAAAGTTATGACATACTTTTTGTTTCCCAAAGACGGTGTACTATGAAAATCACAAAGATCACTATGGATTAATTCCAAAATTTCGGTTTTTCTTTCAACACTTTTAAAGGGTGTTCTAGTGATCTTAGTTAACATGCACGTTTTGCAATTTTTAGACATTTTATTGCACATAGGTATGAGTTCATGTTTAGACATAAAAGAAATTTTATCAAAATTTACATGTCCTAGTCTAACATGCCTCAAATAATGCAAATCATCACTTTCATTCATGGTAGAAACATTACAAATAGCATTTTTATTTAAATCTAATGAAAGCTTAAAAAGACTATTACATAAATAAGCACGCCCAATAAACAAATTATTCTTTGAGATAATACACCTATCGGCTTCAAACACTAGTTTGTAGCCTAATCGGTTCAAAATAAGACCCGAGACTAAATTTCTACCTATTTCGGGTGTGTAATACACATCTCTTAAAACTAAAAGATTCCCCGAAGTAAACAACAATTCAACTTGTCCTTTGCCTTGGACCTTGATAGGTGCATTATTTCCCATGTAGAGATGCTCCCCATCAACAACCTTGTTAAAGGTTTTGAACCATTGCGTAGAATTACAAACATGTCTCGATGCCCCCGAATCGATCCACCAAGCCAAGGTATCATCCTGCAAAGCACTAATATTAGTATTCATAGTAGAAAAACTCATATTAGAATTTTCATCAAAATATGCAAGATTACCTTGTGTGGGTGGTCCCTTGCTAGTAGAAGCTTGACCATTCCCCTTGGCTTTCTTTTGCTTGTTCTTTAGAACGAAGCAATTCTTCCTTCGGTGCCCGGGCTTTCCACATTCCCAACATACCTTTTCGGCATTGGGATTAGTAGCTTTCCCCTTTGAAGAGTCATTCCTCTTCCTCTTATCTCCGGGACGGGATTGTGGTTTCCCTTCCCCAACCATGTTAATAGTAGGTACATTAGGATTATCATCCTTCCGGTTCTCATGAACCCGAATGCTAGACTCGACAATTATGTGTTGTCCAAGGTCGGAGAGTGTAATCTCCTCCCTTTTATGCTTAAGAGCATGTCTAACATCCCTCCAAGAAGGAGACAATTTGTCTATTATGCTTGAAACCAAAAACACTTCATCAATTTCAATTTTATGCAATTTTAGGTTAGCATGCATTCTTTGTAGTTCATGAAATTGATCAATAATTGGGCGATCTTCTACCATCTTATACGAATTAAAATTACTTACAAGGAACTTTTTGGAGCTAGCATCCTCCGCCATGTATTTATTCTCCAATGCATCCCATAACTCCTTTGCGGACTCATGGTATTGGTAGATATCGAACAATGCATCTTGCATTCCATTGAGGATGTGTCCCCGACAAATGAAATCATCATTCTCCCACTTTGACCTCTTTCGGTTTTGTTCAAGGATCTCCGTTTCCGGAATCACCGTTTCCGGATCATCCGACTTAGCAACGTCCGGTTTGGGTGAGCTTATAACATAAGCCACATTGAGGGTAGTGAGCATGAACATCATCTTCTTTTGCCAACGTCTAAAGTCGACGCCGACAAACTTTTCTAACTTGGCAAAGTTAGAGGTAAAATCTTTCATTGATGCCATCGATGAAAGGAATGTATCACAAAAGATTATTACGATGTATATAATTACAATACAAATTACAATTCGGGAATTTGTATAAACCCCTTTGTTTGATGACAAAAATAAACTTACAAGATGATTACAATTCAACAAGTAAAGTGAAGATAATTGTGTAACGATGAACGTTACCCGGAAACTTGATACAAACCGAAGGCGTGTGCTCACTATCCTTTTGTGATATTTCCCCCACAAAGGTACTTGGGTTGATGTTTGGAAATTCACAACGAGATACAATCGATTACAACACAACCTTAGTACTTAGGTTGTATTATGAAATAACAATGTGTTTGAGGAATTATAAGTTGTGGAAATGCACTAACAAAAGTTAATTACTCTTTTGTATGCAAAGAACAAATGAGAAAGACTTAGAAATCAGGAGAAGAGTAAGAAAAGGTGTGTAGATTTCTTCATCCAAAGGCACCTATTTATACTCAAGGAGTATAAGAGGAGCCTATGCTCTTAATCATCATCATAATGACCAATTCATTGCCAATGAACTAAATGCCATTATTCTAGAGAATAATGCACCTTAATACAGCCTAATTACTCAGATAATCAAGAGTATTAGAAAGAATCCTAAGCATTAATCACAAGAAAACGGGAAGAAAAAGCAACGGTCTTATACAGACCCATATCGCCGAGTCGGCGATGGGTCCATATCAAGGACCGCCAACTCGGCTTTAGTCCACTGCCCATTTCCCATTTTTCCAGAGACCAAAAGCCGACTCGGCTGTGGCTCTGCTAGGGGTACCGCCGAGTCGGCTCTAAGCCACTGCCTAGGTCCCCCTATTCCTTCGTTTTGGAATCCACTTTAATGCCTAACGGACCTCGTATTATAATACGTTTTGTCCCACTACTTTCCGTAGCTTTAGCGATGTATACGGACTTAGTAATTTGATACGATTTGTCCCACTACCTTAGTAGTACTTGATGATAAAATACTCAGGATTATTCTTTATTATACACTAAATGTCCAACATATGTAATTTTTATAAATTTTTATGATGCATACTCAGCGATATTAAGGCTTAAAATTTACTAAAAATTGGGTGCAAAAGGTAAAGTGGACAAATAAAAAGGAACAGATGGAGTACAAATAAAGAAACAAGACTGATACGTTTCAGACTTGGTAAAAAAAGAAGATTCAATTTAGTAAGTAATATTATTTTATGCTAACATGGTAGGTGAATTTTTCCGCTCATTTTTATGCTATCATGGTAGGTGAACTTGCAGTAAAAATCATTTCCTAATATAGTTTAATTTAAGAAGATTCAATTTGTGAGTAATATTATTTTCAAATTATCTAACTTGGTAAAAAAGAATAATTTCATGATATAGCAAAAAGAAACTTTTAAATTTCTAAATCAGTATTAAATATCAATATTATTTTCAAAATAAAAGAAAATAATATCTTGATATAGCAGAATCATTTTTCAAGATTATTTACCAACTGTAGAATAATTATATCTTCATAATTACACTGACATACAAATACATGTCATTGCTACAGATGCTACTTATCTACTTCATATTCCTATTTGCTTTTTACTAGTCCCTCTTATTCTTCACAAGTGTCCCATTTGCTTTTTGGGCACTGTTTATTTCTTACTCTTAATTTGTATTTTATTATTAATCTATAAGTACTTAAAATATAGTCAAGTAGGATCTTGTTTGATTCGTCTCAATGCAAGGATTATTTATATCAACTTTCCATTATTTTTAATTACGCACAATTAGAGATATAAAGGATTGAATAAGTGCATTAGATAGAGATATTAAGGATTTAATTACACATTTTATACTATTTTGGCCGTTATTTCCTTATGAGTATTTCGAATTACTGGAGCCAAATTGTCATCCTTCCGAAGAAGGTGGTGAAACTTATCAATTCTGTGTGTAGATCCTATTTGTGGCATGGCGTTACGGATAGCAACTCTCCGGGTAATGTGAACTGGGATAAAGTTTGTAGGCCGAAAAAAGAGGGAGGCTTAGGCATTCGCAACCTATATCACTGAAACCTTGCGGTTGTACGAAAAATTGCGTGGCACATCAGCACCATGCAGGATTCCCTTTGGGTTAGGTGGGTGCATGGCATTTATACTAAAGGAGGTAGGTGGGACCGATTCAATGCCCCGCCATCTGCTAGCTGGGTGATTAAGAAGCTATGCAAAGTTAAAGATACCCTGAGCGACTGGATGAATTCGCTGGCCTATTCCATTGCAACAGTATACAAGGAGTTGATAAGGCCAAACCCCAGAGTTCCCTGGGCGTATGCAACTTGGAAACGAGCCACCGTCCCCAAAAGTCGATTCATCACATGGCTGGCATGCCAGGACAAATTGAAAACGAAGAACAAGCTTTTAATGCTGGGTGTGGTAGAAGATGATACTTGCCCCATCTGTGGTGCGCTTCCTGAAACCAGAGATCATCTCTTCTTTTCGTGTGAGTTTAACAAATAGTGTGTTGAAGCTATCAAGGGTTGGCTTGGGGTGACATGGAATCTTCATACATTACAGGATTTCCACTGGAGACGTCGTATTTCCAAATATAGAAGGAAGTTTATTGATGCTGTCATTGGTAACCTCATCTATGCGATTTGGCACACTAGGAACGTCGCTGTTTGGCACAAGAATGTTATGACTGTTAGGAGGGTCGTCGAATCTATCAAGTCTGACTCCAAAGCCCGATTTCAAACTAGAAATATCCCTACTGCTGAATGGATGAGATCCCTCTAATTTGTAGCTGCTGTTGTTTCTACTCACTACCCATATTTTGTTTCTTTGTGTGTGCTACTTCATTGAGGTCCTGCTGTTTTGTTCACTGATCAATCAGCTGTTTGAAGATGCCTTGTTCCTTTCGTTGTGTGATGTTGTATGTTGTTTAGCTTACTGCTTTGAAGAGGTTGGTGGTGTTCTGATGCACTGGTTTTATTGATGTTGTTACACTGGTTCCTTGATACTACTTGCTTGTTGCTACCCTGCTGCTGATTTCTTGCACCCTGCTGTGGTCCTTTTGTTGCTGTGTTGGGCTGCTCTATGATCTGTTGCGAAGCTGCTGTTGTATGCTACTGCTCTAGTGGTTGTTTGTGGTGAGCTGGGGTTGTTTGTTGCTGTTTCCTCTAGGATGGTGCTGCTGGTCCCAGTCTCAGTTGCTGCTGCCCTCTCCTGGTGCTGCTGCAAGCTAGCAGCTACTGCTTTACTGTTTTCGTTGATCCGGGGGTGTTTTTTGGAGTGTGCTGCTGGTCCACGTGATTGGTGTTGTATTGCTTACCCCTTTTTTGCTGGTTCTCTATGATTGAAGCTGCTGCTGCCTCGTTGGCCTGCTCCTGTTTCTGTTGTCCCAATCCATTTGATGTTGTTGCCTTAAGGCCTCCATTGTAGGCAGTGCTGTTGTCCTGTTCTCTTTTGTTGACTCCCCAACTGGATGCTGCATAGGTCGGTGGAGTTGTAGCTGCTTGCTACTGTCTTTTGGGTTTCCTTTTGCTCGACTGGTTTCCTTTGTCCACCGTCCCATGTTCTTTGTATTTCGTACGGTGTGTATATTGTTTTGGACCTATGATGGTGCCTTATTGTCTTGGGCTTTTGTTTGGGCCTTGCTTCTTTTCATAGGTAGATTTGATGTACGCCGTATGTGGCTTTTTGAGATATCCCGGAGGCTCCCGTGCACATGAAGAGTGAGGATGAGAAGCCCTTCCTAGAAGGTGTGCTCATCTTTCACACTGATGCAAATGTAGGGACCCCCCCCCCCCCCCCAGATATCTGGGTTTCTTAACCCAGCCTTTTGTAAATGATTTTTGTTTATATGAAAAATCGTTTGGCAAAAAAAAATAATAATAATAAAGCAAATAAGAATACAACATTTAATTAAGAAATGTTATTTAAAGTGACACGTGGCAAAAAAGTATGCATTTCTAACTTTTATTTTAAAGTTGCCACATATCAAACATGTTTCTGAATTAATATATGTATTGTATGATAATGATGATTCTTTAGCATCCTAAATAACTACACAACCTCTACAAATTGGAAAATAAGTTTTTTTTTTCTAATAATTGTTGACTATCTATGAGTAATTCCTAATTTCCAAAACTTTAGCATCTATAAACTAAAATTATGCAAAATAATTAATAGAGTCAACCGGTAAATTATTTTAATATTCTTGATTTTTTTGAAGTATTTTAATATTCTTGATTGAATGAGTATATATATAAGGAATTTTAAAGCTAATTTACAACCTTTTATCATTATGTCTTTTGGGATCAAATAAGCAAGATTAGAAATTTTTAAAAACTATTTCTGACAAATTTAGGTTTCATTTTTATGCATTTATTATCTTAGTAGTATTACAATTTTAGTTCATATGTTTTTAGAAAATATTCTTAGATGACCAAAACATATCTAATATAGCATTCACCTCCGCCCATATCATATATTCTTCATATAAAAAGATTTTGAATATAGATACCAACTTTTCAAAACTTATGTAAAAGAATTTAAAAGGTCAATCAAAATATTGGTGCTAATTTACGGTTAAAATACTACATAATTACCATTACCATACATACAAATTACCATATATACAAATTACCATAATTACCATTACCATATATTGGTGGTAATTTTTTATTCTTTACGGTTAGAATACTAAGTTGGAAATTTTTGTCAACCGAAATGTTCAATTTTTTTTTTATCTTTTTAACAATGTATTTGTAAAAACCATTTGTTAAATTTTATTTATAAATATAACTATATATGATTATATTTTAATATGTTATTATTTATATTTTGATTTATATAATATTTATACGCATGAATTTATTATATAATATATAAATTAGGTAAACCGTGCAATGGCAGGGGTATCTATCTAGTCTATAAAAACTACTAATGAAGAAACGAGACTGACACGTGTCAGATTCTCAGTGAAAATTTTTCCGCTCATTTTAACGTGCATGAGAAGATTTAGTAAGCAATATTATTTCCAAAATATTTACATTGGTAAAAGAGAATAACTTCTTGATATAGCAAAATAAAACAAGACTAAATTTGTAATAAACTAGAATTATTTTCCAATATTATTTTCAATATTATTTCTAAAATAAAAGAGAATAATATCTTGATATAACAAAATTATTTTTTCAAGATTATTAACTAACCGTAGGATAAGTATATCTTCATAATTATACTGAGATGTAAATTTATGTCTACTTATTTACCTTATATTTCTATGTGCAAGCAACTCCATTGGGCTGCATCTACGGGCGGACGGACTCCTAAGACCCTCTCAACTATATCTCGCCAACTATCGAGTTAGCGTCCAAGGGTACAGACGACATGTCCCTCAATAGGAAGGCGTGTAAGTACAGCTACGTCCAATAGAGTGATAGTAGCTTCTCCTTGAGTTAGGTGGAATATGTGTGTCTCTTGGCGCCAACGCTTAACTAACGCAATGGCCAAGGGTCGATCCACTCTCCCATATGCAACGACATGGAAATCGTACAATCTCGCTCAATGAATGCATGGAATGATACGCGCATCTATCTCCCACAGAGCTGAGTCGGGATGCTTGGTGTATATGGTCTTTGTGTCGGACACCTAAACGCAAAGAGTCTATAAGAATAAAAGTAAAGCGTTAAGCTATTTTCATTGCAAAAAATAAAATGTACTTTACGTGGAGATCCCATAGTACATTGCTTGCGAATACATGCCATAAACCAAGACCATGCAGCTATGCATTCCTTCTCTACCAAAGCAAAGGCAAGCGGAAAGATAACCTTGTTCCCATCTTGGGCAATCGCAGTCAATAGTGTATGGCGATACTTACCATACAAGTGTGTTCCATCAATGGCGATAAGGGGTTTGCAATGCTTGAATCCGTCAATACTAGGTTTGAAGGCCCAGAACACACGTTGGAAAGTTCTAAAACTAGGACGAACGTACACACCTGCATCATTATTTTCCTTATAGAACCACTCAACTACAATACCAGGGTTAAACACTTGCATTGCTTTCAAGAAGCATGGAAGGAGAGGATAGGAGTATTCCCATGTCCCATAAATGGAAAGAAGGGCTTGTTGTTTAGCACACCATGCGTGCTTATAGGTCACTTCAACACCAAATTGGTCTTTCACCATTTGACGCACAATATAGACCTTAATTGATGGGTCTTGAGCAACACAATTTTTAATAACATTGTTAATCACGGATGAAGTCAAATGAATGTGTCCAGCTGACACTTTGTCGGTACTTAATAGTTAATACACAACCCCCATGTTTCCCTTTGTATGTTATAACTTCCCATTTAGATGAATAGGAGCTCTTCCTAGCCCTTAACCTCCAACTACACCCCCTCTTACACTTCAAGGTAAGCACAGTTTGATTAGAAGTCTCAGTTTCATACTCAACGTTCCTACGAATATGATACAATCTAATAGCGTCCAACAAAGAATCCTTATTATCAAATGTCATACCCTTTTGAAACTCTCCTTCATCGGTGTAGGTTGTATAGAAGGAACTGAGGTTGACTTTGAAAACTCCCACATACAATCTATAGTATCGTCATCCTCAACCAGAAATGCTAACCATTGTCCATTTATAGCGTATTTGAAACTAATATTAATAGTACTTGTTGTAGTATCAATCCCAATCTTAGAACTTATAAAGAGTTTAAATTTAGACAAATATATGTGTGCGTTGCATGCAAACATTTTACGTCTTCCCCCAACCTACTTAACATTGCTACTATTTGATCGAGTCGAACCATTCCAACAACATACTATAGTCACATAAAATGAAGCCATTTCTACAAGAATACGTACAAAATCAAACATCATCAACAAGCTCATAAGAAAAGAACAACATTTTTAAAAGAACATTCATTCATTTTCTACAAAAATACATTTGACAAGTATATAGGGTTTTCAAGCAAACATTCTCTACAATTAATTCATGAGTAAACAACCACATTATTATTATCATTGCAAATAACAACTACCTTTGACATATTTTTAGAATTTAAGTATAAATGACACTAGATTTAACCATCACCAAAAATACTTTCAAAAACCACAAAAATGGCTAATAAATTAAATATAATAAGTACCTTAATAAGCTGTAGATCACAAAGGAGTAGTAATTTGCAACTTTAGTATGCTGCATTTATGAAAGTGTGAGTTTGAAGTGCAAACCCTAAAATTCGAAAAAAAAAATAAAAAACAAAAAAAATGCACCTAAAGAGAATAGCAAGATGGTAGACCTAATTAGTATAAGGAACTAGGAACTAGGAATTTGATGAGGTTCTTTGCAAGATTGAAGTTACTTTTAATGGTGGAAAGAAGAAGGAGGATTTCGTGATCTTAGGGCACTACTTGAATAAAAAGGGTAAAATGACAAAGAAAGGGAACTATGACATTTACGGCGTGTTACCTTGCTGTTACTAACGAGTTTACCTTTGACCAGTCAACAACTTAATTCGTTGTTAGTAACAACGATTTTACCCTTGATAGAAAAATTCAAGCACACTCATAAAGTTTTGAATGAAGCTTACTTTTTGACTAAAGTTATTAAATAGTCTTATTTTTTTTCAAATTTTCATGACTTTCATATCAAAAACTTCTCTCTCCATCATACCAAATGCATCTTGGAGTAGTTTATTAACAGCTGAATTGTGTTTTTTAGTTATGGTTGAATGTTTGAGAGATGGTCATGACACAACCATTTTTTCAGCTTAATCTACATTTTTTTAATCTCTCAAATAAAGTTTTATCTTTCATTAATGCTTGACATCTACCAATTTGAGGTTTCTTACCAGGTTGAGGACCAAAGCAGTGATCGTGAATTCTTGTATATGAGCTTGTGAGTTGTTTATGACAATGGTTACAAGTCCAAGCTTTCGCTCCCCCCGTGGTTCTTTCTAGTAGCAGAGCCAATAATTCTCACCTCCTCCAGTAAAGGCTTCGACTTTTCAGTACCATCTTCTTTATCTTCTGGAATAGGTTCTGCTTCATCAACAATATGAGTTTGTAAAGGATCTCCATCAGAATTATCATATTCACTTTGAACTTCTCATGATCTCTTTCTCTGTAACATAGTGTATTACTGTATTTTGTAAATGCAGTTTGAGAAGGGAATGACTTTATTTCACAACATTGATTGAGTTTTTATAATAGATGATGAATTTAAAAGGTCATGAAAATCAAACACTCAAAGGTTATAGACTCATTAAATTCACTTACTGATTCGTGGCACTAATATTTTGTTGCCAATTATTTTTAAAAGTTGGAGTATTTAATAGGAGTATCAACTTAAAAATTAAAAATGGATTTAATAACTAATTATTACTATTAATCTCTAATTTTATATTTACTTAAAAATTAAAAATGGATTTAATAAGTAATTATATTTTAATATTTAAAAAATAAATTATAAACATGAAATAAGTTAGAATACATAATTTTTTTGAAACTAAAGTAACGAACTAAATTAGACAATACGATCTAATGATATTTTAATATTTATAAAAAAATTATAAACATGAAATAAGTTAGAATATATATTTTTTTGAAACTAAAGTAACGAACTAAATTAGACAATCCGAACGAATTTTAGCTACCCCAATAATTAGAGATGTAAAGTGATCAATTTAAATTTCAAAGTTGCGTATATTAATTTGTTGCTATATTAGTATAAGTAGTAATCTTATCTAGTGTCTATAACGATTCGATATAACTTTAGTTACCCCGATGATTAGATATGTAAAGTGATCAATTTAAATTTCAAACACTACTTACTATTCGTTATTCCAACACATTATAAGTAATAATCTTATCTGGTGTCTATAACGATCCAATCGAACTTTAGTTACCCTGATGATGAGAGATGTAAAGTGATCAATTTAAATTTCAAACACTACTTAGTTATTCCGGCACATTATAAGTAATAATCTAATCTAGTGTCACGATCCGATCAAACTTTAGTTACTCCGATGATTAGAGATGTAAAGTGATCAATTCAAATTTCAAACACTACTGAATATTCGTTATTCCAGCGCATTATAAGTAGTGATGTGCAAAATTTACTTTAACCGCAAGCGCACGGTGTACGTGCAGTCGCGGGTTGAACATAAGGAAGTTAGGACCAGAAACTTGGTAATTTCGATTGATTATATTGCTTAGGGAGAAAAAAGAGTGATTGGTTGTTTTCTAACAAGCTAAAAATGCAATAATAAAGATGAGGTTAAGCTATATGATGAAAGCATCTAGGGTGCCGGGAATCCCCTAAAGTCTTATATGATTTAATTCTCATTAGTGTCTATGAAGATTCGGATTAGTTACATGGTTAAACATGATCTTGTTAATCTCAAACTCTCGCTCTGTTAATTAACTATTAGATTTAGACCCTATTAATTCAATTCTCACACGCTAGTTTTATTGAACGAATTAATAAGAATTTAACTAAAATTTACCCTAAAGCAAAGTCGACCCCAATCTCACACGCTAGTTCTATTGACTAGTCCGACAAAGCATATTTATTTTAGGGTTAATTAGCACAATTTAACCGTTTTATATCCTAGTTTCATATACACATCCAAGAATTAAGTCATAATCAACTAATAGGTTCAAAACTCTAACCCTAGAATATGGGTCTACTCACTAATCATGGTAAAAGCAATTAAATTAAACATAATTAAGAATGAAATAAAGAAAAAACTCAAGAATATCAATAATTAAATATCAAATAATACCACAATCCATTTAAATAACAATAATGCAGAACAAACTACACTTTTTATTGAAGGAAGATTAAATAACAAATCAAAATTCACTAAGGTTGTGTTTGGGAACTAGCATTTCATTTCAAATTAATGATTTCAATTATGAAATCATGAATGTAGAATTCGAAAATGACAAGGTTTGGAAGGTCATTCTCAAATCCTCATCTTTAAACCATTTTGATAACAATTGTGGATTTGACTCAAATCCAAATTTGAAATTCTAGTATTTGCAAAATACTAATTTTGAGTCAAATCGATATTTTCAAATGAAATTCTCATTACCAAACATACCATAAAGGAAGATTAAAACTAATACAAGGAATTAAAAAATAAGAAAATTGAATATTAAAGAAAACTTACAATGCTCAAAGGAAGATTAATGGTGGAATTAAAGAGAAACTAAATTAGAGGATGAAATTCAAAGTAAAACTAAGCCTAATGGAATGAAAAGCAAAGGAAAAGGAAGAGGAAGAAGAAGGGAAGCAGAAGAAACCCTAATCAGATTTTTAGGGCCTATTTATACTAATGATCGTCATTTCTTGCTTAGTTGTCGAAATCAGACATATAATATACCGTTGGAAAGCTCTTGAAATTTAGTTTTTAATACCGCAAACCTTGCATTAATGCGATATTCCTATCAAAAGGTATGCCCAAAAGAGTAGACATGTATCAAATTTCACTTTTGCTCTTTTACTCTTCATGGCTTGACAAAATTTATAGCTTGATACTGTAGTTTTTGAGCCCTGTAAACATGATTAGCACGAAAAACCCACAATAACAACCCAAGACGGCATAATTCATCCATTTTCTTATAATTTGACCATGGAACAATGAAGTGGAGTGAAAACACACAAAACGACCTTAAACAGCTTTTAAACACCGAAAAGCACTACAAAAAAACATATGGGTTTTAGACGCTAAGGACGGAGCTTTTAGACGCTTTTTTGCGTCTAAAATAATCTTTTAGACGCTTTTCCAAGCGTCTAAAAATCAAGTGTCACAAAACTTTTAGACCCTTTTTTTAGACGCTTTGTGGTGTCCAAAATTGTTTACTTTTAGACGCTTTTTTCCGTCACAAGACTTTTTCCCACTTACTTTTTCATATATTATCAACTCATTTGTGACGGAGGAAAGCGTCTAAAAAGTGGATTTAGACATTTTAGAGCGTCTAAAATAGTTGAATTTTGGACACTTTAATGCGTCTAAAATATTTTGTGTTTTTTTAGACACTTTAAAGCGTCTAAAATATTTGTGTTTTAGACATATTAAAGCGTCAAAAATACTAAAAATCTAACCATAATAGTTTAGATTTGTGACGTTCAAAAGTGTCTAAAAGCCCTTTACCTAGTTGCTTTTTAGTGAATTTGGTTGGGTACTTTTCCATTAAAAGGTAATGTACAATTTTTCACATCAAGCTCATGGCATATAATTTTTTACTCATAAACAAAAAATATATACTTAAAATAAAAAGCAACTCACAATTAGGAGTGTTCACCGGTCCAAACCCGGACCGGAACCGGTTGGACCGGAATCCCAAAAAATCTAGGACCGGAGACCGGACCGGTTCCATCCGGTCCGGTCCCGGTCTAACCCGGAATTTTTCCGGTCCGGTCCGGGTTTGGACCGGTTAGACCGGAAATATTTTTTGAGACAAAAAATAAATTAAAAAATAGAATATTTTAAAATAATGTAGTAAATTAATTATTATTAAATTAACATATTTAAATTAAAAAATTATTTTGTGTTGAAAAATAAATATTTTAAGTCCTTTAAAATAAATATATACATAATAATTGTAAATATTACTCCTCTTCAAATGATTTTTATGCCATCCGGTCTCATCCAGTCCAACCCGGAATTTTCCCGGTCTAGACCGGACCGGACCGGAAACCCGGAATTGGAAAATAGTATGACCCGGAGACCGGACCGGATGCACCCGGTCCGGTCCGGTTCCGGTCCGGTCTTAGCCGGTTCCGGTATATGCTCAAATATCAAAATATATCTATATCGATTACAACAAATCTAAAAGGATATCCAACATAGTCTGTATTAAAGTTCTCTTGACAATTGACAATATAAAAAGCTTATAGTAATCTAAGAAAGTAATCCACAAGTTTGCATCTTCATTTCAAGCTAAGTCTACTAGATGAAAAGTTAAAACCTGTAATAAAAAAAGGATTGATGATTACTTTAGTTATAAAATCAAGAATGACATAAAAAAAACAAGTTAATAGTGATGATCATTAACCCCTTATCATTAAAATTTGACTTTTTCTAGAAAAATCGAGAAAATTCTGTAGAAATTTCGGCAGAGTTTCATTTGTAAAATAAACATTCCAAAAATTTCAATATCACCTACAAACAATAAAATAGCAAATCTAAACCCAACCATCAACAAATTCCAACAATCAAAGCATACGACAAATGCATCAAACCTCAAAAGGTGGAAACTTCTCCCAATATCAAAAATAAACTATTACAACTAAATTAAATATAAACTAAATAAATCGTTTATCTTCTAAATCCACAATATTATACAAGTATCAACTAAACTAATAAATAAAAACCACATACCAGCATCAACGTAAATACATTGCATTCCATCTTCTATTCTCTTAACCTAAAATAAAATATAAAACACATATTATTACAAATCCATAATATTATACAAGTATAAATTAGATTTCTTCATTCTGCAAAAAAATACTTACCTATCCTTGAGTTTGTTCATGTTTTTCTATAAAAGAAGCCACACGATTTAGTTGAGCTCTTAGTTCTTCATTTTCCTTTTCAACAGCTTCGATCATTTCTTTTTTGAAGTTGTGACAGAACTTCATCGTTTTTTCTCTCAGCAGACACTAGGTAAGATTTGATACTCATTACTTCACTCGAAATAACTCCACCATTACCTAACTTGGCCTTCCTAAATATAGCTTCGGGACCAAACACATGGTTTCTAGTAACCCCAACACCATAACCAACTAAACGCTGATTAGGTTTTTCAGCATCATACATCAACTCATTAAAGACTTCTGTCTCAATCACCTCTCGAGTTTGGTCTGAAGTACAAAGACGTTCGTCCACTATATTTTCAGCAGTTTCCTACAACATATCACAAATTTATATATGTAATTGTACAATTTCATAAAGGTTAAAGATTTTTATAGCAGTTTCCTACAACATATCACAATGATTATGTTTTTATAGCTAGTTACATACCAGAAACTCTCGAGTGCGTGTTCCATCCACATAACCACCATTCTTCTTAACGTGTGATCTTTTCCACCATTCTAAACTAGTAGGTTCTCTTCCATACTCCTTAACCTATATATAGTTGTTATAAACTTCATGACTTTAATGTGAAAAATGACTAACAAGTAAGAAAAATTATTATCATTGTAATGTGAAACATACTAAGGATGCGTTTGGAAACACACATTTCATTTCAAATTGTGGATTTCAATGATAGAATCATAATGAAGAATTTGAAATGACAAGGATTGGGGTGTCATTCTCAAATCCTCATTTTAATTAACTATTTTATAGCATTGGTGGATTTGACTCAAATCCAAATTTAAATTCTTGTTATTGCCAAACACTAACTTTAAGTCAAATCCATATTTACAAATGAAATTATCATTCCCAAACATACCATAAAAGAATCATTCTTACATCATGTAGCCAACTCTCACTTAAACAAAGGCAAAGTCACATTTTCCAAATTTCACTAATGACCGTCCATATATAATTTGTTACTTTTAATTTATTTCATAGCAACAATTAATTTAATAATTAATAATAAAGCATACTTACAAAGTCACATTTCCCACGAGCATAACTTTGTGAGCCTGTCGTACGCACTTGATCTTGCATTTCACGAGCTCTTTTCCCTAGCGATGATAATGTCTAATAATATTTAATTGTTAGTATTTCTATGTTCAAAATTAAAAGCTTAATTTTGTATCCAATGTAATTCACCAAGTACAAATACCTTAAATTTTTCTGAGCACCAATATGAAACTAAGTTAATCCATTGCTCTTTTGTCACATTTTCAGGCTTTTTCTCTATCATCTTTTCCTTTGACATATTAGGATTATAGTATGCCTGATGAAGCTTCCACTTATAATGCTTCCATTTGAGATTAACAAACAATAATAACATACGACAAATCTCTGTTCTATCAGGTAAGACAAATTTTTCCTACATCAAGTATTAAAAAATAATCATTGGATGAAAACACAAAACCCACATATTATGCTTAAAGTTAAAAAAAATAGTGTTATACGTACATGAACAGTTTTAATGATCCTTTCCTTGTAATGATCATCGACATGTTTCCATGTATGTGCTCCAAGTGGACAAAACGATGCATCTTTCGACAAATCAGAAAGAAAATGAACAAGAACCAACCCTCCTTTTCTCACCGACTGATCATACTCATTAAAATGAACAATGATCCTTCGTCCAGGTGGTAAGCACCAAACATGCTTAGCAACTAATGTTATTACCCCCAATTTTGGAGGTTCGTTCTCCCTTATCTCTGTATAATAAACAAAATATTATAAACAAAACTAAAGTAAAATAGCTCACTAAATCATGTGCATATTTTTATTTACGTTCGCACATGACATTTGCTACCAAGGGTCAATCGGAGTTATGCGAATAACTAGGAAAGAGCTAAAGTCTAAAATGTTTAAGTCTAAATTTTGCTGAACTGTGATCAAACGTTAAAGTCTAAAATGTTCAAGATAGGAAAGAGCTAACAAGGAGAATGGGCATTGGGATTATTGCTCAAAACCTTTAAGAATTAGATTTTGAAAGTATATGAATTGCATTGCAGCCAGGAATCTTAGTCCCTGGTGGTGCTTTAGACCCTTTGGGTTATTACATTGCTACTTTACAAAGGTTATGGTCTGTCGTTATTTGACATAATTGATTCTGAATACTGCATTACTCTTAGCTAGACCTGGGAAAACGGTCGGTCGGTCGGGTTACGGGTCGGGTCACTTTCGGTCGGGTCATTTTCGGGTCGGGTCATTCTCGGATCGGGTCATTTTCGGATCGGGTCACTCTCGATTCCGGGTTGGTCGGGTTGACCCAACGGGTTATGACTTATGAAATTAAAAAAAATGATTTTCTCATATTTTATTATTTATGAAGCTTTTTTAATAAAAAAACTATTTCTCATCCCTATGACATTAATCCACATATCAATTAACACGGTATTAAAGCCTTATATGTGATTGAATTCAAGTTATAAGAAATCAGTAATAACGATACTCGTTGTCTAAACTTTAAATCTCTATGTATAGTGCAAAACGTCCTTTGACTGATTTAACAAGATATATCGATTTGCAAAACTCATTTGACTGATTTAAATGTGCAAAACGTTCTTATAAATTATATCGATTTGCTTACTGAAATGTAGAAGAACAAAAAACTCATTTGACTGATTTAACAAGATATATGTATTCAATTAAGATGATTATAACGTCCTTTTTTTAAACAATAATAATTATGATGGATAAAAAGATGTTAATTGCGTATTTTTTAAGATTATTAATGAGTTTTAAGGTCAAAATGATATAGTCAATATGTTTAGATAAGTTGAAAACAAAAATTTTATTTGAAATGAATTCTAACATTGAGATTACTCTAAAAATTGACATTAGACCTGTCAAAACGGGTCGGTCGGGTCGGTTGCCGGTCGGGTCATTTTCGGTCGGGTAATTATCGGGTCGGTCATGTTTCGGGTTAAGTCTCTTTCGGATCGGTAGGGTTCGGGTTTTTACGGGTCGGGTCCCGGGTCCATTTTCGGGTCAGATCAAATTTTCCCAGGTCTACTCTTAGCTAGTGGGTTCTTTATTGTTGTTATAGTTGATAATGATAAGTACTCATCAACTTTGGGTTCACTTCTTGTCTTGTTTGCTATCAACATTTTCTGCAGATCAGAGTTTGTAACATTTTTTTGCCATGGTTTTCTGTAACTTCATTTACTACACATTTTTAGTAAACTTAATTTTTGGTGATAATGTTTTCAATTTCTAGCTTTAATTGTTTGGGTCGTACTTATCTATGCATTATCAAACTCTGATCTGTTACAAACTCTGATCTGCAGAAAATGCTGATAACAAGCAAGACAAGAAGTGAACCCAAAGTTGATGAGTACTTATCATTATCAACTATAACAACAATAAAGAACCCACTAGCTAAGAGTAATGCAGTATTCAGAATCAATTATGTCAAATAAAATGTCTAGTCTCAAGTAATAGGCATTGACCCTCTTCATAGTTCAGTTTAGACAATCTAAGCCCTCAAATACACAGAAATGTGATGCAAATGCCTAGAAAACAGAAGAGAAAACACAATATACAGTATTATATAGCAATAAAGCAATGCAATATAGCAGCACAATCAAAGTGTGTGTGTGCACAATACAACAGGTTATGCACACCAATTTCAGAAAATTCAGAGTGAGTATTTGATGACAATACAGTAGGTTATGCACAATGTAATATAGCAGAGGTGCACGTTTTTTTGCTTGCACAAATATTTAGGACAGCAAAGTTCTTGCAAAATACTGTGCACAATAGCAAGAACATCTATGACAAGGTACACAACACAAATTTCTGATAAGACTCAACCTTTTCCAAAGCACACACATAATTCACAATTAAAAGAGTTTTTCACAATTCACTGACATTATCGCTTCAATATACGCAACCTTACACTAGTTTAGATAGAATTATTTGTGAATATGCGATAAATAATCATTAATCTTAATCATTTACTAGAACAGAAAGATTCATTGCTCTGTACTCTGCATTTATAGTTAAAAAATACCCATTAATGAATTATTTTTGTATAGTCATTAGGAATCAAAAACAATGAACTAAATTTAAGCACGCTTACCTTCTACTTCAACAACCTCGTCTGGATCCACATCTATGCTCTCGGTCCATTGAACTTTACCCCCTGGCTTCCACACTTTTTTTGTCTTATTAGGAGCTTTTATCTCATTTTCCTTTGCATTGGGATGTTGTTTACCCTCGCACGACTTTTCAACAGCCTCTTCAGTTTGTAGACCTTCATCTAATACTTGGGTATCAACATGCATTTGTGAACATGCATTTGTGAATGTGGAAGACTTTGTGGAAGCATTCGTGAAAGACTTCGGGTTGGTAGGCTTTGTGTTGATAGATAGATCATTGGTCACTGCCGAGGACTTAAAAATGGTAGGCATGAAGCTCTTAGAAATACCATTTGAAGACTTAGTGAATGGATTGATAAGAGTTGAAGACTTAAAAGTTGCTGGATCATTTGTGGGAGCAGTAGATTTGGAAGGAATAGAGCTTTTACCAATACCATTTGAGGACTCTGGCAGTACCACTTGAGAGCGTTTGGCAACAACATGTGAGGACTTTGCGCAAGGATTAATTAAAGGCTTGAGGGTTGTAGTCGTCATAGAGATATTTGATGGATAATTATTGGGCATTGAAGACTTGAAATTTGACGACATGGAGCGATTAGGTGGATCATTTGTAGGTATTGAAGTCTTCAAACTTGTTTTCTTGGGTTCAAAAGGTCCAAACTGAAGACTATGTGAGTTAGGTTTGGTTGTCTTTGAAGTCGTACGTAGTGGTACGTTTGCAGATGCCTCTTGTTTGATCCGAACATAATTTTCAGCATTAATTTGTGAAGCTTTACTTCGGAAGCTCATAATTTCACAATTACAATAAACCTGCACCAAAATAACACCGATTAATGCCAAGTAAATGCACCCAACAACAACAATAAATTTATAAAAATTCATATGTTCTTATTTTACCTCTAAGGATGGAACAAAATGCCATGTAACGCTGAAATATTATGGGATCAATTTCCTATTTGAAATATTATTTGTTTCTTCCTCTCCTTTTGAAGCAACAGTAGCTAGTTGATAAGACAATTAGTAAAAAAAAACAAAGATTGGGTATGATCATATAAAACAAAGACTTGATAATAGAGAAAAATACTCATCATGAGAATAATTGTTGAAAGTATTGAAAGCAGTGGAAGTATTGTGCAATTCTAGTCTACAGAACGACATTTAGATAGATAGACTTTCAACATTTAAAGAAGGAATAAGATACATCAAATAATATCACTAAGTCCACAACATCAAGAACACATAAGATTAAACTAAAAAATCAGATTATGAAACTTCAAATTTAGCTTAAATTTCCTCGACATTTGCTCTCACATAAAATTTCAATCATAAAACGATAAATCAAAATTCAAGAGTGAAAAAAATCAACCCACACGTTGATTTAGGTGCACAAAACAAGAAAGAATCGTAGTGCAAATGTGAAATTCATAAAACATCAATAAATAATTGCAACTGAAGTTACAGCCTCTGATAAATAAGAAATTTCATAAAAAAACAAACTGACGTCCACTATCAATAAAATGCACAAAATAGCTACATCAATCCATTCAATTAATCACTATCATATCCAAGGTCAAACAAGTCCCTAGGCCTAGTTTCAACTACGTAACTCCAACCTTTTTTTGATTTATCATTTACATAAAAAACTTGCTTTGCTTGACTTGAAATAATAAATGGCTCATCAGTTAACAAACGACCCTTGTGAATTAACTTTGAAAAGTTCACTCGAGGCCTGGTACCACTATTATCTACCCCGTTCACCAAATCTACCCAATCACAACGATAAACCACAACTTTAAATGATCCAAGGTAATCAACTTCAAGTATATCTGTTAATCTTCCATAATAGGTATTTTCATCGGCTTCCACCATCACTCCATTATTTTGTGTTTTGCGGTTTCTTTCACTGGCAAATGTATTGAACTTGAAACCATTGATTACATGACCCTTCAGTCTATTAGCATATGAACTTGGACCACAAGCCAATGCAATCAACATTCTTCCTTCGGGACTAGATTCATCAATGTTTGGTACCTATGTGTGAAACAATTGGTTAACAATATGTGTGTTCACTTAACTATAATCTTTATTATTTAATTGATAAAGGTGCTAAATGGTAACCTGCAATTTGAACCAATTTGGAAATTCTTCAAACTTCCATTTATTCAACAACTCATCAGTATGACTAATTGTGGGGTTTTCTCTCTGCTTTTGATACAAGAACTCTCTGTAATAAAACAATAATTATCATTGTGCTATAAATTTTAAGAAATGGCAAATATATTCAATAATATTATACATATGTTTAGTATTTACTCTTCGAATGGCTGAAGCAACTCTTGGAATTGAGTTAGCACATAACGATGTATTTGCATCTTACTTTTGTGAGTTAAATCAATAGCTTTCACCTCCCCAATCGGCCGACCACATGAATTGAATAAATAACTAGACAAATTAGCATCATCATCATCATTGCGGCGTTGTCGAACACTGTTTCCACGCCTTCTAAATATCTTGAGCAAAAGGTAACAGTTTCCTCAAGAATATAACCTTCGGCAATAGAACCCTCTGGTTGAGCTTTATTTCTCACATATGTCTTAAGATGAGATAGGTACCTTTTGAAAATTAACTTAACAGTTAAATACAAGGTTGTCAGGATCGGGATTCTACGTAGGATCGTTGAGGGAGTAGGATCGAAATCGGTAGAATCGGATCGTAGGATCGTGTGATCCTACAAATATGCATTAATATGCTTTAGATAACGGATTTTCAATTGTATTTGTTTGTTTTTTTAGTTTTAAGGTTTATATTTATACTTATTTGACTTCAATTAATAGGTTTTGTAAAAGAATACCTTTAATAATCATTTTTAAGATGCGAATCAAGAAAAACTTGAATTTTAGTTATATTAATTAATATAATTGTTTAGATATATACATATATATACATAAGTAAAATCTGGAATATATATCTTTTATGATTGAAACTTCCCTTATAGGATCGGATCGCAAGATCGTAGGATCGTAGAATCGTGTTATGATCCTACTACTTAAATCTTGGAGCTATATAGGATCGTTCGATTCTACCGACATTAAGATCCTACCTACGATCCGGATCGGTCGCCTAATTTTGAATCGTAGGATCGTGGAATCGTTGATTAGGATCGCGATTCTGATAACCATGGTTAAATATATTCCTCAAATAATTAATGAGTGAATAATAAGTGTGCAAAAATCAAAGGATACAAACCTTTCAATGAGATACATCCATCTGTAATGAACTGGTCCTCCTAACTTTACCTCCTTCACGAGATGAATTAACAAATGAACGCTGATAGTAAAAAAGGGAGGAAGAAAGTCAATCTCCATTTGACACAAAACTTGAACTATTTTGGATTGTAAAGCGTCAAGGTGATCTGGATTGATATCTTTGGCACATAAAGACTTAAAAATGAAGAGAGATCATCGATAAGATCAACCACTATTGAAGTTTGTGATGCTTTCAACGCTATTGGAAGAATATCTTGCATCAAAATGTGGTTGTCATGGCTCTTCAAATTTATCAGTCTTTTATTTTTCATGCTCACACATCTGGAAATATTCGACCCATATCCATCTGGAAATCTGAGTTCTGCCAATACATGTAAAAATGCAACCTTATCCTCTACTGACATGCAATATGGGGCTATGGGCATGTCGATGACTTCACCTTCATCATTACGTTCAACCCAAAAATGTGGCTTCACATTCTTACGCTCAACATATAAGCGAGCAAATTCATCATCTTTACATTTTCCACTTTCATTCATTAAAGTTCCAAGCACATTATCACACACATTTTTCTCTATATGCATTACATCTAAATTATGACGAAGACTATTATGCTCCCAATAAGGAAGGTCGAAAAATATGCTCTTCTTAGTCCAAAGAATATCAGCATCATTCACATCATTATCACCCATACATTGCCGATTCCGTTTTCTTGTTGAATTATCGATTTTACCATGTGTATGCTTTAATTTTAGTTGCTCTCTTAAGACATCTGAACCAGTTAAAGGCAAAGGGGCATTTTCGTGTTCTTCACTCCCATCAAACAAACTCGTTTGGATTCTAAATGGATGATCACTAGGTAACCATTTGCGATGCCCAACATAACATATCCTTTTCCCGACCCGTATTGATGGAGTTGAGTAATTACAATCTGGGCATGCTTTATAACCCTTTGTACTCTATGCTGATAACATGGCATATGCAGGAAAGTCATTAATTGTCCACATTAAAGCTGCTTGAAGTTTAAAGTTTTCACCAGTGTAAGAATCAAATGCATTAACACCTCTCCACAACAATTTCAACTCATGTATCAAAGGAGACATATAAATATCAATGTCATTCCCTGGTCCTTCCTTCCCCGAAATGATAATTGAAAGTATAAATGAAGATGGCTTCATACAAAGCCATGGAGGCAAATTATAAGGAATCAAAACTATGGGCCATGTACTATATGTCGTGTTCATGAGACGATAAGGATTGAACCCATCACTAGCAAGACCAAGCCTAACGCTACGAGCATCTTTGGCAAAATCTGGGTATAAGGTATCAAAATTCTTCCATGCTAGCCCATCCGCTGGATGTCTAAGATTTCCATCATTAATTCTACATTCATCGTGCCACCTCATGTCTTTCGAAATCTTAGATGACATATACATCCTTTTTAATCTAGGAATTAATGGAAAATATCTCATCACCTTTACCGGAACTTTACCCTTGTCATTTTCACTCTTCCATCTTGAAGTGGAACATTTAGGGCAACAATCTTTCTCCGCCATTTCACCCCAATATAATGTGCAATTGTTGGGACAAGCATGGATCTTTTCATATCCTAAACCCAAATCCATGATCAACTTCTCTGCTTGATAATACGAGGAAGGAAAAATTTTTATTTGAGGAAATGCATCGAGTAAAAGATTGATCAACATTGAGAAGGATTTATCGGGCCACTTAAACATGCACTTAAGATGAAAAAGATGCAATATGAATGATAACTTTGAAAAGGAAGTGCAACCTTCATAAAGAGGTTCTGTTGAAGATTCTCGTAGCCTATTATATTTAACCTCTTCAAAAGAAGAGTCAACATTGGGCTCTTGGGAAAAGTGTTCATCAAAATCAAAATGATCATTAGACTCATCATTTGCTTCATTGGCTCTACTATCATCGTCATGTTCGCTAACAAACTCAGGAACACTAGGGATATTTACCCCTAAAGCATCTCGAAGTAACCCCGATATATCATCCTGACCTATAACTTCTGAATCATTAGAAACTTCAAACGGAATCCCTATTTGATTGCAAACATTTTCAGCGACACTTAGAGGTCCATGAAAAATCCACTCCTTGTATTCCTTATAAAAGCCTTTAAACAAAATGTGTCTTTCAACGTCTTCTAATGGAAGAAGTTTCTTTCTATCAACTTGACACTTGTTACATGGGCATATAATCTTTCCATTTTGTAATCCTTTCTTTGCAAATTCTATAAACTCATAAATTCCTTTAATATAAGCTTCAGTGTTTCTTGGTTTATCTATCCAACTCTTATCTATATGTTGAGACATCCTAATAAAAACCATATACAGTTAATATTATGTAAAAAAAATTCTACTACACATATGAGGCATGCAGTACATTTACCAAAAAAAACAAGGCGATAATCAAATTTTTTCCCACAAAGGAAAGAACAAACAAAATTGAAATGCACAAAACAAACATCAAACCCTATTTTTATTAATAAAATTAAACATCTCATAATATTCACAAAGTCATTCAAAATAGTAAGTCAAATTCATTCAAAATGTGGTAGACAATTGTGAATCCAGGATTCAAAATCATGGGTAGCATCATCGTATTGAAGTAAATAAATATATCATTGTAAAAGTTTTGGCATAATTTGTTTGTAAGATGAACAACTCATTAAAATTTAGTACTCAAATTGACATGTGCAAGTCAAATAATAATAATCATCGCAATAAAATAATAAAAGGAGATAAACGACATACACACCTCACTTTGTGATCCGCACCAAATTATATCAACACTTAAGTATTCCAAAGTTGAGGTTTTTGGAAAATATCCTGCAAAAGGAATTAAACAATTATATACAGTTTTATATATAATAGGCACATGCTTTGTCCAAGTATCATTGATCACCAGATATTCAAATGCCTAACTCTTATGTTCTGATACTTTTTCAATACTTTGGATTTGTACTTCTATCACTTATCTTTCTCTTGCTTAGTATAGTTCATACGGGACAAAAAATGCTCCCAAACCCGGCCTAAGTGAGAGCATATATGAGAGACACTTAATGGCATAACAGTAAAAATATGTTTTGCTATGAGTAGCTTCCCAGGGAAAAGTTATAAATTACCAAAAGAATACATATGAGGAGAACAAGTTAGAATTTCATTTTTTTTTTGAACTTTCAAATTTATAATAAACAACCTAATATGTTTAGGTAACATTGATGAGAAGTTTTTAGTAGCACTATGGTACAATCTTGCATATCGTTTGTTAGAAGTTGAAAGAACGTTCACTAAGGATAACCAGTTGCAAGAGTTTTTCATAAACACCAAGAAATGGTTACTTTCCAACTTTGAATACTTGATCTTGCACCATGAAAATTGCAAATAACGAATTCTTGATAAATACTCACAAAAAAGGTCTTATCTAGATATGTCACATTTCATTGCACCAAAATTACGAAAAAAAATGTATAAATGAGACATTCAGTGTTGTGATAGATGAAGGTTCATCATCATCATCATCATCCTACCCAGTATATCCCGCTCATAGAGAACTATGAGCAGGGTCTGGGGAGGGAAGGACGGCGGCAACTCATACCCGTGAAGGAGAGCACGGCCAAAAGGAGTCCCCCGGCTCCAAGATGATAAAGATAAAGATTCGTACCTGCCTCGTGGAGTTAAACACATAATAGGTCTAATATGAATATAAAATAAAGGAAAACTTAAAACAAACTAAAACAAAAACACACAGTAAAGTGGGGCAACATGAGAGCAAGACGCCGCTAACGACTCTAAGAAGAAAAGCCAAAGTCTAAAACCTGGATAAGACGCCTCCAACTACTCCTATCCCTAGTCAGGTCCTCAGAGAGGTTTAACTCACGAAGGTCTTCCTTTAATTGCTCATCCCAAGTTTTCTTGGGTCTTCCTCGTCTCCTCTTACCCTCTACCATAAAGCTTTCGACTCTCCTGACAGGGGCATCGAAAGACTTTCTCTTCACATGTCCAAACCACCTCAATCTTCTTTCGCGCATTTTTCCGGAAATAGGAGCAACCCCTAGTTTATCTCTAAACTCTTGGTTCCTAATTCGATCCATCAAAGTGTGCCCGCACATCCACCTCAACATACGCATCTCTGTGACTTCCATTTTGCGTTCAAAACTCTTCTTTACAGGCCAGCATTCTGTCCCATATAGTAAAGCCGGTCTGATCGCTACCCGGTAAAATTTCCCCTTTAACTTATTTGGGATCTTCCTATCACATATCACCGCGGTAGCTGCTCGCCATTTGAGCCAACCCGACTGGATACGATGATCTACATCTCCGTCGATCTCCCCATCCCTTTGGATGATCGATCCCAAATACTTGTACTTGGTCGTACTCTTAATGACTTCTTCCCCGATACAAACTTCTTGCTCACCTATCGGTTGTGTCCCACTAAAGTCACAGCGTAAGTACTCAGTCTTCGTACGACTGATGCGCAAACCTTTACCTTCTAAAGCTGCCCTCCACTCATCCAGTTTACTGCTGACCTCTTCTTTAGTCTCTGCCACCAGCACTATATCGTCCGCAAAAAGCATGCTCCATGGAACCGTCTCCCAAATAGATTTAGAGATCTCATCCATAACGATCGCAAAAATAAACGGGCTTAGAGCTGATCCCTGGTGTAATCCAACTTTTACCGGAAAGGCCTCTGTCAACCCCACTGGTGTCTGAATGTTAGTCAAGACATTGTCATACATATCTCTTATAATCTCAATGTAGATTGAAGAAATACTTTTAGCCTTGAGGCTATCCCAAATGACTTGTCGTGGTATGCTATCGTACGCCTTCTCCAAGTCTATGAATACCATATGCAGGTCCTTCTTCCGCTCTCTATATTTTTCCATCAGCCTCCTAAGAACGTGAATCGCCTCCATGGTTGACCTACCTGGCATAAAGCCAAATTGGTTTTCTCTTATCACAGCTTCTTGTCTGATCCTCCTCTCTATCACCCTCTCCCACAATTTCATGGTGTGGCTTAAAAGTTTGATACCCCTATAGTTCCCACATTCTTGTGCGTCGCCTTTGTTTTTAAATAGGGGTATTATCGTGCTGTGTCTCCATTCTTCTGGCATCTTATGTGTCCTCATTATAACATTAAAGAGGTTCGTCAACCAACTGATGCCCTCATCTCCTAAACCCTTCCACACCTCAATCGGTATGTTATCTGGCCCGACTGCCTTTGATCTCCCCATCCTCTTAAGGGCTTCTCTTACTTCCTCGATGGTGATATCGCACACTAACCCGAAATCATTGGGTCTATGGCCATCAAAAGTTCGACTATCGTCCCCCCTTGGTCCTCTATACTCATTGAGCAGTTGCGAGAAATACTTACGCCATCTGGTTTTAATGTCCTCCTGTCTCAGAAGGACTCGTCCCCCTTCATCTTTGATGTATTTCACCGCCTCTAAGTCCTGCTGTCGCCTGGCCCTGGCCCTAGCCAGCTTAAAAATATCCTTCTCCCCCTCTTTGGAATCGAGCTTCTGGTAAAATTCCTCATATGCTCGATTTTTGGCCTCCATAACCGCTTTTTTTGCCGCCTTCTTCGCTTCTTTGTAGCTTTTTCTCTTTTCCGTCCTAGCCTCCTCCTCCGTGCATGCCATAAGATCCCTAAAGCTCTTGTTTTTGTCCTTAATTTTCTTCTCCACTTCCTCATTCCACCACCACGCCTCTCTATACTCCTTCGGTTTCCCCGAGGTCACCCCCAAAGTCTCTTTTGCCACTCCTCGAATGATATTTGCCATATTCACCCACATATCATTCGCGTCCTCAGATTGACTTGGGAAACCGAAGGCACTAATCTTGTTGGACAAGGTAGAGGCCACTTCCCCTTTGAGTCTCCCCCACATGATCTTTCCCCTAAGCTCGGCTTTTTTCTCTGCAATCTTCTTCCTCATCCTAAAAACCATGACTAAAAGCCTGTGTTGTGTAGGCATCTCTGTACCCAACACAACTTTACAGTCCAAGCAAGAAGCCCGATCTACTTTGCGCACTAAGAAGTAATCAATTTGTGTTGCGTGCCCTCCGCTCTTGTATGTTATCAAATGTTCCTCTTTCTTCCTAAAGAGTGAGTTTGCAACCACCAAATCTCTGGCTAGTGCGAATTCTAGAAGAAGCTCCCCGCTATCATTTCTCGTTCCCAAGCCAAACCCGCCATGAACCGAGTTAAATGTACCCGCTTCTCTCCCTATATGCCCGTTAAAGTCGCCACCTAGGAATATTTTCTCATCTTCCGGGATAGAACTCAAAAGGACTCCTAAGTTATCCCAAAACTCCCGCTTCACCTGTTCGTCCAACCCAACTTGGGGCCCATAAGCACTTATAAACGATACGACTTCTTCTCCCACTACGATCCTAACTAACATAATCCTGTCGACACATCTCCTTACTTCTACAACCTGCTTTAGGAATCGTTAGATACTAGGATGCCCACCCCGCTATGCTTCCCATCTAGACCTGCATACCACAACTTGTAACCCTTTATACCTTTAGCTTTCCGCCCCTTCCACCTAGTCTCTTGAACACAAGCTACATGAATCCTGTACTTAGAAAGTTCATTGGCCAGCTCTAAGGACTTGGCTTCTAGGGTACCTATGTTCCAAGTCCCTACTCTTAGTTCCAACTCCTGTTTACGTTGCCCCCCTTGCCCCCCCCTCTTCGGACCTGACCTTAGGTTACCATGATAGCTTTCTGACTCTATGCTCAAAACCAAAAGGCCTAAAAATAAAGATGGTACACACAGGCAAGAGAAAAGGCAACAACACAAGGATCACTTCAACAGGTTGAAAACAAAAAAAATCAGCCAAACAAAACACCAAAAGACACCTCAGAACTTAAGAAAGGTTATACGAGCAAAACACCGAAGAAGTAGCAATCCCTAGGCTTAGACAAAACCACCCGACCTATACGGAAAAAAGACCAAACACCAAACCCCAAAGAAAACAAACAAAGCTAATTAAACTAAACAAACAAAACTAAAACAAAAATAATTAAACTAAACAAAAAAACTAAAACAAACTAAGAATTCTGTAAAACTAAAACAAACAAAACTAAAACTAACACAAAAATAATTAAACTGAACAAAACTAAAACAAAATAATTAAACTAAACAAACTAATAAAACTAATCAAGAAACACCAAAGAAAGACACTTAACTAATTAAACTAAACACCAACAAAACACCAAAAAGCAAAAATAATTAAACTAAACACCAACAAAACACCAAAAAGCAGGACACTTAACTAATTGAGAACAAAGTAAAGCAACCAAAGAAAGAACAAATAAAATAAATAAAATAAATAAAAATAAAAGAAACCAAAAAAACCACAACCCAAAACAACTAAAAGGAACAAGAAGGTCACTGAAAACCAAAAAACAAAAGGCAATCACGAAAAAGACAACAAACCGTGGTCCACGAATACTCTCTGTCTGGTTCGGGCCGTGGGTGAGAAGGTGACGAGAAAGGTAAAATTGTCTCGAGAGAAAACTGCACCCAAAACCAGACCCTCCCGCACTTACCGGTTTGGGCTTCCAAAGAGCTCTGTTGAAGACAGCAAGTTCAGCTTCTGAATTTTTGCTTCTTCTGGCCTTAAATCGTACCTGCAAGAGAGGAGGAAGAAGAAAGCAAGTGGGGGTGGTGTGGGTGGTGGTGTGGGTGGTGGTGTGGGTGGTGGTGGTGGGTGGGTGGGTGGCGGTGGAAGTAGCCGTTAACTAGGTGAGAGAGATAGCCGTTAACTAGGTGCAGATAAAAGCTACCGTGTCAAAGTTGTGATAGATGAAGGTTAATGGTGATAAATATATATCTAGGAAAAAAAAATTTTCACATAATGCTCGCGAAGTCACGACACACAGGTCGGAAACAACTCTACTGTATACATCAATACCAAATTATACGCCATACAAGCACAAAATAATGAAATTAACTCTAACCCAATCATCAAACTCTTATACTCCTTTCCTAATATAGAAATTACAATACTTGTTGCTCCACTAATAGCACAAAACCAAAGTAATGAACTCCTTCTATTACATTTTGGAATCGAAAAAAGGAAAGTGAGTATATAAGAAACCAATGATAGAATTAGGAAACAATGGCTCAAGGCACTCAACATGTCAGTGCACATATCTGAAGTAAATTAGTGGATCCAAGGCTTTAAATGGTCCACCGTCAAACACCAGAAAAGAAGCTCCACCGTCAAACACCGCTATCACCACTCCAGAGTACAGGAAAATACCAGTACAAAACCCAAAACCCGCAAAACACCTCGTCGTCGATCCAAGGCTTTAAATGGTCCACACCCTAAAACTCCAGAACACACCAAAAACACCAAATACACAAAAGGGGTACCCATGAAAACGAAGTCCAGAGAGCCAACACCCATAAAAAACGAACCCATTATCACTTTTCACCATTAAACCCAAAACAAAAGCCCCAGCATGAAAGTCCAATGTATGGGCGATTAGAACAGAAACAGCACCTGAAATTTGGGGAATCTCAAAACAACAGCAGATTTTCGAAGAAGACCGCCCCAACCACCACCGTACCCGAGAACCCCAAACAACAATTCAAACAAATTTCCAATCCATTATTCATCTATAAGCAACAATTCCAAACCATGACAACGTTGTCTAAGCCTTAAATTAACCTAAAATAACCATTCGTTTATTTAACCTAATTCAAGAAACCATACCTGAGTATTGCTGGCGTGAATCGTGATTGAAGAACAATTGCTGGCGTGAATCGTGATTGAAGAACAATTGCTGGCGTTTCAGAAGAACAATTGCTGGCGTGAATCGTGATTGAAGAACAATTGCTGGCGTGAATCGTGATTGAAGAACAATTGCTGGCGTGATTGAAGAACTGGCCGGGACGATGAAGCGGTTTTTATGTGAGAAGGGCAGTAATGAGATCATCAGAATAACGAAGGCAGTACTAATGAGAGAAGGGCGGTTTTTATGACTTTTACCCGCTTAACTTTTTAATATGCGCAGTTTATTCTAATATTTCGAGAACCCACTTTAATTTCTTAATTGTGCCATTAAGTTAGTTTTTTTTTATTAATATAATTAATTTTCTCATTTTGCATTTGGGCTTTTAGACGCTTAATAAGTTCATTTTTTAACTATTATATGCGTCTAAAAAAAAGTGTCTAAACGACTTCCTTTTTTTTAGACGCTTTTTATTGCGTCTAAAAAAACCGTCTAAAAGCTCCATGTTTTGTTGTAGTGAAGGAGCATAGAAATGTAAGCGATGAGTGCAAATAATTGCACTTATCAAGTAGTAATCTTATCTAGTGTCTGTAACGATCCGATCGAACTTTAGTTACCCCGATGATTAGAGATGTGAAGTGATCAATTTAAATTTCAATTCAAAACATTCTTAGACAATCCGATCGAACTTTACGTTATTCAAAATAGTGCTTACTTTTCGTTATTCCATCACATTATAGGTTATTCTTATCTAGTGACTTTGGTAGTGATTTGCCAAGCTTTTAAAATAATTTCTGCAATTGAAAAGCTAAAACTTGGCCAAACATTGTGTTTCTGAGAAACCGAAAAAATTTTTAAAAAAGCTAAAAACAACTTCAACAAGGGTCAAGAGGAGAAGCTACAAATTGTAACTTCTCTCAACTTCTCAAAGCGCTCAATACTTTTCTCATTTTATGTTAAAAACATTCCTATATTTTCTTCAATTAACTATGAAAATCATTTTCATTACTTTTATTTTTCTTTTTTCATATCGACCTCCAACATTCAAATTTTTAAAAACTTTTCATTTGTTATCACACCAACATCCCAATATTTTAAGTAATTCTACGCGCTTATTATATTTTGCGATCAAATTACATCAAAATTTCATATATGTTTTATCTTTAAATTTATTACTATATATTTAAATATGTTTTTCTATATAGTAAATTGGCAAATTTAGGATTTATTTTTCTTTTCAGTTACTTTAGTGTATTTAAATTATTTTTTCTAACATTATTAGTGATTATTTTTTAGTTTTTGCTATATGTTTTTGGTTGTTTCTCTTAAAATCGATGCTTTGTGACTCGACTATTTTTTAATGTATGTTATATGTTTTTCCATCATATAACAACAATAACTTTAAGTAAACATATGGAAAAGAAGGTCAAACACACAAAATAATTTTGTTTTACAAAAAGGCTTTTTAAAAATATGAGGTCAAACATATCTGGTTTTTAAAAGTATTTCTCTAGAAACAGTTTTCTACAGAATTACTTTTAAGAAACAAAAGTTAATTTCCAAAAGTTAGGCCAAACATATCCTTAGATGATCCGATCAAACTTTAGTTACCCCAATGATTAGAGATGTAAAGTGATCAATTCAAAACAATGCTTACTTTTCGTTATTCCTTCACATTATAAATAATAATATTATCTTGTGACTTAGACGATCCGATCGAACTTTAGTTACCCTGACGATTTGAGATGTAAAGTGATTAGTATTTTAATTTTTACTAATTGTTTTTACGAATTGTATATATTGACATTATTTTTTCTATTTCATTTTACGAATTGTATGCATTGTATCCAATTTAGTAATTTAACTTAAAATTACTATTAAAATTTTGAAATTATATTTGTATTAAGATAATCACTTGAGTACTTGACTTATTATACAAAATATTTCTTAAAACTTAATAAGTGTTATTTTCTTCTTTAACTATGAGTTTATTTTTCACAAATCCCTTCAACTAAATTATTCTAATATTAGTCTCAAAATTCATACCTAAGTTGCGTATATTAATTTGTTGCTATATTAGTATAAGGTTTGTTATTCAAAAAAAAAAACATAAAATTTGTATTTTTGTAAATTAGCTAATACAAATGTGTTATTCTAAATTTGTAACTGTTAATTAAAAATAAAGTAGACAAGTACAACTTATTAAAGTATAATAGAGTACCAATGTACAATCATAATTACTTTGTGTGTATATGACACTCCACCTCTCCACCTTTACTTATTTATCTTTTTTCTCAAAATTTGTTTGACATATCTAAGCCCTCTACTATTGAAGTAGTGGACCTACTGGTAGAGTAATTGTATTTTATATTTAATTTTAAGTTCCATCAATAATATATTTTTGATTTTAATAAAGCTTTATCCCAATTCTCATCCTCCAAACTCCAAAATCCAAGTTCCATCACATTAGAAATCCTCAAGAAGGTTTGGTCGGCGGTTTTGAGTTTGATGCTTCAATGGTGGTAGTTAGCTCCTCCCTTCAAAATTCACATCTTCAAGAAGCTAACTGTGGAAATCGGATCTTATTGAGCCCACAGCAGCAGCTCATTCCCAACAAAAGGAATATTCGCCTGCAAGTTAGTTATAGCCAAAATCAGCTCATCCATTCTCTTGATGCCAGCTGTCCCTCTTTGATAATTCTCTTGCACTTTCTAGAATGTATGAGTGCTTTTCAATAGAGCTTATATATGATGTATGCTGCACTTTTTGATACACAGAAATATATACAAAAATCAAAGAGAGTACATTATCTTTTTCATTCTGTACTGTGAGTAATATGTAAGGCTGTATGTCTTCATGGTATCAGAGCACATATTGCTCACATACCTTTGTACTATTTTTTTCTGTGTATCTAATTTTAAAAAAATGACCACGACCTACATCATTGAACCCACCAGCCCTCCTTACCTACACCCATCTGATGGCAGCAGCAGCCTCGTATTAGAAAAACTACTTGGTCCTAGTAATTATCGAAGTTGGAGGAGGTCATTTGAGATCGGATTGTCATCCAAAAGGAAGTTAGGGTTTGTGAATGGTACGGTTAAACGAGATCCGGATAATAGTGTGAAGCAAGAATCGTGGGATACGTGCAATAGCATGATTATCTCATGGATCCTCAATAGTCTTTCTGAGCCCATCAAGAAATCAGTGATGTTTCTTGATAGTGCCTTTGCCATTTAGGACCAGTTGGAGAAGCGCTTTTCTATTGTAAATGGCGCTCGAAAATACAAACTCAATAGAGAAGTATTACTCAACAAAGCAAGGTGAACGTCCATTATCCGAGTATTACATTGAGATTAGAGCTCTGTGGGAGGAGCTAGAGAGTCTCAACAGCTTACCTGTGATTATTAATGTGTCTGATGAGGTACGAACATTTCTCACTGCTCTTCATACTCAGCAAGTATAACAAAAGCTATTTCAGTTTCTTAATGGTCTTGATGACACTTATGGCACTCATCGAAGTCATATACTTCTTATGCAACCCTTGCCCAGTGTCGATGAAGCGTATAATTTGCTTCAACAAGAAGAAAGTCAACGTGAGGTGCTTCGTCATAGCTTAATAAACCCTGAACCTTTGGCCATGTATGGAAAAAATACGGATGATGTGTCTGTTTGTGGTGCGTGTGGGAAGAATGGTCATGCTAAGGAAAAATGTTGGACTGTTGTGGGATACCCAGCTTGGCATTCTCCGTCTCAACCTAGTTATAGAGGTGGTCGTGGTAGTTCACCTCGAGGAAGAGGAGGAAGGTGGTCCAAAGGTGGTAGAGGAAACCCCACTTACCGGTCCTACAGTAATGAGGCCACTATTACACCTGTTCTTACACCCTCTCAAATTGCCCAACTTATGAAGTTACTGCCTAAATGACTACTGTGCGCTCTCTTTTAGCTGTGGCTGCGCTTAAAAATTGGGCTATTGAACAAATGGATGTAAAAATGCATTTTTACATGGTGATCTTGATGAAACCGTGTACATGAAATTACCCACTGGTTATACTCACAAGGGCTCTCGCATCTCTCTTGCTTTGGAGGGGGAGTTGACTTCTCCTTCTCCCAAAAATTCCGTATGTCGCCTTCTCAAGTCCCTCTATGGCTTAAAATAGGCGCTGAGGCAATGGTTCTCTAAATTAAGCTCAGCTCTCTTGGCTCATAAGTTTGTTCAATCCAAAACGGATTACAGTTTATTCATCAAGCATGTTGCGGATTCCATTACTATTATCTTGATCTACGTTGATGATCTCTTAATTGCGGGAGATAATTCAGCTGCTATTCAAAGCACAAAACAGATGCTGAGTTCTCAGTTTTACATGAAGGATTTGGGTCCTATTCGCTATTTTTTGGGGCTGGAAGTGGATCACACGCCGCATGGTTACTTCTTATCTCAGCACAAATATATCATGGATTTGTCAACTGAATATGGTTTAACCAACTGTAAGCCTCTTCGTCTCCCTATGGCTGCTCACCACAAACTTCAATTGACCACTGGGGATCCTCTTCCTAACCCGGAACCGTTTCAACGGTTGGTTGGTAAGCTCATTTACTTAACCATATCTTGGCCCGACATTTCCTTCACTGTACATGCCCTCAGCAAATCTATGCACAAGCCCACTGCTCCTCATTATCAAGCTGCTCTTCGTGTGCTCCGTTACCTTAAAGGGTCTCCTCATCAAGGTGTTCTTTTTGCTCATTCTTCCGCCGCCACTCTCACTGCTTATTGTGATAGTGATTGGGCCGGTTGTCCTTCCACTCGCAAATCTACCACTGGCTTTTGCATTCTTCTAGGGCACTCCCCCATTTCGTGGAAATCTAAACGTCAAACTGTGGTCGCTCGAAGCAGTGCTGAGGCTGAGTACCGCGCACTTGCCATGGCTACTTGTGAAGTTCTATGGGTCCAACAGCTTCTTAAAGACTTGGGTGTTACTCATGTTGCTCCCACTCCTCTCTTTTGTGATAATCGAGCTGCTTTAGCTATTGCTGCCAACTCTGTCTATCATGAACGGGTCAAGCACATTGATATTGACTGTCACTTTATCCGTGATCAAGTGGCCTCCAAGACCATTGCTCCTACCTTTGTTCCTTCCTACAATCAGCTTGCTGACATATTTACTAAGGTGCTTCCTACACAACAGCAGCAGTGTCTTCTTCGCAAGCTTGGTGTTCATGCTTCCACCAACCTTGAGGGGGAGTATTGAGCCCACAGCAGCAGCTCATTCCCAACAAAAGGAATATTCGCCTGCAAGTTAGTTATAGCCAAAATCAGCTCATCCATTCTCTTGATGCCAGCTGTCCCTCTTTGATAATTATCTTGCACTTTCTAGAATGTATGAGTGCTTTTCAATAGAGCTTATATATGATGTATGCTGCACTTTTTTGATACACAGAAATATATACAAAAATCAAAGAGAGTACATTATCTTTTTCATTCTGTACTGTGAGTAATATGTAAGGCTATATGTCTTCAGGTCTTCTCTTTTCCTCATTTACATTTTTATCTTTTGAAGCTTTAATGATGGCATCTTCTATTCCTTCCCCTTATCTTCATCTTCAAGAATTAAAGAAGTGGAGCTTCAATGGTGCTTATAATTAGCTTTAATGGAGTCATCTCCTATTCGTCAATTCCTACTATCTTCATCTTTAATAAACATTTGGTAAGTAATTTTATAGTTACTTTTTTTTACTGTTGCAACTTGGGTTTTGGGATCGACTAATTGAAAGATCCAGGTCTTGAACCAGTACGTTCCAGAACATTGGTGATCCGCGATTGGGGTCATACGATCCAGATCGGGGGTGAATGCCAATCCAACGATCTAGGCTACACTGATTCTGCCTACCAAGATACTAGGTTGACTATCACTGCTACTAGTAGCTTTAGTCCAACCCTCTTTACCCTTAGACTTCCTTTTTTATTCACTTGAATCCATTCCGTCTCCTTTACATTGGCAATGTCACCTTGAGACCACAGTCCCCTACTTAGGTACAGAAGGAAAATTAGTAGTACTCTTCTTGACTTCCTTCACATCATTTTTTTTCTTAAGGCCCTGCCTACTCTCATCACATATATGCCATATAACTTGTCATTTCTGGCAAAAATGAGGTACCCACTCAATGAACATTCCCTTTCATGAATGTGACCCCTTCATCTTCCACCAAAATAGCCTTAGGCAAAGGCTTAGAAACATATACCTCAGTCACGACTCGAGTATAGCTCACCTTGCGTTGACTAGTATTGCATGTATCCGCAATAATAGGTACCTCATGTAAGCTACCTATTCTACTTCAGGATTTAGCTCCCCAAAATTTGGTAGGGAGGTTCACGAACCTAACCCACACCAGAATGACACGTAAAATATCAACGCTTAAAATCAAAGTGCTTATCCCATTTCCTAACCAGCACAAGTTTTTTCCCAATCATCACATTTTCGTCCCTAATAATTATACTGACATCAGCTTCAGAGCTACACTTACCCAAAAAATATCCATCTTCATGATTAGTGGCCAAGAGGTTTTGTAGCATTGGCCATTTAGCCCTAATGAACGAAGTTAGAATAGCTAGACTAGATTTATAACCAACAACAAACATAGCTCATGAAAATTACCATTTCATATTCAAATTAGCAACCTCAACCTTGTCCACAACCACACTAGTAATGCCATTCAAAATAGAGGGAACAATAGAGTTAAGAGTCATACCATCATAAATCAAAGTGTTTCATGAATTCATTTGCCTAGAAGGGGTAGGAACAAACTCCTACGTGCTCTGCTGCTGTGTGGTGCCATTTGAAGCCAATGGTTGTGTTGTAGCAACAAGCGCCTGCCCAACAACATCCATTTGGGGCATAGAACCACTTGAACCCACAGCTACACGCACCTCAGATGGGATGACTTGCCTCTCCTAGTTTGTCTCCCCCTCCATCAATTCCAAGATGTTTTTGAGTCTTTTAATCTTTGCTTGGACTTTTGCTAGCTTAGCGGCTATTGGTGTTTGGCCTCCTCCGTGACTCCAAGAGACGAGCCACTTCTTAAGCTTCTAGTGGTATGAACCACTGCCTTACTCTTATCAACTGAGGTTAAAGGTTTCTTTCTATGCCTTCCCATTGAGGAAGCCAGAATAACTAAGAAAAAGTCGCCTTACAACAGTCCAAGATACTACCGGAAAAGGGGTAAGTAGCCAACCGAAGAAGGGGCATGTAGCCTACTGGAGATAGCCTCTGCACTCGCACAACAATGATAGTAGAGGAAAAAGCCCAGAGAGCCCATCGTCTCATCGATGGACCCACCTAAACTCAGCAAAGCCGCCTCATAGTAGCCTGGAAACCTATTAGAGGTAACCTCTGCCCTCGCACAACAAGGTGGTAGAGAAGATGTCCAACCCAATTATTTCTGTCGAGAAACCCTTATCATCTATGAGACTAATAACCCTAGCCGACACTGGAAGGAATGTGCGACCAATCCTAGTCACAGACAAAAAGTGCCCAGAATCCATGCCCAGCTTGAACAAAAACCTCAACACCCAACTTCTTTCACACGCAAAATAAAATCGCAAGATTTAGGAGCCCTTCTCACTATTTTCGATCTCTAAAGGTAAAAAGTGTTTTAAAGTGATACTTATTTTTTAACTGAGACGAAATTCGATTCTCAAATGGATTAATAATGTTACTCATAAGCTAGCACAAATTCTTTGAGGAAACACATTGATGAGATTTGCAAATCCATGATCATGATTCCATGAACCATATAGTTGTTATCAACACTATGCCAAAAAAGCTTATTTATAGCTGTTGAAAATGCCTTTTTATAGCTGTTATGAACTGCTATAGAAAATACTTCCAACAGCAATAAATCACTAGGGCTATAAATAGTCTTCAATGCTTTCTATAGCGGTTTACGAACCGCTATAAATTTAGCTTTTATAACAACTATAAATAATGTAACCTTTTAGCAATTTTCCAACTACCCAAAATCGTCGGAATTTAGTCGGTATAAAGCTATACCGACTAAATTCTGACTGTCTTGGGTTAGTCGGTATAGACCCACATGGAGCCACGCAGGCCTGCGCTGCCATCCATGCGTGCCAGCTCCTATCTCCACAATCATGCGCCTAGCAGTATTCGAACTTGAGACCTCAATTTCCAAAGCACACCACTTCAGCCACCAGACCAAGAGGTATTTCGTGATATATTTTGCAAGGTTAGGTTATTATACTTATTAGCTAATGACTTGTACCTCAATTCTTTATTTGTAAAAATATTAGTCGTTAATCTATATTATTATTATTATTATTATTATTATTATTATTATTATTATTATTATTATTATTATTATTATTATTATTATTATTATTATTACAATTAATAATATTATTATTATAACCTATTTTAGTGTATTATTAGTATAGTATTAGTTGTATTAGCATATTGTTACTCATATTATTATTATTATTATTATTATTATTATTATTATTATTATTATTATTATTATTATTATTATTATTATTATTATTATTATTATTATTATTATTATTATTATTATTATTATTACCTTAAATTTCAGTTGAAAGTTCCTCTTTTTTGAAATTCACGTTTAGGTGATCTTGTTAATCTTGATTTGGTGTAGGTGTTTGGGGTGGATTTGATGAAATAATGAGAATTTTTGTTTCTTGTTGAATAAGATGATGCGCGTTTGATACTGCTTTCTATAACGGTTGAAAGGGCAATAAATTAGAAAATTATATTTATAGCTGTTGGAAACGCTATAAATAGAAGACAATTAAAATAGCGGTTGCAACAGCTGTAAATAAGGTAGCTAAATATAAAGTTGTTGGAACCGCTATAAATAAGGATTCTGTCTTTATAGCTGTTTTGACGGCTATAATTAAGAATTTTTCTTTTACAGCGGTAGCAACGACTATAGATTGATATTCTTTTATAGCGTACCGAAAAAAGTGCTATAAAGACAGATAGCTCAATCAATAACAACCGCTCTTATAGGGGTACTAATGACTATTCAATAGGCTCAATAGATTGAATAGTCATTAGTAACAACCGCTCTTGGGAACAAAGATTGTGAAAACAGAATCATATTTAGGTAGACATTGATCAATTTAACGTCAAAATAGAAATTTTTTTAGGAAAAATTGCATCTAAAAGACTAACCTTTAATCCTTTTTCAAATAAAGGGTCAATTGATCTTCAAAAAAAATAAAGGGTCAATTATTAATTTATTCTACAAAAGGCCTTTTATGCCTATTTGCAAAGAAAGAGCTAAATGACTAGCAACCGAGAAAACACTTATTTTTTTTCAGTTAACAAGCTATTGCTATCATTTACTCCTTACTAGTATAATGCCCGTGCAATGCACGGAATTTCAAAAACTTTCATATATATAGTAATTTAACTGTTTTGATAATTTTTTGTTAGCAAAAAAAATATTTCATAATCATAGGAAAAAATATTTACATACTTAATTAAAATAAATATTATATATAAAATGTAAGTTATTGACACCTATATTTTATAAGAAATTCACTTTAATTACGCAAATGAAGAAGTAAAAGAGAAATAACATTTACACTCTAGAGTTATTGATAATAATTAAGAAAATAAGAAAATTATATTTAATCAAAGAATAATTGAGCAAATAAGAAAACATTATTTAATTAAGAAATAAGAAGATAGTATTTAATTGAGGAATAATTGAGCAATGACACATGGCGAATCATGAAAATTCCACAACTCTTATTCTAAAAGTGCCACATGTCATAGTGGATTCTGAATTAGTATATCTTATGATTTCAAAACCGTTAATGTTAATTCATCTAACTTTAACCTCTCTCATGCAATATATTGTACTCTTCATCCCATTTTCTTGCAATCTAATTTCCGCTCTCTTCAATGGCGTTTTCAGGACTTGAAGATCTTTCGCAAAATTTATCTACCATGATTTGTGCTTTTCTTTTGCCAGAACATTTTTCTGTGCACAAGTAAGTGTTTCTTTTCAATTGTTAAATTATCTGTTGTAATGTTGGTTGAAAGCTTCAAATTATGCTTGAAATTAGCTTTTCCTCTATTTCTAGTCGATTATAAGTTTTTTACATATGCATTTGTGAATTTATAGGGTTTTATCATTTTTGAATTATTCTCAAAGCAACTAGTATCTAGACAAGATATTAGACTTGAAATGACGTAATAGATTTGCACCAAAAGACATTCACTTTCATTACTTCAGTGATTGTCATTGTGCATAATTGTCAATACATCAAAGCCTCTGTATTATCATTTTTTTTTTTTGAAAATTTGGAAATATCATAAAAAGGAGGAAACAAAACACCACACTGTAGCTTGGAACTCCCAACCCGCCGGCAAAAAAAAACCCCCGCAGGGAAAAAAGCCATTGGGAGGCCTCTGTATTATCATGCATTCCTACATAAAAGCAAAAAAAGACAAATACTTATTAATGTGAACTTCAGTTAGGACCCCTTACACGCTAAAACGAAAACCGTACAACTTCATCCCTATGTTAGGACCCCTTAAAATAGTACGAAGTTTTGCCCTCCTTGTTGTCAAAACAACGAATTTCAGTTGAATTACAACTTTGAGCGCGATTGGAAGAACCACGACCACTCATTTACACAAAGAAATCTAAGAGGAGAAGAGAAAAATAAAGACATAGCACTAAAAAACAAAGAGAGAAAATGAAAGTCAGAGAGAGAGAGAGAGCGTGAGAGATGAAAAAAATTGATGAAATATTTTCAAGTAGACATTCAATGCAATTTATAAAATTTAATGACTGAAATAAATATAGGATTCTTTTTTTATTTGAAACTACAACCTTTGATAATGGGTGGTGGTAACTTGGACAATCTTTCTTTGCTAATAGGCATCAAAAGTTAACCTTTTGTAGAATAAATTAAAGTTATCCATTTATTTGCAGATGATTTAAAATTAAATGTTAATCTTTCAGATGCAATTTTTCCAATTTTTAATTTAGTTGATCTGTTAGGTTTAATTTAAGGGTAAAATTGATACCTTTAAGTTAAAAAATTAATACCTTTAATTTCAAAATCAAAATTTTTTCAATAATTTAAGAGACCAATAATTTTTATTTTTTAATTTTTAGCTTTTGGGCCGGTATTTATTGACGATCTCAATTTGTGCACACCGGCCCATGTCCATTAAACATACTTTAGATTTTCAGTTACTTATTTTGCAAACGCAAATAATTGGGTGCAACGGCCGCATCGCATGTATGCGACTAGTGTTAAAACTAGACTCACATTCTAAGAAGTCCAATTACCTCTTTCATTCCCTTTCCTTATTAAGCACGTTTATTTTTTTTTAATTCCATTTGCTCTATTCAATTTGCTGGAAATTGAGCTCACCATTTTTATACTACTTCCTTCGTTTTTTTCTAAACCTTTCATTTGCTTTTTGAGTAATATTCATCCACCACTCTTAATCTGTAAATTAAAGCACAGTCAAATAAAATCTTATTTGATTCATCTCAACATATGGTGTATTAATATCTATTTTTTATAACTTTAAATTATGTACAATTAAAGATATTAAAAATTAAATTAGTACATTTGCAAATGTAAAAAAAACAAATGAGACGTTTGAAAAGGATATTAAACTCGTTTCAAGCTTATTTATCATCGTGGCTAGTAGAGGATAGACGATATTAAAATAGGTCTGTTAAGTCTTGAAATTAACATTTTAAACCTCTAAATTGTTGTTTTAAGGTTTGGAATTGGCCATTTAAGGTTTAAATTTGGCATTTTAAGATTTGGAAAAGACATCAAACTTAAATTTTAGAATACGCCTTTTAAGGCTTTGATTAGGTCTTTTAAATCTTGAAATCGTCGTCATAAGGCGTTGAATAGGGCTTTTGTTATTTAAGTAAGCAAGTTTAGTACTGTTAAAGCTTGATTCTCTTTAAATTGTCAATTTAAAGCTTAGAATTTACCATTTCAGGCTTTAGGGGTGAAAGTTCGGTCTGCGGTTTGGTCTTTTACCAAAACCAAATCAGACCATATTTAATTCGGTCTCCAAAATTTCAGACCATCACCAAACCAAACTAATTACTAGACCGAACCAAATCGAACCGCAATTTATTTTGGTAGACCGCACCGAACCGAATTAGACCGAATTTGAGATTAGTTTTTAAGCTCTAGAAAAGGCTTTTTAACTCTTGAGATTAGTTTTTAAGCTCTAGAATTGTCATTTTAAGGCTAGAAATTGGTCATTTAAAGCTTAAATTTGATATTTAAAAGTTTGGAGTATATAATAAACTTGAGTTCTCAAATATGTCTTTTAAGGCTTGAAATAAGCATTTTGAGGCTTGAAACAAAAATTTGTATTATAGCAAGAAAGTTTAGAATTGGAGTGTATACTAATGTTGCTTTTTTCTCCTTGATTAAGTCTTAAATTAATGTGCTTTTGAGATATCATTATGGTTTTTGTATTAATTTTTCATTTAAAAAACTTATCATCATATGATCACTTAAAACTATCATGCTATCGGTTATTATCTTCAAACAACATATTTCACCATTTTTCAACCATCATCTTCATCATCAAAATACTTCCATTACCACACAATTACCTTCACCATAAATAACCAACACCTAAATCTATAATACTATTAATTATATTTACTCCTATTTAGGGATGGTCACGGGTCTAGGACCCTGTTGGACCTGCCCCAGACCCGCCCCTTTTTTAAGGGGTCTGGGTCTTATTTTTTGAGACCCTTCGGATTCGGGTCGGATTTGGATCTAAAAAATACTCCTATGCTACTTGCTAAGTGCTAACCCAATTACCCTTATTTGGACTCGAACTAGTGTTAATAATAGAATTTAAGCGTATATGGGTGACGCTATGCGACTTTTGATGTTAAATTAGTATCAAATATTTGTAAAATACGATAATAACTCTTTTACAAATATACGAAAAATATAATGACTTACAAATGTTTCAAATTTAACAAATCAAAGAGATTTTCTTTAGACCCACTAAGGACCCATTAAGGACCCTAGATCCATCAAATTCGAAGGGTCTGGGTCCGGGTCTGAAAATTTTGGACCCTTAAGGTCCGGAACCGGGTCTGGATCTCAAAAAATTAAAAGGGTCCGGGTCCGAGTCTAGTTGGACCCGCTTCAAACCCGCCCCATGACCATCCCTACTCCTATTAAACAACACATTTACCTCACGATTTATTAACCATCATCATCATATAAAAATCCTATTTTTTTTACAAGAACTAACACTCAATTTGATTGTTTTGGCGGTAAAGTAGAGTACGTAGGTTGATGGAGGGGGAGGATTATGTCAATCCTTTTTAAAAAAATTGAATTTGGGCTTGGAGTTGCTTTGGTCGCATTTATGTGGCCGCCGCGCACAAGAATTATTATTTTGCAAAGTTTTGTAAAATGGATTGACCAGATATTTATCCGTCTACGTTACAGACGGTCTATAACAAGAATTCATATTAGATTTTCTCTCACATTTGCAGAGCTCAATTTTTAGCCCATCCATCATCAATGGTTGCTTAAACTCCACGTTAAACAACACAAAAACACATTGATAGCTGAAGTTTGGCACTTTCATAAAATACCCAAAACGCTAAAAGCTGATAAATCTATGTCTTGCATTGAAAAATACAAACCAAACTTTTAATAAAAAGTAAAACCCTACAAATTCACTAGAGGTTGAATTTTTCTATATCCCCCAAAATTATTTTTGGTGGGAAATTCAATCTCTATTTGAAAAACCCACAAAAAAATTTAATTACCTGGTTCAAATTAGGAGAGAGAAAATGTTTCTTAAACTTCTTTCATTACAATAGAGACGAAATTACAGAATACATGGAGGGACCCATCTAATTACATAAGAAATGAGACCCTTTCAATGCTCAAGTTCTGATTTATGCTTATTGTTCCTTTGAATTCAAGACCTAATCAAAAGGAAGAAGATTTGACCTTGGAACCCTAGAAGTTATGCCCCAATTTGATTGTTGATTAGGTTGGGATTTATTTCTATTGTAATAAAGGATGAGTTCTCAAGTTGTACCACCTCCACCTTCAAGAAGGAATAGTTCGATCCTTAAACGACAATCTGGGGCGAAAAAAACGGCACAACCTGCTGAAAATGGCGCCATTAATTCATCATCTAGGCCTACATCACCGACGTAAAGTTTAATTTCTCTAATTTCATTTCACGTTATAAAATTATGTGTAAATTTGAAGGTTTTGTATTGCAATTATGATGGCCTTATCGATTATATGGTTTTTTTTATTTAGATTATTTTCTTTATTTTCATTGCAATTATTTACTTTTAATTGATATGGCTTTAGTTTATTTTGTTAAGTTTAGAGTTATTTCTTAAATTTAACACAATTTGAAATTGCAGTATTGGATATGAAATGAGTTTTTTGATTTTGACTTATTTGTTCATTATGAGAAGTTTCTTTATTTTCATTTGAAGAGTTCACATTCACAAAATTTTAAACAATAGAACTCAAATGTTTTGTTTGTTATGATGAATAACATGAAATAATCTGACCTTGCAGATCACAAGTGGTGGGAGGAGAGAGAACGGTGAAGAAGTTAAGGTTGTCCAAGGCACTGACAATTCCAGAGGGAACCTCAGTATCGGATGCTTGTCGGAGGATGGCAGCTCGTCGTATTGATGCTGTTTTGTTGACTGATTCTAATGCTTTGTTATCTGGGATTGTTACTGACAAGGTTTTTGGCTTTAATTTGTTTATTGATGATAGAGTATCATGTTTTTGATGCTTGTTTGAGTAATTGATTGGTTTTTGTGTTGGGTAGGATATTACTACTAGGGTCATTGCAGAGGTGTTGAGGCCGGAACAAACTCCACTATCCAAAATTATGACAAGGAATCCCATATTTGTGACATCGGATACATTAGCGATTGATGCCCTTCAGAAGATGGTTCAAGGTTAGCTCAAAATTTTTTAAATAGTTATGTTTTTTTCAAGGCATTAGTTGAATATCAATTGAGTGAATTGGAAATTGGAACATTTTGAATTGAATAGAGGCTTGTCACTAATTGAGGAAATATTGCTATTTATACATGTTATGATTGTTTGAATGTACAATTTAAAAGTTTAAGAGGTACCTTTTCTTGGCTCCTATAGCCTTGGCATTTGCAGCGAAAAGTAAGAGAAGAGAATACATACCTAGCGGATACCCGCATCAAATAGGCCTTTCATGGGGCTAAGAACAAAAGACTCTCCTAGGCGCTCCCTTAAGGAACCAGCTCGTCTAGCAATAATAGGTTAGATTTTCTGTAGTAATGGAACTGATGACACTGATTACACTCTTCCAATAATAGGAAAAATTTCGGTCACGAGATATTAGTGGCTATGTTTTATTGGAGTGAAGTGAAGAGTTCTTCCCATGTCAGAGAAACTATCTCTGAAAGCTGTACTATTGAGTAGTGCTAAACTGATCTTGTTTATTGATCAAAATTCATGGTAGAATCATTCCTTCTCTTGTAGTGGAGTTGTATAATGATCATCAACCTGCATTTTTAAAATGTAAGTTGTCTGCTTTGTCGAAATGCTGTCAAAAACTTTCTGATCCTTTATCTACTTGTTCAACAGGTAAATTCAGACATCTTCCTGTTGTAGAAAATGGTGAAGTGATTGCTTTGTTGGACATCACAAAATGTTTATATGATGCCATATCAAGAATGGAGAAAGCCGCAGAGCAGGGTAGTGCTATTGCTGCTGCAGTAGAGGGAGTTGAGCGTCAGATGGGAAATAATTTTGCTGGTTGGATAAATTTTCTCTCTTTCTTTTTATATTTCCTTTTGTATTGTAAGAGGGCTTGTTCAATGTGCATTTTGCTCACTCCTTATTTCTCTAATATGTTTGGCTAGCTGTAATTTGAGCTTAGGAAACTATTTTTTTTGTTGAGACATTTTAGCTCTTTATGGAAATAAAGGTCTCTTCATTTTTATTCTTTTTCGTTTCTTAAAGCTTTATTGACTTTTTTACCACCATGTATATTATTATTACAACTTTATTTTGATGTTTATGATTTAAATTATATTTGTTTCTCTTTTTTAGCTCCTGCTGCTTTTATAGAGACATTAAGGGACAGGATGTTCAAGCCTTCTTTGTCGACTATTATCACGGAGAACACCAAGTAAGCTAAATTTTCTGCACACTATCATTTTTGTATTGGTGATTTTGTGATAACAAATGACTGGATCTTTCAGGGTAGCAACAGTTTCGCCATCAGATCCCGTTTATATTGCTGCAAAGAAAATGAGGGACCTTCGTGTAAATTCAGTAATCATAACAAATGGGAATAAAGCTCTTGGGATCCTAACGTACAGTTCCTTGACCGAGATTCTGTATTCATTTTGATGTATCTTGGGTTTAGTCATGTTCAAGGCATACTCTACACATTTTGCAGGTCAAGGGATATACTCATGCGGGTTGTGGCACAGAACCTATCACCTGAGCTGACTTTGGTGGAAAAGGTTTGGAAGTCGAATGTTTTATCGAATGCTTTATAATACGAAGGGATTTTGTCAATTCCTTTTCTGGTTTTGGCCTAATTTTGCAATTGTTCCTCCAAGGTGATGACACCCAACCCTGAATGTGCAAGTGTGGATTCAACACTACTTGAAGGTTTGCATATAATGCATAATGGAAAATTTCTTCACCTTCCTGTTTTGGATGGAGGTACTATTTAAGCAATAGTTTACCGCTTGAAAAAAAATAAACGTTCTGTTTTTTTTTTTGAAGTTAGATGAAGATGAAGTTACTATTTAAATTTCTCTGATTGTTTTATTCTGCAGATGGATCCATTGTTGCTTGTGTTGATGTCTTACAGCTGACTCATGCTGCTATTTCCATGGTGCTTATTATCATCTTTTCTCTTTTATTATCGCTATTGAGGCTAGATGAAACGAGTTTAATACCAAACAATGCAGCTTTTACAATTTAATTGTTGGATTTGGAAAGGAACTAAATCAAGTTTATTATATTGTGATGAAACTCAATTTTTGGTGGCTGTAATCCTGCTAATTTTTATTACATTTGTATGTTAAATTTTGCACCATATTGACTTTTACACTGCTTACAAACAAGGTTTGACCTTAAATGGTTACTGATCCCTAGGAAAACAATACATTCAAGTGAAATTTTATTTAATTCGTTCCGATACCTAGCTCCATACAATCAATTATTTAAAATTGAACTTAGATAATTGAAGATATTTACAGTCAAAGTTGAGCATTGGAATACATAAGAGTTCAAATTATGTAAATATTAATATACGGAGGAAGTATACACAAGTATCTTTGTAAAAGGCTGTATCTTGCATCATCTTTAGAACATGCTTGATGTATATATTAATATATATGTATGAGATATATATATCAGAAGATGTCAAAATTTATGTGGCTTAAATCTTGAGTTCTGCACAATAACAAATATTGGATCTTCCTTCTTAATTTACTCTTATTTTCTTGGCTTTGGTAGGTTGAGAGTAACTCTGGAGTTATGAATGAGATGGCAACCACAATGATGCAAAAGTTCTGGGAATCGGCATTGGAGCCACTAGATGATTCTGATTCTCATAGGTATAAATGATGATATATTATACCTTAAGCTTTATGGGATTTTAATTTACAGCATTTTTTTCACAGTGAAATGTCAGCTGCGCTAATGAATTCTGATGGAACAGAGATGGGAAGATATCCATCACTTGGTCTTGGAAATTCGTTTTCCTTTAAATTTGAACACCCAAAAGGCCGTGTTCATCGATTTAATTTCGGTAAGTGTTGATGTTAAGTGCTTCAAATCCTTGTACACTTTGGTTGATGTGTGAACATGAAACTTGAATCGAGATGAATTCTAAATGCAATCCTTGTAGACTTATCAACTAGTAATTTACCGTGGGTGAATTTTTGGTGAAAGTTTGTTCACATTTTTATTTGATTGTATGTGTGGTGTAGCAGGTGGTTACATTTTTTTGATCATGTGATCATGTCTGCTAGATATTTTTGTCCTCTTAGGATCTAACTGTGCTTGTGGCCAATTCCTTTACTAGAAAAATTCCCATTCCAATTTTTGGAGATTATGTTGGCACTGCTGCACACAATTATCTGGTGGCAGTTTACTTCAAGGAGCAAACTATAATACATTTTATTTATAAATAGTTGTACACCACCAAATGTTTTCCGATAGTGATGGACATTGTGAGGGAGGGAGGGAGGGAGGGGAATAAGATCATGTGAAAAGCACTTAAGTTAGTAAAAATTGAAAACGGGGGTACATTTGGGGGGGGGGGGGTAGCACATTCACGTATGTCATATCCGTAAATATTGACAACTTTGTTATGTTCTAATAGTAGAATCATGCTTATATGTACCATGTTATACCTCGTATATATATCCTTTTCACTTTGTTTTCATGATTTCACTGACCTAATGGTTTTGACTGGATCCATTCCCTATATGTACACACAAGCACACACATGCACTTCGATTAGAGCTGTCCTGTTAGATCATTTTCGGCTTGGTTCATTTTTGGGTTTGGGTCATGCCAAGATTGGGTTGGGCTCGGGTTGACCTAACGGGTCAGCTACATTTCTCTTAAAATTAGTTTATCATTAATTTTTTCGAATAAAGTATATAATATTTTTTATAGTTGGATTTGACCTAGTTTTTTTTGGTATTTTAGAGTTGGTTCATTTTCGTGTGACTGACAGAACTTTTCGGATTATGACCAACTAATTTTCAGTTGGATTTCGGGTCAAATATTGAGTCAAGTTTTAACTTCTATATACTAATACTAAAAGTTCTTTTCTTGTGTTTTTGGAATTTAAATTGATACACATGTTCCTCTTCTTTTGAAATTCCTTTAGCAACTGAGAATTTGGATGATCTTGTATCTTCTGTTATGCAAAGAATCGGATCTAGTGACAACAACAACTATGTGCAATTACTGGTAAGCTTTTTGTAGAATAGTTGTTTTTATTTCGTGAACCTACATATGTATAGTTCTCAACTCAAATTACCCTTTAATCTTTATTGTAGTATGAAGACGATGAAGGTGATAAAATATTACTCACATGTGATTCTGATCTCATTGGTGCCGCATTTCATGCTAGATCATCTGGACAAAAGGTATTGCTTTTCTCAATTTGCTGGCCTGAATTTTTGCAAACATTAGTGTGGCCTTTGATATCATATCATGGGCTTTAAACCTATCATTTTGAAGTAATGACTTTTACGCCTAAATGTGAATTTGTACTACTAGAACTATATTGATGTCTAGTGCTATGTTAGGGGTCTAAGAGACCCTTTTTTTTGGTTGATTTTTAAATTCTGAATTCCATCATTGCTATGTTTATCATCAATGACAAATCTATAGGATCTTGGTTAGTTATGGTGAGATTTTAATCTTTGCTTGCTTAAAGTAAACTCAATAAAAAAAACATTGGAATAACTCGGATAAGGATTATTGTAGACTGTATGAGTTCACCATGCAGCTTCTCTTGTTGCACTTGGTGTCTTTGTTCTTATGAGGGGCCACGACCACTTTTTATGAAGTTTCTACAAAGGTTAAGTGAGACGATGAATAATAGCACTTTTAACCAATTGAAATTTGATTTGCAAAAGTTTAGAGACATAATCTATTTTGTAACTCACAACTCCTACTTTTAAAATTAAGCAAATGTCCAACTGGACTATAGGTCTGTACCTATTTTGAATAGGGAAATATCGAGGTGTGAGCGTAGAAAGCTTATTTTGTAAGGTGGGATAGGATGTAATTATATGAGCAAAAATATAAGGGGTGTGGATTGAGTGATTCTTTATAATGTGCACTCATTCGTCTGTTATGAACCAGCCACTGCCCAACAAGAAAAAGAGAAATTAGTAAAGAAGAAGAAGAGAAAAGATAAGGAATAGAGCAGAATATCAGAAGAAAGAGAGAATAGAGAAGAAGAAGTACAGAGAGAGTACAAGAAGAATTTAGAGGAAGGAATAATTGAGAGTATATTTCATTTCATGCCTAACCAATTATTACAAGTGCATATATATAGCAACAGTAGTACAAAAACCTGCTGCCTAATCATAGTTGGTTACAAAAGATTCCCTTTCTAGAATACTCTCAATCAATTCTGTTACATCATTCATTCCCCTTTTGATATATTTGCCACCTCACTCTTTTTACCCCTCCTGTGATAGACCAAAATGTCCTTGGGTGGAGTAGCCTGCATGACAATACCCTCGCCCAGAAGACGCACCTTGTCCTCAAGGTGGTGAGATGGGAAAGCAGCCAAGAGCTTGTGGTAATTCTCCCAAGTGGCTTCAGCTTCAGTGGAGTCGTGCCATTGAACCAGTACTTCAGGAGTGGAAGGGTTGGGAAAACGTAGGGCCAGTAACTTGTCGGGCACAGCTTCAAATATTAGCTCTTCAGTAAGGGGGGGAGGAATGACAGAAGGTGAGGTGCAACCATGGGCTGGTTTGAGCTGAGAAACATGAAAAACCGGATGTATGAGACTAGAGGAAGGTAACTGCAGCTTATATGCTACCTTGCCCACTCTATGGAGGATAGTATAAGGCCCAAAGTATCTCGGAGCTAATTTCTCATTGGCACGACGAGCTAAGGATTTTTGCCGATATGGTCGAATCTTGAGAAAAACCAAGTCACCTTCCTGAAAATGCAATTCCCGGCGTTTAGCATTGGCGAACTGTTTCATAGATTGCTGCCCTTTGATCAAATTGAATTGGATCTCATCAATCATTGCATCACGTTCTTGGAGGAGCTGTTCCAGACTATCAACTTCAGTACGCCCATGTCCGAAACGAACGAGATGAGGAGGAGGCCGCCCATACAAGGCCTGAAAAGGGGGCATATTGATTGTGGAATGCGGAGAGGTATTGTAACAAAATTCGGCCCAAGACAGCCATTTTGCCCATTGTTTGGGCTGCCCGTTGATGAAGCATCGAAGAAAAGTTTCGAGGGTTTTGTTAACTATCTCCGTTTGGCCGTCGGTTTGAGGATGAAAGGCGGTGCTACGGAGAAGTTTAGTCCCTTGTAACCTGAACAGTTCACTCCAAAAAGTACTCAGAAAAATACGATCTCGATCGGATATTATGGAACTTGGAAACCCATGTAATCGCACTATCTCCCGAACGAACACATTTGCGACAGTGATGGCTGTAAAAGGGTGTTTTAACCCAATAAAGTGGGCATATTTTGTGAAGCGATCCACCACCACAAAAACCGTGTCAAAACCGTTGGATTTCGGAAGGCCTTCAATGAAATCCATTGACAAATGTTCCCAAACTCGAGTGGCAATTGGTAGGGGTTGCAATAAACCAGCCGGTACTTGACATGATGCCTTCATTTGCTGACATACTGTGCAATTACGGACATAATTTGTGACTTGCTTCCGAATGCCCTCCCAAAACCATTCCATGGCGATTCGACGATAAGTCTTGACCTCTCCCCCATGGCCCCCAATTGGCGAGTCATGATACTCTTGCAATAATAAGGGAATGAAAGGAGAAGATTTGGCGAGAACAAACCGACCTTTATAGAACAATTGCCCATGAGAGAGTGTAAAGCCAGGAGTTGTTTCTTCCCCTTGTTGTAAAGCTGCCTTGATGCGTGCCAGGGTTGTATCATTATCAACTTCACGACCCAATTGTTCCCAATCAATTGTGATAGAGCTAATGATTGTATGAAGCTCTACAGCCTCAGCTGGCCTTCGAGACAGTGCATCTGCCACTCTGTTGCTAGCTCCGGGGTTGTATATGATGGTGAAGTCGAAACCCAACAGTTTCATGACCCACCGTTGATAATCTGCCCCAATTTCCCTCTGTTCCAGAATATATTTCAGGCTCCTTTGGTCTGTTTTAACCACAAAATGACGGCCCATCAAGTAATGTTTCCACCGAATGATAGAGAAGACAATTGCCATTAATTCCTTCTCGTAAATGGCTTTTTGTTGAGCCCTAGGCCCGAGTAAACGACTGAAAAAGGCTATAGGATGAGCATCTTGTAATAACACAGCCCCTACTCCGTGTCCCGAGGCATCGGTCTCCACTATGAACAACTTTTTGAAGTCGGGTAAGGCTAGAACAGGAACTTGGGTCATGGCCTTTTTAAGCACTTCAAAGGCAGTAGCAGCCTCTGGATTCCAAGTGTAGGCTTCTTTTTTGAGTAAAGCAGTAAGATGTTGAGCCTTTTGAGCATACCTCGCTACAAAACGACGGTAATAGCCGGTTAACCCCAAAAACCCACGTACATCCTTAACACTCCTAGGGGTCGGCCAATTTAATATAGCTGAGATTTTTTCGGGGTCAACTTCCACTCCCTGTGCTGATATGATATGGCCCAGATAGGCGACACGCCTTACCCCAAAACTACACTTGCCCACATTAATGTACAATGAATGAGCAGCCAAAATCTGAAAAACAGTACTCACATGATTTTGGTGGTCTTCCTCAGTCCGGCTGTAAACAAGTATGTCGTCGAAGAAGACTAACACAAATTTGCGGAGGTAGGGCCGAAATATGTCGTTCATCAGCGATTGAAAGGTTGCCGGGGCGTTGGTGAGCCCAAAGGGCATCACGAGGAACTCGTAGTGGCCGTCATGAGTTCGAAACGCCGTTTTAGACACATCCTCCGTCTTCATCCTTATTTGATGGTAGCCGGACTTAAGATCCAGCTTGGTAAAGAATTGGGCTCCTTCTAGCTCATCCAAAAGCTCGTCGATTACCGGTATTGGGAACTTATTGGGCACAGTAATTTTGTTTAGAGCCCGGTAGTCGACGCAAAATCTCCATGAACCGTCCTTTTTCTTGACAAGTATGACAGGGCTAGCAAAAGGGCTACTCGATGGTTGTATGATACCAGCCTTGAGCATATCCTGGACCATTTTCTCAATCTCCCCTTTTTGCACATGTGGGTATCGATACGGTCTAATACTCACTGGATTACTTCCTTCCTTCAATGTGATCATATGGTCTTGGGTACGTTTTGGTGGTAGTTGGGTGGAGGGTTGGGTTACTTGTGGGTAAGATTGGATTATGTGGGATAAGAAGGTAGGAATGTTTGTGTTTGTGGTGGTTTCTGGTTGGCTCAACCCATTACATTCGATCAAAACTCCAATTTCATCGGTTTTCATGGTTTTTAGAAGAAGTTTCAGAGAGATTTTTGAACATATCAAGGCTGGATTTCCTCTCAACTCCACCTCCTTGCCTTCCCATGCAAATTTCATAGTCTGATTTCTCCAATTAGTAACAACATTTCCCAATTTCTCCAGCCACTGTACACCAAGTATAACATCAAGGTTACCCAGTTCTAGAGCAAAGAAGTCATCATTGATGGTTATGCCCTGTAATTCTAATGTCAACCCCCTACAAACCCCATCGCCATAAACCTTCATACCTGTCCCCAAGGTCACCCCAAAAGTAGTACACTCCGATATCTCCTTCCCCAGCGTATGAATCAGTGTGGTGGATACAAAGTTACTGCTGGCCCCTGAGTCAATTAAGACCAACACCTTCCTCCCTTCGAGTTCTCCTTCAAGTTTCATGGTCTTTGGGCTTGTAAACCCAACCAAGGATTGTAAGGTTATTCCGGTTAAAGGGTCTTCTACCTCCGGTAAGGGTGGCTGTTCTTCATATCCCTCCTGAAAATCCACTTCCTCCTCCGAAAGGATCAATCGTATTTCTCGGTTTTTACATGCGTGGGACAAGGACCATGGCTCATCATACTTGAAACACAACCCCTTCGCACGTTTCTCTCTCATCTCCCTCTCACTCAACATTCGCCCCCGATCAGCTTTGGGTTTGGGTAAGGAATATGGGTTAGTAGTAGGGTTAGGGTTTGGAATATATGGTGAAACAGGTTTCTGATTTTGTGGGTAATTTGTGAGTTGTGGGTAAGGTTTTGGGTAAGTATTAAGGTTATTGGGCCCAAGGTATTGGGTCTCCCTGGTCCTCCCATAACGAAATTTAGCCCAGTCTTTTTCTTCTATTTTTACGGCCCACTCCATTGCCAACTTTAAGCTGCTGGGGTCCATTAGCCTTAGTTCACAGCTAATGTACTCCTTCAGCCCATGTAAAAATACCCCCAAAGAAATTTCTAAAGGTACCTTTCCCAATGAAGTCAACTTCTCAATGAACTCTCTGCAGTAATCAGCTGCTGGGCCCTTCTGTTTGACCGATAGCCATTGTTCCACCAACCCACCTTGATTATAAGGACGAAATCTTTTCAATAGTGAATATTTCAACTCACTCCAGCACGAGATTTCTCCTTCTTGCTCTTCCCATTGGTACCAAAACAACGCATCCCCTTGTAAACTTACCACCGCTGCCTCCATCTTTTCCTCTTCCTTCATTTTGTAAAAGGAAAAGAAACGTTCAGCTTGCCTAAACCACCCATCGGGATTTCCGCCAGAAAATATGGGTAGTTCGATTCTTTTAAGCCTCCAACCACCGCTCCCATGTTCGTCCCTTCTTTCTTGAGGATCGACAATTCCTCCATTCGGCCATTCTCCAGTATTGTTTATCACCGTACTCCCACTTCTCTGCCAAGGTGGATTCCCCAGTATGCTGCCCCTATTTGGTGTTCCCAGACTTCCGGTCACAAGACGGTTGATACTATCTTGCATTTTATTTTGAGTTTCCAACATCTGAGATATCGACCTCTCCAAATCAGAATGTCGCGTTTCTAACACTGCCTGATTGTGGGTCATTCTGTCCTCCAGTTTAGCCAACTCAGTATTCAGCCTAGTATCAATTTGCTGAACCACTTCATCCAACCCTAGTTCGAGTTGCTCAATACGCTGCTGGTTTGTGGGATTTCCCATAGCCCGTAGCCAAGAAAAATGCTCTGATACCACTTGTTATGAACTAGCCACTGCCCAACAAGAAAAAGAGAAATTAGTAAAGAAGAAGAAGAGAAAAGATAAGGAATAGAGCAGAATATCAGAAGAAAGAGAGAATAGAGAAGAAGAAGTACAGAGAGAGTACAAGAAGAATTTAGAGGAAGGAATAATTGAGAGTATATTTCATTTCATGCCTAACCAATTATTACAAGTGCATATATATAGCAACAGTAGTACAAAAACCTGCTGCCTAATCATAGTTGGTTACAAAAGATTCCCTTTCTAGAATACTCTCAATCAATTCTGTTACATCATTCATTCCCCTTTTGATATATTTGCCACCTCACTCTTTTTACCCCTCCTGTGATAGACCAAAATGTCCTTGGGTGGAGTAGCCTGCATGACATCGTCAAAAGTTTGGTAGGTACTGGGAATTCATATTTCGAGGCTTTCTTTCCCCATGTGATGAATCAATGCCTTCGGAATTGCCAAAATCCATTGCTGAAAAAGTTCCTATAGATTTGCTTAGATATCTAACATCAACAATAACAATGCCAAAATCTTAACCACTACGTCTTAGAATTCTAAATGCTGGTTAACATCAACAATAACAATGCCATAATCTTAACCACTACGTCTTAGAATTCTAAATGCTGGTTAATGTTGTAAGTGCAAGTATGAATGCCAGAATCGGTAATGCAGCAGAAAGTCAGTTTAGAGGCATAATATTAAAACAAGGCTGCATTGCAATTCATCGGTCGCATTGTAAATGTTTTCAAAACAACGAACCAATATTACCCGCATTATAAAGGCGTAAAAACCAACGTTTTGGGCCGTATCAAAGCATATTTTATGACTCGATCGATTTAGGCGTTACAAAAACCACATCACTTCTGTTACGCACCACCGTTCCGTTACCGCATGTTTATCTATGAGTTGAGGTCTGTAGTTTTATCTAGATAATTGATATTCTGGGTGATGGAAGCTAGATGCATGGGTGAAGATGGAGGCTAGAGGCTAGAGCCAAATATTACCTGTGGCTCTTGAAGCCTTGAAGGGAGTTGAAGCATGCGGGATAGTGGGTTTTTGCTGAAGGGAGAACGCAAGTGAAATGTCTGGGATCTATTAAATATGGTTGATGATGTTTTCCAGCTAGTTACCTAGTTAGTAGGAGGAGATTGGTGGGAATGTGACCACATATAGTTAGTGTGTGAAAATCAACTGGTTTCAAAGTCCCACTCCATCCTTAACTGCTTTACAACTATTGTTGTTTAGGCGGGATGGTAAGAGGAGATTGGTGGGAATGGGACCACAGGTAGTTTATAGGAGAGTAAAATGTAAGTATCATACTCTTAGTTTTAAAAAGTGCGCCTCGCTTTGCGCCTTGCGCGCCTCGAGCTCAGGCTCGACGGAAAACGGCTCGGATGGGTGAGGCAAAGCCCACGTCATGAGGCGTGCGCCTTGGGCGCCTTGATGCGCATCACGCCTCATGCGCACCGGTGCGCCTCCTTGTTTGGTTGGGTAGTTAACTTATCCTTACTTGTTAGAAAATAAAATAAAACTCAAAACTTAAATTTACTTGAATATGAAGTTCAAAAAATTATTCCTTTAAAAAAACAAAAAGCATGAAAACAAGAAAATAACTTTTGGAATTCTTTGTATTCTCATTATAATTGTTGTGTACTAAAGTGGTGTTTGACGCAAGAATAATAATTGTTTTCAAGTTTGTTGATACTAGAATATAAATGTCATGTTGTTTTAAGTATTATATATGTATTAAAATTGAATTTTAAGCTTTGGCGAAAAAGTGCGCCTTACATATAAAAAGCTCGCGCCTTCGCCCTGCGCTTTGCGCCTAGGCTCAAAGGGCCTTTAGCGCCTCGGTGCGCCTCTCGCCTTTTAAAACTAAGATCATACTCCCTTCAATTCATTACTAATATCCCATTTGCTTTATGCACTCTATCCAATGCACTTTAATCTTTAATATCTCTAATTGTGCATGATTAAAAATTATGGAAAATTGATACAAATAATCTTTGCATTGAGACGAATCAAACAAGGTTCTGCTTGACTATGTTTTAACGTATTGATTAATAATAAAATACAAATGGAAAATTTGCTAAGAATAATCTCAACTATCACTCGTTGGCCAAAAATAATCCCAACTATCGATTATTTTTTAATAATTCTAACTATTCATCGAATTTGCTCAAACAGTCCCACTCCCTCCATAACCGGCTACAACAGGTATTTTGTGATTAATTTTTTTTTAACTCACCTTCATCAAATAAGAAGATGCTCTTCATCTTCATTATACTCTATCTTCTTCATTACCATGGTCTGGAAGCGAAATTGGACAGCAGGGATTTACGTATAAACTTGCTCACCTTCAGATGCTTTCCTCTCCTTCAATCAACTTTTCTAGGGTTTGAATGTAAGTTTTGAGAATTTAGATTGAAGGCTTACCAATGGAGGAAGGAGAATGTAAATGGGTTTTTTGAAATTGTAAGGGTAATTCCTTTTGAAGATAAAAGGGTAATTGTTCTTATTAGATGAAGGTGAGTTAAAAAAAAGGGTAAAAGAAAATAATCACAAAATACCTGCTGCAGCCGCTCATGGAGGGAGGGAGACTGTTTTGAGCAAATTCGATGAATAGTTAGGATTATTAAAAAATAATCGATAGTTGCGATTATTTTTGGCCAACGGGTGATAGTTGAGATTATTCTTGGAAAATTTTCCAATACAAATTAAACGTAAGAGATGAATAGTGTCCAAAAAGCAATTGAGACATTAGTGGTGAATTGGAGGGAGTATGATAATGTACATAATGTAACAAGGGTTATCATTTAGAACATCTGAAAATGGATCATGGGGCAAGACGCCAAAGACTCAGTAATGAATGATAACTATTATTCTATGTATCTTAGATCTGTCATGTTGACTATTGAGCAACGCTTGGAATATAATGTTTCCTAATTTATTGGCACATATTGAATTACAAAGGAGTACTCGGGATTACCAAAGAAAGGAACTTCGGTATAATAGTTAGAATGTATTGATCACTCATTCAGATTTGCCCGTGATTGTTGTAGATCGGTCTGTAATCCGTAGACTTCTGTTGATCCAAATCTAGGTAGAATAAGAGTATGTTTTGGTAACATTTGAGGAAGGAAAGGAAGTGGGGGAGAGATGAGTTCTCTTCCAAATCTTGCCATTTATTATTAAGATTTGGTTTATTACAAAATGTGTAGGATTTATTTTCTCCAATCCCCTTCCATTTTTCTTCGTCCCACCCCTCTTTGCTCTTCCAATGAAGGGAATAATTTTACTTAACTCCTCCCTTCATTGCGCTTTAATTTGTCCAATATTTGGGAAAGATTAAATTTCCTTCATTTGGACACTTTATGGGGAGAGAAGAGAGAATCCGTTTGTATTTTATACTTAACTAATCCTTAGAAATATTTGAAAGGAAAATGCTTCAATCTTCCAACCCTTCCCTCCCCTCCCCTTCTTTCATAAATGTTTTTTAAACACTCCTATATAGTGTTTAGAAACAAGTATTTCATTTCAGATTTTAATTATGAAATTATAAATAAAGAATTGAGAATGACAAGATTTGGGTAGTCATTCTTAAATCCTCAACTTTAACTACTTTGAAAACAATAGTGGAATTTAATCCAAATCCAAATTTTAAAAATTTTGAATTGCCAAACAATAGATTTTAGTCAATTCTATATTTCCAAATGAAATCATGGTTCCCAAACATAGCATTAAATAGAATTACAACCTTGAGGAAAGTTGCAGAACCTGATTCGGTAATCCTCTTGTGGATATGGTGGTCTTTTAGATGGTGTGGATGAGAAGGGTGATGGTGTGGATTCTGGGAATTAGTTTTATATGGTGGTCTTTCATATGGTGTGGATGAGAGGGGCCAAGGTGTGGATTCCAGGAGTTATATCGAAGTCTAAATTTGGATACGAGGGTTGAGGCTAAGTGATCATGAATCATCCAATAAAAAATACATGGCTTCTAAGTTACTTATTTGACTTGGGAAAACGGTTGATCAGTCGGGTCAGTTTTGATCGGAATATTCTTTGGTGGGGTCAGTTTGGGATTGAGTTAGTTTCAGGTCAGATGACTTTGGTTTTTGGGCGGGTTCCGATTGACCCAACTGGTTACCATTTTATTTTTTCCGAGGTCCTTTGAAAAATTGTGTGATTATCATGAATTTGAAAATTGATATAATATTTTCAAAAAAATTTATCTACTGTTTCTAGTCAAATCACTATAAAATAGCAACATAGTTTTTAAACGATCAAATAATAATAATTCAACATGCAGAAACATTAAAACGTCTAAAATTGCATTATACTACACAAAAGATATCCAATTGACTCAAACATAATACAATGTCAATGGAGAAGTTTTAACATTTTTTTAATACTTGCACAACCCAACAGGTCCTGCCCGACCCTTATCTGACTAACCCGAATTTATGAGGTTTCTCATGTTCGGACTTCGGTCATTATTGTGGTTTGGTTAAAGTTTTTGGGTATCAACCTAGTTTGTCTCGGTCAGGAATCAGATCAATTTTCCCATGTCTATTACTCAACACTATTTTGTATTTGTTTCAATATAAAGTCTAACATCTTGGCTTTGACTCCCATGTTTCTGAAGTAAAATTGATGCAGAGCTTGATTTTATTAGCCAGTTAAGTTTGATCCTTTATTTCGGAATATTGACGTTTTTTGACAGGTTTTAAGATTGTTTTTGGAGTTCCCGGAGGCTACAGAGCAAGCAAGCCCCGAGACTAGTGCTGTTGTCGTACAAAAAAGTAGATGGACATCAGCTCATTCAGCGATTTTAGCAGGCACGGTGGCTCTAGTAGCGGTTGGTGTGGTGGTACATATGAAGCGTGTAAATCTCTGAAGCATAGCAACGAATCAACCACAACTGCAAAAGTTGGAAGTCTTACTAACATAATTATTCAAATTCTTGGTTTAGCTTCAATAGGTGCCTATAATCTCCGATTGTTACGTTGTATTCATAAAATTTTGCTATGTTATGAGGCGATAATAACCTCTAACACATTTTTTTGTTCTGTAAATTGATAATACAATGCTAACAAGCAAAGCTTAGATCTTCTCTTACTGAATAAAAAAGCTTATGAATGTTGTATATTCATAAAATTATCTTCATTTTGGCTTAATTCTTCTGTTATACTTAAGTACATTAATTTTTCCTCGAGTTTTCACCGTTGAGCTGAGGAATGCCAGCCAAATCGATTAATTCTTGTGATGTTCAGCCGGTCTCCTGAGAGACCATCTCTTCGAAAAACATCTCTCAAATCCAACCCATTAAAGCTTAATGCATATTCTTAATCTTACTCTGCATTTTTCTAGGTCAATCTCTCGAATTTGTGATGTTTGAATGGAATCAAGCCTACAGCCTACTATCACTCGTGCTTTTATAAGAATATTCTTGGAGAGGCGTGTCGGTGTCGCCATTCTTTTGACTTTATTTTCCATTGGTGTTTATCTTTCAAAAAGATATGGAGTATATAATAAAAGCTTTCAACTTATTCAATTAATTGTTTGATCTCATTTTACTTAAAAATATACTTCATTACATTATTAATATGAATAATTGAATGTTTATTAATAGAAAACAATGAATAATTTCATTTTATTTTTAAAGATTCGAAAAGAGGACAAGTGACATAAATCGGACACAAATTATTGCTAGTTGCAATTTATTCTATTTTATCCCTATTATTTGGCTTTATTGTATTGGGATTTTGGATAACTATGCTTGTTTTATTTGGGATTTTACGCTTGGTTGGGTATTTTGGTGTTTTTGTGTATTTAGTAATATTTATCAAAAATTGATCACAAACAAAGTATATTTGGCGCATACAATATTCACTTAACTTTGAAAGCTCAAGTAACCAAAGCCTTGATGACCCAAATCAAGGAAACAAGGCCAAAAGGAGCTAACATAGACCATTCTAAGCCCACTCGGTCAAAACTGGGTTGAGCCAAGCTTGCTCGAGCATACAAAAGATTTGTATTAGAGATAGAAGTTGAGCAGGACCATCCTAAATTAAGGTCGCTTGAAGCTCGACCTGGTCAAGCTGAGCCTTTTTTTGTGACTGCTTTGTTTTTAAAGATTTTGACCTATAAACCCAATGCTCGCTCGACCAGGTCCAACGGATTGGCTCAGATCGAGCGATTTGGACGATCAGAAATAATTACGCTTTAAAATCTGTTGATTGGATGCCCTACTCATTTCTTCTGTCATATACTCTATTGCAGCACCACCCCTGTTTACCACCCATCTTTAGCCTACCTATCTCACACTTAGGGTGGTGGAAAAATCTTGAAACTACCACCCATCACATGTCCTCCCTACTATAAATGGAGAAGAAGAAGGCTGTTGCAAATCATCCCATCCTTCTACAACTCATTTTTTATACTTCAAGCTTTCTTTAGTATCTGTTAGTTTTAAACTTCCTTTATGTACTTTCCATGTTTCTAGTCTTGTATTTTTAATTGCAATATTCTACTCAAAGACACATTAGATAGTTTAAATTTTTGATTTGTTCATCATTGTAGATCATTCGATACATTAATGTAATTCAGATTAAGTTAATTCTATTAAAGCAATTCATCAAGCATTTGGATTGCAATCGAAGCTTTATAAAGTTTATCATTGGCATTCATTAATTTTTTAATAGATTGTCTTCCTTGGATTGAATTGAAGCTAGTAATTCCTAGTCTCTATACTTATTGCTTTTTATTTTGTTGTTGCTACTAGTATTTATCGTTAGATCATTCGATACATTAATGTAATTCAGATTAAGTTAATTCTATTAAAGCAATTCATCAAGCATTTGGATTGCAATCGAAGCTTTATAAAGTTTATCATTGGCATTCATTAATTTTTTAATAGATTGTCTTCCTTGGATTGAATTGAAGCTAGTAATTCCTAGTCTCTATACTTATTGCTTTTTATTTTGTTGTTGCTACTAGTATTTATCGTTAGATCATTCGATACATTAATGTAATTCAGATTAAGTTAATTCTATTAAAGCAATTCATCAAGCATTTGGATTGCAATCGAAGCTTTATAAAGTTTATCATTGGCATTCATTAATTTTTTAATAGATTGTCTTCCTTGGATTGAATTGAAGCTAGTAATTCCTAGTCTCTATACTTATTGCTTTTTATTTTGTTGTTGCTACTAGTATTTATCGTTAATTTAATGTCTTTAGTTATGTTCAATTTTAATATGAGTGAGTAGTTCAATTTTGTTAGGCTAAGTATTATCACCATGTATGTAATCTAAATTGCTTTGTTTACCTTTTACTTAGTTGTGTTGTTTATGGTTTGAGATGGATTTTGTTTTTATCGTAGTGTCATTGGATTGAGGGCGGGAGTTAATTTCTAATGATAGTCTATGCTTGAAAATTAAAGCATCTCAATGAGAATAGGTAGATATTTTAATTAGAAATGATGAATGTGTGTTCCATGTTTTAAAATATGCTTAGCTCCATGAGAATAGGTAGTTGAGTATGTTTTCGGAAACTTTTGTTGCTCGAGAGAGAACATTAGTATTTAAGATATGTTCTTCCCCATAACTCATAACATTACTTTTGGTGAGAGAGCCAAGCATTTGCCTCTTCATCATCATACTACTTTTTAATGGGTTTGTATTGCCTTTTATCTTATGTTCTTGGTTAATTAGCATATTTAGTTGTTTTATACTTTGTTTAGCTTTAGTCTTTATTTCCTACTTTTAGTTAATTACATTAACAAACATCTATAAATACGTTTAGGGCTGTAAAAAATAGACTCGACCTATATCAAACCCGTTAGTTGACCCGAGATGTGGTGACCTTAATCGACCGAACTCGACCTGATGTGGACCTGTAACCCGACATGTACCCGATTATTTAAGACCCATAATCGACCGTCACCCGACTTGAGCACAACCCGTATCCGATATTAACCTGACAATGTAGTTAACCGAATTCGATTTATACTCGATTTGTTATAACTCGAACCCGTCTTTAACCCAATAGGTACTCGACATAATTCCACCCGAAATTAATCGTAACTTGTAATTAACCCGACCTGATATTGATCGGACTTGTAAACGAATCGACTCTAAATGAATTGAACCTAACTGGTCATCCAACTTGTTATCAACAAACCTGCAAATGACTTGCCTTGATATCAACTCGAATTGCAATTGATTCGACCTATTTAGATTTTTATTCTTTGTGACTGTGAGCAAGGAGTTTAATACTAAGTTAGAATACTTTTAGAAAGGTGGTTTTTAGGGAGGGAAATAGTAAAAATGAAAAAATGTGCAACCGTCGATCAATTGTGTTGGAATGTTTTCGAGAGGTGGTTTTTGAGTGGAAATTGCGGAAATAATGGTATAGTGGGAATGAAGGTTTGTAACCGTTTAACTTGAAGCAATTAGGCAATAATGGTACGTAAGTTTGTAATAAGTCTGTAATAATTGTATAGTGGAAATAAACGGTCTATAGCAAAAATTTGTGATTTATTTTTTAATAAATCAAAGTCCAACATAAATAGTCATTTGAACCTTTTTAAAGTATAGTTACATATATACTATTACGTACTAACACCAAGTATAATACTAGTAATGCTAAATATAAGGTTTATACAATTGAACCAAGTTTTGTTTAGGTAAAAATATGTTTGATTAAGCTAAATCAAGTACTCCCTCCGTTTTCATTTGTTCTTCCCATTTGGAATCTGGGAAGAAACCAATATAAACTATAATTACAAAATAGATACTATGAGAGTTGAGTAAAATAATATAAAAAATAAAAGTTCTATTGATTAAAGTGTAAGTGTAATAATATCATTAAATTTCATTGGGTGTATGTAAAGTAAATGCATTGGGAATTAACATGTAAATTAATTTTTATAGATTAGAGTGTAAGTGTAATAATTTCCTTGAATTCTATTGGTTACTAAAATAGAAAGATTCTAAATGGGAAGAACTTTTAAAAATTTCCAAATGGGGAAAGTGAGAAGAACATATGAAAACAGAGGGAGTATAATTTAGCTAAAAATAAGTTTGATTCAGCTGAATCAAGTTAAATTTAACATAAATAAATGGTTGATTTAGCTGAATCAAATTAGTTCAACAAAAAATTAAGTTTAATTCAGTTGAATCAAGTTTAGTTTGACTAATAATAAATTTAATTTAGTTAAATGAAATTTTGTTTAGCTAAAGATAATTTTGATTAAGGTGAATAAGCTAAAATTAAGTTTGATTCAACTGAACCAAGTATAATTTAATGAAAAAAAATAAGCAGATTTAATGCTTGATACAACTAAATCAAATTAAGATTAGCTAAAAGTGAATTTGATACAACTTAATTATGCTTGGTTTAACTAAAAAAAGTTTGATTTAATTATATCAGGTTAGCTAAAATAAGTTTGATATTGTTGAATCAATTATGGATTCTAAAATACAATATTAATTTTGCTTAATTAAGTTTAGTGTAGCTATAATAATAAATTCTTTTTTAGTTGAATCATGTTTATGTTATTTAATAGAATTGATTCAGCTGAACTAAGTTTAGTTGAAGTAAAAAGGTTTGATTTACCTGAAATAAGTTTAGTTTAGCAATAATAAATGTTTGATTCAGCCAAAACAAATTAGTTATTTAAAAAAAGTTTACTTCAACAAAATCAAGTTTTGTTCATCTAAGAAAAAGTTTTATTTAGTCACATCAAATTTAATTCGGCTAATAATAAGTTTGAGTCAATGAATTAGTTTAGTTCATCTAAAATTAAACAATAAATGTAGTCTCACATCAAATCTTATCGACTCTGACTTTGATCGAACCAAATTTGACTGTTAATTGACAACTTAATTAACCTATTACAACTCACAATGCTCCAATCGCAAACGATTTCAATAGAAAGTTCAATTGAACGGAAACAAAATTGATATGGATTTCAACCGACTTGAATCCGGCGAATAACCGAATGCACAACTCTAAAAATGATATAATCGATCTGAAGTCAACCCGAAACCCAAAATAACCCGACTCAAACCTAAAAGAAAAATGACTCGACCCATATTCTAAACAAACTCGATTTGACTTGCAGTATTAGAGGTGTTCAAAATAGACCCAACGACCCGATAGTCACCCTACATTATAATCGAACCCGATTCGACTTAAAAATGGATCTACAATTATGTAGAAGCCAATGTGAACACAAAACCCGATTTTGAATCGACCCGGAATACCTGACCCGAATGAACACCTCTAAGTATAACTGATTCAAATCCAAACTGTATTCAACTAACCCGATATAAATTCGACTCGAATTGACCTGATCCGAAGCCGAAACCAACTCAATGTGGTGTTAACCCGATATAAACCTGTATTCGATTAGACTCGTAACTGAACCGACCCGTATCAAAGGGTTATAAAAACTGAAAAAACTGAAACCCAAGAATATTCGAATGTGATAAAACCTGACCGAGTAACTGAATTTACAACCCCATATACGTTCTTGAACCAACTAATTGATTGAGAATATCTTGATATACACCTCACTCCTTGTGGAGTCGACTCGTACTTGCCGACGTACTACGCTACACCGTGCATTTGCGGCATTACTATTGAAGGACGTAAAGTCCCGATCAATTACCCCATTTTCATTTTTTTAAAAAACCAAAAACAAAATTTAGAAATTTTTCGAATGAAAATGAGATTAATCGATTGACAATTTATATTTGTGTCTATATTGAACTTAAATGAAGTGAATATTTTTTTAACTAAAACGAAATTATTTGATTGACATTGTTGATTTGTGTTGCGTTTATATTAAACTCAATTAATTAATACCGTCGATATTGTTCAAAGTCCCAAACAAACCATAGTCCACCGTAAAGTACTAATAGTCCGCTGTCCACCACAAAGTCCCAAACAACAAAGCAATGTTTTAAACAAAAGTCCAAACAAAACAAACTCCACAAATTTTAATTACAAACGTCTTCTATAATACTTTCTCCGTCTTTTTTACTTGCACCCAAACACCGTTTTACACAGTCAAATGCGTTTGTCGGGTTGTTAATATCTAGAATAATACTCAACTAAAAATTATTAAAATTTGATATAATGAAAATATTCGACGAGACGAATAAAACAAGATCCCAAATGACTAGGTTTTTTTCTCGTTTAATAGCCGCACTATGCAAAATAATATCAAATGATGAATAGTGTAAAAAGTGAAAATAGTGCAAGTAAAAATACGGAGGAAGTATAATAATTACAGTCTAAATTCTTCATTTGCTCATTATTTTGTCGGAATAGCAGTCGACTCATCAATGATAAAAGTTGATTGCCCTAAAATTAAATCTTCCATGTCTACAGAATAATGGACATCACAAAAAAAAAAAATATAAGAATCGACAAACAAACAATGATGATTATTGATAATTGTAATTAATAGGGAAAAAAATTCTAACCTTCTTCGATACTTTCCAACTCTAACAAACTTAGCTCTATACAAATTGGTCTATGTGAAGTACGTATCCAATCTTGACAACAAATGAGAGCTTCAACCATTTGAAGAGTCAAAGAAGTACGAAATTGATCAAAAACACCTTTGTTGTTTTTTCACGATCTTTTCCCTTTTTTTTTCTAAATTGAACCTCCATTAAAACATCAGGTTCCGATTCCTCCTCGGAACCTAAATAAAGTATCTCCATAAAATCATTTCTATTGTCTTCAATTGTGGACATTTCTTAACAAGTAAAAGCATTGTAAAAACATAACAAGTGTTTATCGAAACAAAATGTTCATCAAGTCTTCATCAAAACAACAATCTTCTAGACTTATAACCTAAAAATAAACTCCTACATTCAAAAATTTCAATAAAATAAAAAAACAAATTAATGTAATTCTATAAATGGAAGGTTTATTAATTATTTAAATAAATAATTATTAATCTTATATATTTAATTAATTTATTATATGACTTATAAATGATTGTTTTATAGTAACGGTCTAATTTCCGGTAATATAAAAAATGAAAAATAAAAAAACAATTTGATCAAAATAAGAGATTTTTTTTTTGTTGTAGTGACACGCGTTCAAATCTTTTATTGCTTTAAAATATAATATGATTATACAACTCTTAAATCATTGTTATATAGGAATGGTGCATGAAAATATTTGGTCGAGAAAGACGACATTTGCTCCAGCAAACTTATAATTCATGTGGCCTAGAGTCGATTCATCAAAAAGTGACCTCAAAGGCCAAATAATTAATTGTATGGTTTCTTCCGAATATTTAATTGGTCTGCATCACAGGTTTGATTTTTTCCGCATAAAAACATATACCCTCGCAACATTAAATTCCTTCATCTATCATTCTTTATGCGTTGGGCTAAAGTTATGGGGTAAAATAAATATATCCGTAATTTATTTTGTCAAACCCTAAACTCCCACCTCGATCCAATAACTTCCTAAAATAACTACCCAATACTAGTCATAACCTACCACTCACCCATCATACCTATGATTCCCACATTAAGTCGCCATCCACTACAATATAATTTGCTTTTAATGGAATATATTTAATGATAACTAAATTAAAAGTCGCTATTTCAAATTTCTAATAGTATATAAAGATGATTTAGTACATTTATTAGATAATTTAGCAGCATAATAAAAAATAACAGTAAAGCTCTTTGTCACATAGAATCTAGTAACATTTCTAATAAATAAAGACCAAATAAAGTGTCGCTACATCACTTTTTAGTGTAACTTAAAATAAAAACGAATAATTACTACACTAAAACTATAAATTGGTGGCATTTTTCTAATGCGACTAAATCTAATGTCGCAAAAAGTTAAATTTATTGTAGTGATCTAACATTCATCCTACAATTATAAATACATGTTGCATATATCATTTACACTCGATTAAGCTTTAATATTCCTACCTTTACTCCATAAAAATACATCGTCCTCATACTTACAATCTTAACCAAATACCCTTTAATTGATCTAAACTCATCCTATAATCCGTCAATCTAACATTCATGAATTATGATATATATTCATTACTTTCTTTTTTCCGATATGACTTGAGTGTCAGAGGGGTATTTTGGGAAACCACCCTTGAGCAAGGCTAATGTTGTATTGCAGGATTTGAGGTCTCATCAGCGGGAGGATCATAACATTGAAAATTATCCCCAATTACACCTATCTCCTGGTATTTTAAATGTCTTTTGCAGTTTCGTTTCATGATCCAATAACTTCCTAAAATAAGTACACTACTCGCCATAATCTACCACTCACCCATCACAAACATGATTCCCATATTAATTCACTATTTAACCACCAGCTCTTTCACCATGTCCAGTAAATGATGATTTAGTCATTTTTCCAAGCAAACAAGACTCGCATACTTAATACGATTCATAATCAAAAGAGTCCAATATTAATAGTCCATCTTTATGGAGTTTTTGAATGCATTTCTCATTTACATGTCCTAAACGATAGTGCCAAAGATAGGTATGATTAGAATCCTTTGATTGTAGTCTTTTAGAATTGTCCACGTGATAGTTTTGTTTATCAAGATCTAGTATATAAAGGCCATTAATGCAACGCCCTATACCATAACAGATTTCATCGTTGTAAATTGAAAAAGAACCATTCATTATTACAAATATAAAACCTTTAGAATCCAACATCGAAATCGAAATCAAATTTCTATTCCTAGATGGAACATAATAACAATTTATTAAGATTTAACAAAATCATAAAGGTAAAGATAAACAATAAGATCCTACGGCTAATACAGGTACTTTAGCTCCATTCCAACGCGTAGTACTAGGGCCGGCCCTTAGTTTTAGAGGGCCCGGGGCAAAAAAATAAATTTTGGGCCCTTTTATATACTTTTTTTTATATACTTCGACTAGTTTGGTTAGTCAAATTTTGATTAATAATATTTTAAAATTAATTATACATCATGCTCTCTCCATTCTTATTTGTTCTTTTAATTTTTCCAAAAGGGAAGAAAAAAATAGGAAAAAGTATGATATAATAATATTTCGTTTACTAATTGATGAAGGGTTCGAAGCTTGATCAGCACATAATACACTTCTTATATTTTTTGGTGGGCCCTGGGCATGAGCCCAGCTCACCCTGCCTATGGGCCGGCCCTGCGTAGTACAACTTCAACTCAGCAAGATCTCTACTTTTCTGCAATCCCTGCACATTTCACAAACGTGAGAATCATAATTGGTATCCAATACCCAAGAACAAGAGAAAGCAAGGTCGATCTCTATCACATAGATACCTGAAGTAGAAGCGACGTTTCCATCCTTCTTGTCTTTGAGGTATTTTGGACAATTCCGCTTCGAATGACCCTTCTTATTGCAATAGAAACAAGTTTGATCTGAAGTAGCTCCAGACTTCACCTTGGTTTTGACAACTTCTTTGCCTTTGCCTTGGTTAACTTACTTCTATGGCTTTCCCCATTTCTTGAAGACATTCTTCCTTTTTTGAACCATAAGAACGTCTTTCTTTGGTTCAGTGGGAATAGTCTGCTCAGCAGTTTTGAGCATACCAAGCAACTCATTGATGTTTTTTTCAATTGAATTCATATTGAAATTTTGAATAAAATTGTTTAAAACCACCATGTAAGGAGTGTGGTATGATGTCAACGGCGAGTTCTTCACCAAACTCAACATCAAGGCGTTCCAAATTTTCAAAATGACTCTTCAATTTGAGAACATGAAGACCAACAGGATCGCCTTTTTTGAGTTGGTTATCTAGTATAGCCATGACAGTCTCAAAACGTTCAGTTCTAGCATGTTTCCCAAACATAGCTTAGAGCTGATCAAGGATGTCATAGGCCTCCATTTCCTTGAATTGTTTTTGCAATTAAGGAACCAAGGATGCTAAAATCAAGCATAAAACATCTAAAGACCTCTCAAGGGAAGCTTCATAAGCCTCTCGGCCCTCAGCAGATGCATTAAGTGCAGGTTCATCAGGAATCGAAGTTTCAAGAACGTCCAATTTTCGCTCATGTTTGAGAACAATTCTCAAATTCCTTGACCAATCAAGAAAGTTGTTTCCATTAATTTTTTCCTTTTCGGAGTATTGACCGTAAACCAAAATTAGAAAATGCGTTATTGTTCAAATTATTAGCCATCTACAAATCAAATAATTCAAAGTGTAAGAATTCTATGATTATCATGAATGATGAATGAATAATTTTTAAACAAATTTAAAAGAAATTCATTCCACCAAATTAAATTTAATGTCCCTTTTAATTTAGTGATTCCAAGACCCCATTTCCACTAACTCTAAGCAAGCTTTGGCTTGTCACCTAAAGTTAATGGTTATAGGCATGGTTATCAGAATCGCGATCCTGATCAACGATTCTACGATCCAAAATTACGCGACCGATCCGGATCGTAGGTAGGATCTTGATCTTAATGGCGGTAGAATCAAACGATCATACATAGCTCCAAGATTTAAGTGGTAGGATCATAACACGATTCTACGATCCTACGATCTTGCGATCCAATCCTATATGGGTAGTTTCAATCATAAAAAATATATAATCCAAATTTTACTTATGTAAATATATGTATATATCTAAACAATTATATTAATTAATATACCTAAAATTCAAGTTTTTCTTGATTCGCATCTTAAAAATGATTATTAAAGGTATTCTTTTACAAAACCTATTAATTGAAGTCAAATAAGTATATATATAAACCTTAAAACTAAAAAAACGAACAAATACAATTGAAAATCCGTTATCTAAAGCATATTAATGCATATTTGTAGGATCACACGATCCTACGATCCGATTCTACCGATTTCGATCCTACCCCCTCAACGATCCTACATAGAATCCCGATTCTGACAACCTTGGTTATAGGTAAAGAAACTATTTCTTATTTATTCATAATAATTCTTGGTTGGTAATAAAATAACTCTTTTATCTACTATTACCCCATGCCATTAAGTGTCAACTTTTCTTGACCTACTTAGTTGAGTTAAACCACTTTTCACCAACTACTTATCTTAGGAAAATTAATAGGCTCCTCGCTTTGGCGAAACCTACCTAATTAACGATCTAAAGCTTCATAGTGTTACTAAATGGAATAGCATTACAACTCAATATTGTTAGGGACTATGGTTGTTTTTATTAAAACAAATAAAAGTGATCTCTAATTATTCGAATCAATAAACTAAACAACCAAAACATGCATCATCAAGCAATAAAACAAAATAATAAAGCAATAAAATAATGCATAAATAAGATTTCTAGTATGGCCCCAAAACACTTGAAAATCTAATCTTCAAGGCCCACCTTTTGAAAACACAATTTGAATCTCTATTCTTCTTGGTCTTCAACTCCATGGAGATAGACATAATAAACTTTGAAATGTAAAAAGTAAACTATTTAACTATTACATTCAAAATAAACAATACGCAGATCGTATTTAATTACATTCAAAAATAACGGTGTGCAAACCGTATTATATATGTATCCTAATTGGGCCATACTAGTTACCATAACCTGTATAACAATTATCATTCACCCACTTACTATATGTAAGTGATCCATGCAATTAGAGGTGTTTATTCGGGTGATCGGGTCGGTTTCGGACGGGTGTCCATCGGTTCGGTTGTATTTCGGATCGGTTATGTTCGACTGTTTGTTATGGCGGGTCACGCTCGAGTTGGGTCGGTTAGTCACGGTTCGGTTAAAGATCGGTTATTCGAGCTATTGGGTTATCATCGGTTCGGTGCCGGTTGAAGTTCGGGTCGAGTGTTAATCGGTGTCGGGTTGTCATCGGTTAATAATTCGTTCGGTTTTGTCGGGCACAGATCGGGTTCGGGTTTTATTAAAAAACTGAATCTCGCTACGTATTACTAATTACTATCGATTGAAACCAATATCAAAATAAGTTGTTTGTGAATTTTTAATTGATGACAAGATTCCCTTTACTTAAAGCAAAATAGTTAAAATGCAAATCAATTAGTGATCATTATTACTTTGTTACTTTTACTTGTTTGACCGAAAATTAAAAATATAAAGTTCTATCAATTTTCATCTAATACGATTAAAAGTAGTTACATAAACATTGAACATTGATTATTACATCTAAATATATGAAATCATGTATTTATAAAATTTAATTTATTAAAAAATCTATAAATTTATTAGATTAACTAATAAGATGATTGTATATAAGTATATTATACTTCTATGTTAAAAATTGGTCAGATTTAAAGCAATTCGATCTGAAATTCGTTTGGGTTAAGTCGGTTTTAGTCGGATCGCGTTCGGTTTCGAGCATAATTCGGGACGAATATGACTCGGGTCGGTCATTTTTAGGTTCGGGTATTCTCGGTTAACGGTTATGTGTCGATTACAAAATTCGGTTACAGTTCGGGTTGAGCTTTTCCATTTTCGATTGTCATCCGGTTCGGGTATTGTCGGTTCGATAAACCAAAAAAAGGAATATATTTTCGAGTTGGTTTACTTTCGGTTTCGGATCGGGTTTTCGGGTCGGGTCACTTTTGAACAACTCTACATGTAGTGATGGCCACGGTCCGGGTTGGGCCGCTTCCGTTCCGGTTCCACCAGGTTCCGGTTCCATTTGGAACCTGACCCGGACGTTTCCGGTTCCTTGGCGGTTTATGAGACGGTTCCGGCGGTCCCAATTCCCGGGTCGGGTGGGTCGGACCATCGGTTCCATTCTTATTTAATTATTTTTCCTTTATTTTTAATAAAAAATACTAGAATAATGCGGACGTACCTTCGTCGGTTAATTGATTATTAGCGAAATGCATTGGTTGTCATCGTTATTAAAATATTTACTAAAAAGAACGAAAAAAATTAATTAATAAGAAACGAATCAACGATAAAGATCATAAATAAAAAAAGGGGGAGAGAATGGACTTGAACCTAGTATCCCGAAGGAATACTAAGCTGCCTACGTATCCCGAAAGAATCAAAGTCCACGTAGTTCTTTGTCATACCTTTTATTAGTAGTTGTTGAATGTCGTGGTTCGATATTCCGTAGTCGCGATCCTACTCGTCTTCATCATCATCAGGTTGGTTGGATGCTTCCGCCGACTCTCCTCCCGACGATGATGCAGACGTATCCATCATCATCCATGGATCATCTTCGTCTTGATCATCATCGTTCCTTAATCCTTGCATTAGAACCTCCGCTTGATCCCAATCTTTTTTGCAAACACATATTTGAATACTATGTGGTGCAAGACGAGATCTCTTTTCGTCCAAAACGCGTTTACCTGCACTAAAAGCCGACTCCGACGCAATAGTACTAGCAGGAATTGCAAGGATATCCTTTGCAATTCGCGATAATATAGGGTATTTTGTCGATTTTTCTTTCCACCATTCTAAAATATTATAACTACTTAGGTTGATTTTAAAATGATGTTTAAGGTAGTTATCTAATTCTAAATATGTAGCGGAGGAGGAGGAAGAAGATGATCCTAGAAAAGTATCATCGCGACTCATTATGTTAGCGATTACGAAATTATAATAATCGGGACGTGCCGAGACGCTAGCACGCCTAGACGTATCGCGACTCAGGTTATATATAGTAGAATAATGGTCATAAAGGTACATCAGTAGAATAATGGTCATAATGGTTATATATAGTAGAATAATGGTCTGCTAAAAGTTTTTTACAATTGCCTACATAATTATGTACATCAGTAGGCGGGCGATTTAGTGCTTGGTAATAAAATCCTATTACTTTAGTTAGGACTTCCGTCTTAAAACACGGATCTAAAAGTGTCGCTATGCCATAAATATAAGGAAAATCAGTAAAATAAGTCTTCCACTTATCCATCATATCTGCAAGAATCGGCTTCAAAACAACGTTAGTATCTTCATGAGAATATGAAAGCTAATGATAAAAAACAGTAACACATTCACTTATTACTAAGTGAACGTTTGGTTCGTATACATATGAAAATATCTTAGTTGCGTGGACATACGCGTCTAGTGATTTTTGTACACCTATAGCTAAGTTCCAAGTTTCATCACTAATAGAGCTATCCATAAACTCACTATACAGTTGTGTTATAACGGGGCGATAAGTAATCGCCTTCTTTAATAAATCGTGGGTCGAACCCCAACGTGTAGGAGTGTCTAAAGCCCAATATACTTTTTTAAGATCATATTGGGCACATAATTGTTTATATCTTCTTTTAACTTTTCCTAATCTAAGCCATTTAACTATATCTCTAATGGGACCTAATAAATCACTTAGGTTTTTAATACCTGCTTGACAAGATAAATTAACAATATGAGCACAACAACGTATATGTAATAAACTACCTCCTAGGATACAAGTAAATGCAGGTTCGTTATATAAAAGTTCGATGCATTTGATATTGGCCGATGCATTATCGGTAGAAAGACAAAATATTTTATCTAATAGGTTCCATTCTTTACAGATTTCCATTAGTCTATATTTAATGTTTTCACCCGTATGTTTTTCGGGCATTAACTCGAACGCGATTATTCTTTTTCGAATACACCAATTATGGTCTATCCAATGTGCTGTTACACACATATAAGGCTCTAAATGTGGGGGAGCTGACCAAATGTCGGTTGTTAAGCTAACTCTACCATTAAAAGATTTAAACATTTGTACTAAAATTCATATCGTTTTGCTTCATATAATTTAATGGTTTGTCTTTTAAGGGTATTCCTAGGGATTGCTCTAAATTGTGGTTGTAAACATTTTCTATTGAAATATTCATATCTTTGACTTTCACCGTGGTTAAAAGGCAATTCATCACCAATTACATATTTTGAAAATTCATCAATCATTTCATTACGATTATATCTAAAAGGCATACCTCCGGGTCCGCCGGGGAAGTCCGTTGCCCATTGTTGTTGTCCGCTTCTGCTTGTTGTCCCGCTGCCGGTTGCTGCATGCGTTTCTTTTGTGATTCCATGTTTTTTTGTCAAATGTTTGTTGAAAGATCCTGTACCACCACCTAACACGTATTGACAAAACACAATAAATGAATATTTAATACATTCTAATATTTCATATCATTTATAAAAACTTAAAAAGTATATACCTTTGGTAAAATTGTTAGAAACTAAGGGCTTTACTCCTTGGCTTTCACAAATTTGACAAGTGCATAAGAACACATCCGAGTTGTCGGTTGGTTCTTTTGTAAAATACGACCAAACATGTGAAACAGCTCTACCACTAGGAGGTGGCATTGCCAGAAAAGGTTGTCTTACTGGTTCATTTTCATCTAAATATAAATATAAAAACATTATTAAAATAAATAATAATTTAAAATTCAATCAATTTGAAGAATAAAATTAGAAAACTAACCGATACTTTGGAAATTGACTCGTTTACCACGAGCTTGTCTTTGTTGTTGTTGTGCTTCTTCAAGTGATCTTGTTGATGATTGTCGATCGAGATCTAAGTATCCCGATAGGGGTCGTTGGTTCTTCTTCCTCTTGTTGTGGACTTTGTGGTGTTTCTTCTTCTTGTGTTTCTTCTTCATCTTCAATTTCTATTTCTCTTTCCACATGTTCCGCATACTCATGTAATTCTCGGTCGTATGGCTCGTACCCTTCTGGATAATTCGGTTCGTAATTACTAACCGAAGGCGTTGTTGATAACGATGGAGTAGAAGTTGCCATTCTTTTAGAGCTAGAAGAAGAACCCCCCAAAGATTTAGCCACTTTAGTGACTTTTTTAGTGGCTTTTTTCAAGAATGAAGACATGATTATATTTAAGAAATAATTAAGAAATAATTAAGAACTAATTAGAAGACTAATTAAGAACTAATTAAGAAATAATTAAGAACTAATTAGTAATTAAGAAATAATTAAGAAATAATTAGAAGACTAATTATGTAATTAAGAGAATAATTGCGTAATTAAGTAATTAAGTAGAGAGTAAGTAGAGAGAGTAGGAGAGGAGATGAGTTGTGAATTCGAATGGTTGAAAGTGATGGGTATTTATAGAAAAAATCCCAACGGCTAGTTTGACCAAATGCAACGGCTAGTTTGACCGGTTCGAAAGAACCGTTGGACCGGGGGAACCGCACGGTTCCGGGTCCGGTTCCATTGAACTGTTGGGCCGGGTGAACCGGTCCGGTCCGGGTTGGCGGTTCTAACTGGTTCCACTGAACCGTTGGGCCGGGTGAACCGGTCCGCGGTTCTTTGGTCCGGGTTTTTCGATTTTTTCCGACGGTTCCACGGTTCTGCCACCTTTTTCCGGCGGGTTCACGGTTCCGCGGTTCGGTTCCGGTTCAGAACATGTCGCGAACATTCCGGTTCCGGTTGCAAGCGGTTCGGTTCCGGGCCAACCCGGACCGTGGCCATCACTATCTACATGCAATATTATATTTAAACAAATTTAAAGAAAAAAGCATGAAGTACATAAATAAATATACTACCTCTGTTAAATGTTATGTGCAACCGCAGTACACTTTGCGGTTGCCAATGCATTTTTTGGTAGGTCTTAATTAGAGAAAGTAGGGATAAGTAATTAAGGGAAAGAAGGAGAGAGAAAATGATGGAAGTAGGGATAGGTAAGTAAGAGAAAGAAGGAGAGAGGAATTAGGGATAGGTAATTAAGGGAAATAAGGAGAGAGAAAATAATGGGATAAGTAATTAAAGGAGAGAGAAAATAATGGGATAGGTAATTAGATTGGTTAGTTTTTACTAAAATAGGAAAGAAAAAAGTGAGTTGCAAATAACCTTGAGCGGACAAAAATGGCAAAAGTTGCAGATAACATTTAACGGAGGTAGTATAACTTATTATTTAAAAGGAACATGATAAATAATCTCATTATTCAATTTTAATTTGCATGAAATTTAATTGATTCATAACGAATCAAATAAATTATGTTTACTTCTCTTAAGCAAAAATAAACCTCCCACTTAAAATAATCTCTATTAAAATAAGTGAGCTTATTATTATAATTAATAACAAATTATTATCCTCTAAACTTTAATTAAGGTTTAACGAGAAATATATCCAATGGACTAATAAAATTTATTTAAAGATAATGGCCACTAAGAAATACTACAATTTTTTTTATTAATACTAATTTCACCCGGTGAATATAAAATAAGGCTAATCAAATTAGCACTAATAAATATCAAAATGTGGAATGTAGTGCCATTTATGGTTTGGAGTTGGCGCGGCGGTTTGGTTTTTCCCGGATTATCTTGGAAGGTGATTGTGCGTCGGTTATTCATGGCATTCGGCATCCATCTCGGGGCTTCTCTCTGTTCTTTCTTTTTGTTGATTATTTTCAGAGCTTAGTCCCTTCTTTTTTGGGTTTTAAATGTTCTTTAGTTCGTCGGCAGTGTAACACCGTCGCCCATTTTATGGCACGGTGGAATATTGGGACTAGTGGGGAAACGGTTTTGATGGATCCGTTCCCAAATTCGCTTGTTTCTTTGGCTTTTTCTGATATAGTATAAGTCGCAGTTTCGTTTCAAAAAAAATGTGGAATGTAGTGTCAAAGCCAAGCTAATCATATTAGTAGTAGCCCATAAAACATCAAATAATACCAAATTCTATAATTTGTTAATCAATCTAATTCTTGAATTTTGTTAACTATTAACAAAAGATTCAAAAAATGATTAAATATATTATGTAAACACGCTAAATAAATCAAATTCTCAATTTGTGATTGTTATTTTAAATATCAAAATTTAATCAAACACTTTAATTAAAATTGATATATCAAAATTAACAAATTCAACTTTGATAAACAAAGTTCAAAACTTTATAACTAAAACAATTTTAGTAAACCCTCCCATAAAGTTCTTAACTTTTATTTTTATGCAAATCAAAATTATCATGTGTAAATAAGTAACTCATATATATTATTTATATAAAACCAATATTTGATTGCCCAAAACATATCAATAAAAGAGGAAACTGATGCCACTGTAGAATCCTAGTAATGTTAACTTTTAACATGCGGAAAACTAAAACCTTCCCAAGACCCAATTATTGACATGAGATGAAACATATAAATATCGGGATGAGAAAATATACCTTTGTAGCGTGAATCCACTAGCAAAATATAACCACGAGACAAGAACCGCAAATGAAGTTCCTCTAGTGTAGTCCACCCACAACATCTTGCGAGACCTCGTATACTAGTACGATGTTTAAGAACAATTCTTAAACTAATTTTGTGTGTATACAACCCTTGTATTTTACTCAAAAGCTTACGGTTCAACTATTGGTAGTTTCTCACTCACAATATATTGCTCTCTCTTATTTAACAAAAACTTACGGTTTTTATATTATGGATAGCTTCAAGTTTCTTTTAAAGACTTTTCAAAACCACTCCATAATGCAAACCAGTTACATCCCATCCTATTCCATTTCATAATGCTAATTAATTATTTGCTTAAATTATGTGTTGAAAAGTCTCACACATATTTAAGTAGTTTAATGCAAGGGAGTTACATGTTTCTTTTATTTACTTAATATAACCATTATACTAAACAGTGAGATTAAGAATAATATCTAGTCCAACTAGATTAATCATATGAACCTAGACTATATTGATCAAAACACACAAAATGGTCTCACACGTTGATCTACGGTGATCCAATAGGTTTAGCGACATTAAGCTCATTCCATTATCAAATAACAGTTCAGTGACGTTTATTGGTCTCTAGTAAAACGTAAAAGTTACTCAATGTAGACTAAATTAACGTCTCGTTATATATCGACTTAATTACGTTAAACGACTTACAAAATATTCACTTGATTATTGAACATTTCTAACATAAGAAGATATATAATTTGAGTTTGGCAAAATTTTATTCAAATCTAAAAGTAAGAGAAGAAGAAAATGGGTTGTTTTTGTTATGTGAGTATATTGTCGGTGGATAGAGGACGGAGAAGAAGGATTTTTGATATAAAGAGTAAAGTGTATAGAATAAAAGATGTGTGGTAATAAAATTGGGGTAATTCTTTTTGATAGAGGATTATCGCAAATTGTACAATAGTTTGTATTATTTTTGTACACTTATAAAAATACGAATATTAAAAAAGTAAATGGAAATAATGCACATATAATAACAACAACAACAACAACAACAACAACAATAATAATAACAACAACAACAACAATAACAATAATAATAATAATAATAATAATAATAATAATAATAATAATAATAATAATTGTAGAAACGTATAGAGACAATGAAGTGTAACAAGAGGGGGGGTGAATTGTTACTTGTTCTCTTTAGAGTATTTTCGCCCTCTTCTTGCGGAATTATGAATAGAGAAAATACTCAAAACAAAATAAAAGAAAACTTTAAAGAAACTCAAAGAATTTAACGTGGGAACAAGAACCACGACCCTCTAGGGATTTCGATTCTCTATTATTTTATGTAATTTAATTCTCTATTACATAAAATATATTTCTCCTTCTCCTTCTCTTCTTTTTCTCTATTTCTTTCTTGTTCCTTCTCTCGATTCTCCTTCTCTTTCTCTCTTCTCTTTCTCTCTTCTCTTTCTCACTTCCCCCTTAGACTTACCCAAGTCTAATTACAAAATTCTCTCAAAAACCCATACAAAATAAATTCTCTAATTGGATGAACAAACAAAGATAGCACAAGAAAATATTTAGGAATTAATTTTCGGTTTAGAACACTCAATATTTCCTTTTCTTGATTCTTGAATCTCACGAAATTGGGCACAAAATTTTTCGGAAATTTTTCTCTCAATGTTGATCACCAAATGTTTGTGCCGGTTAGAAAAATGCTTTTATAATCATTTTAAAACAAGTTATGTCATAAACCCATTATCTAAAGACAAGGGATTAGTGGGCATTGACCGTGAGAAGGAAATAACTTCCTTGGTGGTTATTCAAAGTCAATCTTTGACTCTAGCTAAAAATAGCCATTTTCAAGAGACTTTTTAGGAGTTGGTTATTTTAATTCTTAGATTAATTCCTTGTGCTTTCTTGTTTATTAACCGTACAACAAAACTAAAATATAGAAAAATTAACTTAAGACTTTTTCTAAATAATTTTGTTGACTTCTTCTCTGACCGGATTCTGGAGGAACAACGTACTGTCTCTATCTGCAACATCACTAGTTTATCAATATTAGGAACAGTAGACTTGGATTCTACTCTTGACTTCCTCATTGACCTTCTCTACTGACTTTGACTTTGTTGACTTTGACTTTGACTTGTACGATTCCCATTGACTAATCCTTAGGTATCATCGACGATTACAATAATCGGATATTTAACCTACAAAACAATCTCTAAAATACTTTGTTTGTTTATAAATTGTTAAGTCATCATCAAAACTCAAATGGGCCAACAAATTCCCCCTTTTTGATGATGACAAACTTATAAACAAACTTTGTTAAAAGAAAGAGTAAAACTAATAACTTTGAACATGTTAGAGATCAATCACAAGTTCAAACATATTTAGTAAATTAAATCGTCACAAGTAATTTACCAAATTCTAAGGCAAGCATATTACTCTAAAGTATTTTTGACGAAAATCATGTGATTAAGCATGACTTCAAAATTTTTAAATTTTAAAACAAAACATAAAAAAAACATAAACATAAATACCAAAGACATACTAATTAAGAAGCTTAAAAACATAAAAAAAAAAATTAAGAAGCACAACAAGTTAAGTAATTCTAATTAAGTAATTCAAGAAAATTATAAGTTGTATGAATCAAAGATAAACAAAGTGATATTCAATATAACTCATGTCAAACAACAATTAACCAAATGATCCATATAAACCAAAACAAGCATTCACAGTAAGTCAACATACTCTTGTTTGGCTACTCTTCCCCTTTAAATATATCAAACAGCAAGTTATTAAACTAAGTGTTATGAAGTAAACCAAGAATAGAGAATCAATTATCCAAAGACTAAGCAAAAACGTAAGCATTCACAAGCATTCACAAAAGTTTGTTTGCTACTCTTCCCCCTTTTGGCATCAATCAAAAAGTAGAGATAAGAATCAAATCACAGCTCTAAGGCAAGCGTTAGACAAATTAAGATAGTAAGCAGCAAACTAAGAAAATAAATGCCCAAACATAAATCGAGAAAGCATGCAAGCAAACATATTAGACCATGGGATAAGAAAATAAGGATGAAATAAAGATTAGAAATAGTGGGTTAGTAGCATAAGCATAGAAATTGTCTTGTACCCCAGCAGGTACTAAAGAAGCAAAAGAAAAACATTGTTTGGAGAATTACAAATAAAATGGGTCAACCAAGCATCAAATTTTTTAATCGAAAATAGAAGCAGGAGGGATCAGACAGCAGTCTCATCATCAACAAATTCAGTCTGCACCTCCACTGTGTCAAGCTTCGCACCAAGACGTGATTCCATTTCGGTGAGTTGCTCGGCAATAGTAGAAAGTGAGACACGAACTTCACTTTGAAGAGCGCATAGTTGAGACTGCATATCAAGTAGTGTAGAATGGACATGAGCAAGAGTAATTGGAGGAGGAGGGATAGTAGTGGGATCATCAAAACCAGTGTGTAAAGGTGATGGTGGTGAAGTAAATGGTGGTGGATTAGTTGCTATTGGTGATGGTGGTATAGGTGAACTTGGCTTTGGTGATGGTGGGGTTGGGGAGGCAATATCATCATTAAGGCACGAAGATTTCTTGGATGATTTTCTAATATTCTTGAGAGGCACATAGAGGTCGTCATCCTCTGAACTAGATTGTTCATCCACTAATTCCTCTTTTTCTTCTTCCCCAACTTGTTCCCCCTTTCTAATTGCTTCCCCCTGAGTCACTGTTTCCCCTTCTTCCTGTTCTGTTTCTGCCTCAGTGGTGGCAGTGGGAACAGTGTCCTGCTCTACATTCTCTACATTCTCCCCTTCTACTTCTGTTTCACCTTCCTCTTGTTCCTCATCGGAACTAACATACTCAACATCATCCGCAGCATCCTCTAGAATTCCCTTCTCATTTAGTACAAGATGCAAGTTGTTAAGGCATTTTGCACCTATTTTGTTATTACTACTCATAGGAAATTCTAGGCCTTCAAGAAGCACACCAAACTTTTTAAATATATGGGTTAACAAGCCACCATACCCAATCATCGTTTTCTTCTCAACACAATCGGCCAAATGAGAAATCATTAAAGAAGGAAAATTGATTTTTATATGATTTGCTAAACAGTAAATCAAAGTAGCATCCCTTAAATTCACTTCACTACGCTTTGACCTCCGAGGCAAAATAAACCTCCTAGCAATGTTATACAATAATTTATGAAGTGGACACAGAGAATTGTGACTAAAACGTTTTTTATCATTAATCCCTAAAAACTTTAGCACGATTTTTTCATTAATGCCTGAAAAAACTATCTTTGATCCAACATAGTATGTGTCGAAACCTACAGCAGGTACCCCAAACCATTCACCTAGCATCAAACTATTGAATTCAATCTTAATCTCCTTCACAATGCTCGAACATACACCATTATCAATTGAAAAATTTCTTATAAATTCTCGCATTAAATATGGATACATTGAATTGCAAGATAAGTCATACATAAGTACCTCCCATCCTTGATTGCTCAAGATCGCATGCAATTGAGGGAAAGAGGTCGTCTCATACCAGTACTTGTCGAGTCCAAAACCAACCGACATTTCTTTGGAAATTTCCTCAGCACTATCAGGGTCCACTTGCTTGGCCCTCTTTACTGGTCGACTAGATGAAGTTCCTTTTGAGTGGGTTTTCTTTGTGCCTCCTTGCATGGGTTTGGGAGTGGTTGATCTTTGGCGTTTTTGAGAAGAGGATTGTGGAATTTCAGTGGGTAAAGGATGAATTACCTGTAAAGGTTCGGGTTGGATGAATTTAGGGCTTTTCCCTTTGCTCATTGACGATAATCTTGGCGATTTCATGGTGTTTGTTTGGTAGGGATGAAGGAAAGAAATTAAGAGAAATGGGAGTGAATGTTTGACGGTTTTGGTAAATTAAAGAAGGAGTTTTACTTTGGTAATGATGGTATTGTGATGGATGTGACGTGATTGTAAGGGTTATAAAGAGAGTGATGGAACGGTTATGAAAAGATTTTGCACAACTTCCTTTTCGACGGTTTTAGGAGGTGTAAGGTTGGTTATTAAGTTTCGTTCGTTGAATATGTCAATTTAGATAACTACTTTCCGAAACACCTCGATGATCCGTCTTCCATTTCATAAAATGATGTTGGTTCACCGAAAAAAAATAAAATAAAGAAAATGCTGGAATTTGTGGAAAATAAAATATTTTTGTATTTTTCGAAAATAGTTTATAATATGTGGGTAATAAAATATATAATATAAAATAAATTATGCTACTCGGTCTAATTAGTTCAAACATGCAAGCAATCAAGATAAAGTTTAAGACATAAATTTAAATAGAAGCATACCCAAATCTCGCAATGATTGAATGAACAATCTTGGTTGTTGTGGTTGATTGAACCCTTCCGATTTTTCATGATGTTTTGAGGAGGAATACTAGCAATTAAACGTTAGTGAAGCTTGATCATACCTAGCTCCAACCTCATCTTTTCAAATTGTTCTCTTGGAAGCGGTTTGGTCATAATATCTGCAACATGATCACTAGTATTGACATGTTTAACAATAATATTTTTATGCTCTACGTTATCCTTAAGGAAATGATGTCTAATATGAATATGTTTAACTCTAGAATGATGCACCGGATCTTTAGAAATACAAATAGCACTAGTATTATCACAATAAATAGGAACACATTCAAATTTAATACCAAAATCTCTTAGCTGTTGTTTAATCCAGAGCATTTGGGAACAGCAGGCTGCTGCTGCTACATATTCAGCTTCTGCCGTGGATAAAGCTACTGTGTTCTGTTTCTTGGAACTCCATGATACCAAACAAGATCCAAGAAACTGTACCATTCCTGAAGTGCTTTTTCTATTTACAAAATCACCTGCGTAATCTGCATCACTATACCCTTTCAAGTCATAGACATCACTTTTAGGATAAAATAAGGATAAGTCATCTGTTCCCTTTAGATATCTAAGAATTCTTTTAACTGCCGTATGATGTGATTCTTTAGGATTTGATTGAAATCTAGCACACAAGCCAACACTAAAGGATATATCGGGTCTACTAGCCGTTAGATATAGTAGTGATCCTATCATGCCTCTATACATCGTTTGGTCAACATTAATTCCGTTAGAGTCTTCATCTAACCTAATGTTAGTGGCCATGGGTGTATGGTTTGTTTTAGCACTATCTAGTCCATATTTCTTTAGAAGTTCTTTTATATATTTTTGTTGATGAATAAAGATACTGTTAGCAGTTTGTTTAATTTGCAAACCAAGGAAGAAATTTAATTCTCCCATCATACTCATTTCAAATTCATTACTCATTAGGTCAGCAAATTCCTTACATAACGATTCATGTGTAGCACCAAAAATAATATCATCAACATATATTTGAACAACTAATATATTCGAACCTTTATTCTTAAAGAATAAGGTTTTATCAATTTTACCACGTATGAACTTATTTTCAATCAAAAACTTAGATAATCTCTCGTACCATTGTCTAGGTGCCTGTTTTAGCCCATAAAGAGCTTTATCAAGCTTGTAGACGTGATCCGGAGAAATTGGGTTTTCAAAGCCAGGTGGTTGTTCCACATATACATCTTCTTCTAGAAACCCATTTAAGAATGCACATTTTACGTCCATTTGATATAATTTAAAATTCATGAAAGCAGCAAATGAAATAAGAATTCTAATAGCTTCTAATCTAGCTACGGGAGCAAAAGTTTCAGTATAGTCAATACCTTCTTGTTGATTATAACCTTTTACCACCAACCTTGCTTTGTTTCTAACGATTATGCCGTGTTCATCCAGCTTGTTCCTGAATACCCATTTAAGTCCAATAATCTTCTTGTTCTTCGGTTTTGCTTCTAAGTGCCACACTTTGTTTCTTTCAAACTCGTTTAATTCATCTTGCATAGCTACCACCCAATCCGAATCTAGCAAAGCTTCTACATGATTCTTGGGTTCCATAGTTGATAGAAAAGAAAAGTGTGCACAAAAGTTTCTCATTTGTCCCCTTGTTTGTGTGCCTTTGTTCATATCACTTATAATCAATTCTAGTGGATGTGACTTATGATGTTTCCACGGTCTTGGAACAAAGTCTCTTGTGGGGACAGATGTGGAAGCTGGTTCACTGACTTGATTCTGATTTGGTTCAACTTTAATTCCTTCTTCTTGTGCTTCTGTTTGAATTTCTGGATGAGGAACTGCAGGCTGTTCCTGATCTGCCTGTTGTTCCTGTTCTTGATTTTGTTCAACATTCTGACTTTGTTGCTGTTCTGCTGGATCTTGCTCCTTGTGTATAGTTTCATCATCTTCCAGATCCGCAAGACCTATCTTAAAATCACTTGTTTCTTGTTCACTTGTCATAAAGTTAGTCTCATCAAATATAATGTGAACAGATTCTTCAACACACATTGTTTTCTTATTGTAAACTCTATATGCTTTACTATGAGATGAATAGCCAAGAAATACTGCTTCATCACTTCTTTCATCAAATTTACCTAAATTTCGTTTTCCATTAACATGCACAAAACATCGACATCCAAAGACTCGAAAATATGAAATATTAGGTTTAATTCCTTTAAATAATTCGTAGGGGGTCTTAGAAGTGATTGGTCTTATTAAAACTCGGTTTAATATATAACAAGCAGTATTAACGGCTTCGGCCCAAAAGTTTCTAGGTAAACCACTAGCAATTAACATAGTTCTAGCCATTTCTTCTAATGTTCTATTCTTACGTTCAACAACACCATTTTGTTGTGGTGTTTTAGGTGCGGAGAAATTATGACTTAAACCATGCTCATTACAATAATCCATAAACTTTGAATTTTCAAATTCTTTACCATGATCCGATCTTATGTGGACTAGTTGATTGTTACTAGATTTCTGAATTTTAGTAGCGAATGCAACAAATTCATCAAAAGCCTCATCTTTGCTAGATAAGAATAAAGTCCATGTAAATCTACTGTAATCATCAACTATAACAAAAACATATCGCTTACCGCTGCGACTTTGGATTCTCATAGGTCCACAAAGATCCATATGAATTAATTCAAGTGGTCTTGATGTGGTCACGACATTTTTAGTTTTAAAGGATGACCTTGCATGTTTTCCTTTGGCACAAGGATCACATACTTCATTCTTTTGAAATTTTAGGGACGGTAATCCTCTTACTAGGTCTTTAGTACATAAAGTATTAAGCAATGAAAAACTAGCATGACCTAATCTTTTATGCCAAAGTAGAGGGTCATCTTCTATAACACTCAGACATGTTAAACTGGTTTTAGGAACAGTGTGCAGGTCCACCACGTAGGTGTTCCCTTTTCTAATTCCTTCCAGAATGATGTCACCTGTGTCGTTCCTAGAAATCATGCACTTTTCAGAAGTAAAGTTTACAGAGTTACCTTTATCACAAAATTGAGAAATACTTAAAAGGTTGTGTTTCAAATTCTCGACCAAAAATACGTTATCTATTGCGTGGGAACTTGACCTTCCTACCTTGCCTTTTGCAATGATTTCACCTTTCATATTATCGCCAAAGGTCACAGTTCCTCCATCATAGGCTTCTAGTGAGAGAAATTTTGATCTATCGCCTGTCATGTGCTTGGAACAGCCACTGTCGAGATACCATGAGATGTTCCCCCTCACTAGAACCTGCAAAACGAACTTAATTGTTAGAAGGTGGAACCCAGCCATCCTTGGGTTCCGTGTCGATTAAACAAGAATTAAATTTCTTAATCCAAACTCTATCGACGTATATTTGGTTCGTTTTGTTGTGCTGTTCCCTTTTTAAACATTTATGTTTCAGGTGCCCGGTTTTGCCACAAAAGGAACAGACTTTGTTACTTGGGAGATCAACATAGACCTTTTTCTTTTTGTCATTTTTATCATATCCTAGACCTTCGGTTCTTTTAGTTCTAGCATCAAGAATCCATTTGGGGACTTCTCTAGTTTTCCCTTTATCTCTTGAATTTAATTCAAGCTTAAGACGATCGTTTTCTTTTAAGGCGGATTCTAGATCGGATTTCATTTGGAAGAGTACCCATTGAATTTCTTTCTTAGTCTCATAATCTACTTCCATATCAAATTGCTCTAATTGATTCAATTCAATATTTAACATGATGTTTTCTTCTTTAACTTTTTCTAAGGCTTCTTTAACATCACATTATTATCAAGCAATTCAAAGAATCGATTTTGCACATCGGATCTAAATGAGTTAAGGTAGGATATTTGGTCTTTACATGCTTTAAGGTCTTTTTCAGTTTTGAGAGTGATGGCGGTTTGTTTTTCTAAATTTTCGTGAGATTCTAAAATCATTTTAACTAATCTATGTTTATCCAATTTAAACAAATAATCAGAAAATGGATCAGGAGACAGTACCTCTTTTCCTTTAGATATATTGTCATGAGTAGCCATAAGACAGAGGTTAGCTACCTCTTCTTCTTCCACGGGGGCTTCGGTTTCGGTTTCACTTTCGGACTCTCCCCATGCAGCTATCATGGCTTTGCGGAAATCGGTTTTGTTGAAATTTCCCTTTGTTGGTTGTCTTCCTGTTTCTCTTGCTTTCCCTTTAGCTTTTTCGTCCTTCCATAGTGGGCATTCCTTTATGAAGTGCTCGGTACTTCCACATTTGTGGCATTCATATGTTTTGGATTTGGAAGTTCCTTTTTCTTTGTAGTTTCTTTGATTTTTATATCTGTTGTTCCTGAAGAACTTCTTGAATCTACGTACCAGCATTGCTGCCTCTTCCTCATCAGTTTCTGAATTTTCTTGATCGTCTGCTGTCAGAGCCAAACTTTTGTTCCTGGAACTGTCAGCTGTTCCCAGATGTAATTCATGAGTCATCAGGGAACCAGCCAACTCTTCCAGATTAAACTTTGTAAAATCTTTAGATTCTTGAATGGCTGTGACCTTTGCTCTCCAACGATCATCTTGAGGTAGGCTTCTTAGGATTTTTCGCACTTGTTCATCGGATGGAATAAGCCTTCCAAGAGAGACCAACTCATTTGTGATGTTCGTAAACCTAGTAAACATTTCTTGAATGCTTTCTTTAGGTTCCATAACAAATCTTTCATATTTGGACATGAGTAAGTCAATCTTGGAACGCTTGACTTCACTTGTACCTTCATGGGTAACTTCCAGCAGATCCCAAATTTGTTTTGCTGTTTTGCAACCCATAATGCGATTGTGTTCATTAGGACCAAGCCCACAATGAAGTAATTTAATAGCAAGAGCGTTCATTTTCATCTTTTGAAAATCTTCTTTCTAATATTCCGTGATTGGTTTGGGAACAGTCTCGTTGATGGAGTTGGTAGTAGTTACCTCAAATCTCCAACTTCGATGACTCTCCAAACTTGATAGTTTTCGGCTTTGATGAAGATCTCCATCCTGTTTTTCCAATAGGTATAGAATTTGCCATCGAACATTGGTGGTCTCTGAGTAGAGTACCCTTCTTCCATACGCTCGTTCATTTTCATCATCTCTAAAATACCAAGATACGGCTCTCAGGGTTTCCTGATTTAATGAGGAACAGGGCTCTGATACCAATTGTAGAAACGTATAGAGACAATGAAGTGGTAACAAGAGGGGGGGTGAATTGTTACTTGTTCTCTTTAGAGTATTTCGCCCCTCTTCTTGCGGAATTCTGAATAGAGAAAATACTCAAAAACAAAATAAAAGAAAACTTAAAGAAACTCAAAGAATTTAACGGGGGCAACAAGAACCACGACCTCTAGGGGATTTCGATTCTATTATTTTATGTAATT